>ML785123.1:147178-202107 GCA_009831015.1 Picea engelmannii | reverse complement strand
AGAAATAGATCTCATAATATCCCATAATTCAATTTCGACACCCATTCATAATATTATCATTTACCCAAAATAGATTGCATCATATCCAACATCATCCTAATAACATTTAAACATTCATTAAATTCACATTCTCACAATATGTCCCATTATATACATCATCATCAATAACAATTAAACATTCTTAAAATTTACATTCACATAATAGATCGCATTACATACATCATCATCAATAACATTTAATCATTCATAAAAGTTCATACATTTAAAGTTTAAGTGTATCACTTAATAGTTTCATTGTGACTAGAAAATAAAGTATATAGGCCTCAGGTAATCCTGGTTGTCTAAGTCAAAAGGTGGTGTTGCATACATCCAACCTTCGAGAAACATATTCTCGAGGTGGTAAAAAATAGTGAGGGATAGTCTTGTCATAGTGTCTCAACGTCTTCCCAAGTAGCAGATCCTGGACTATACTTGTCCCACTGGACCTTAACTTGGTCTACCAGACAGTTCCCGAGATGTCGGACTCTACAGTCCAATATGCGTAATGGTTCTACCGTGAGGGTTCCCACGTCCGATACCTGCAATTCCTTCCAATTTAGTTTATGTGATTCATCAACAACATAATGATGTAAAACATATACATGAAATACATTATGAGTTTTATGCAAGTGGGGTGGCAGTACGAGATGATATGCAACGGGTTCAATTTTCTCTTAGATTCTGAATGGTCCTATAAATCAAGGTGACAACTTTGTCCCCTTCCCGAACCGTATGGTACTCTTATTAGGCCTGATATGAATGAAAACCTGGTCTCCCACTTCATAACTTCGGTCAGTCCGGTGTGCATCCGCATAGATTTTCTGCCTATCTTGTGCTTCCTTTAGTCTCTACCTAATCTGAATCACCTGTTCCTCCATCTCTTGAATCAATTCTGGCCCAACTGTTACTCAGTATTCTAGTCTATCCCAACTCAATGGCGTTCTGCATGGCCTTCCATACAAAGCTTCGTAGGGTGGCATTCCGATGGAGCTATGAAAACTGTTATTGTAGGCAAACTATACCAAAGGTAGGTACTTCTCCCACTGGGTTTGATTATCCATTACATACATCCTAAGCATGTCTTCCATGACTTGATTTAATCTATCTGTTTTCCCATCTGTTTTAGGATGATAAGCTGTGCTTAAGTTCAACTGAGTCCCCAACGCTGACTGCAGACTTGTCCAAAACCTAGAAGTGAATCTGGAGTCCCTATCTAAAATGATATTCTTTGGTATCTCGTGCAAATGGATAACCTCGCTTACAAACACACGTGCCACATCAGTGACATCGTAAGTGTCTCTAACCGGAATAAAATGAGAATTCTTGGTTAACTTATCCACTATCACAAGAATGGCATTGTGTATATGAGATGTGAGCGGCAACCCCACAAAAAAATCCATAGAGATGACTTCCCACTTGGACATAGGAACATCATGTGGTTATAGGAGGCTTGTCGGGTGATGGTGGTCAACTTTCACTTATTGACACTCTATGCACTTGGAGACGAAATGGACTACATCGCACTTCATGCCTACCCAGAAGAAGAGCTTCCTCATATCTGCGTACATATTCTTCACACCCGGATGCACACAATAAAGTCCTCTATGGGATTCCTTCAGTATGATGCTTTGAATATCCCCATTCTCAGGGATGTACATCCTTCCTCGATATCTTAACTGTTCATCTGTTTCCAGACTATATCCTTCATACTTTAGATCTAACTGCCTCCTTCTCTGGAGGTTTGAAGTAACCTTTAAATACCAACTGTCTCATTGGATTTGTGCCAACACATGTTCCCTAAGATTGACCTTTAAGGTTACCAAGGAGAAGATACATGGTCTCCTACTCAAGGCATCTGCGACCACATATTCCTTCCCCTTGATGTACGAAATACCAAAGTCGTACTCACTCATAATCTCACTCCATCGCCTTTTCCTGGCATTCAGATCTCTTTGAGTGAAGAGATGTTTTAAACTTTTATGGTCCATTTTGAGCTCAAAGTTTCACCCCACAAGATAGTGCCTCCAAATTTTCAGAGCTAGCATTACAGCTTCCAACTCTAAATCATGAGTCACGTATAGCTCTTCATGTTTCTTCAACTTCCTTGATGCATAAGCTATCACTCCTCCATCCTGCATTATCACGCCCCCCAACCCTTGCTTCGAGGCATCCGTCCAGACTGTGAAGTCCTTTTCCATATCCAACACTCGTAGAATTGGCACACTGGTTAGTAACCTCTTAAGCTCAATGAATGCACTATCACATTCTTCTGTCCATTCATACCTGACCCCCTTGCATTGAAAAGTGGTGATGGGTTTCTCTATTTTTGAGAATCCTTCCACAAATCTCCGATAATAACCTGCTAGCCCCATGAAGCTTCTCACCTCTTGGGCATTTTTCGGCACTGGCCACTCCATAATGGCTTTTACTTTTTCTGGGTCCACAGAGATTCCTTCGTCGAAAATGATATGACCTAAATAGTGAATCTCTTTCTAGAAGAAGGAACACTTTGACAACTTCCCATACAATTTGTTCTCTCTAAGGCAGGACAACACTACTCACAAGTGTTCCTCCTGTTCTCTTTCGTTCTTGGAATAGATGAGGATGTCATCTAAAAAGACTTGTACAAATCGATCTAAGTACTTTCAGAATACACCATTCATGAGGCTCATGAATACTGCTGGTGCATTGGTCAATCCAAAAGGTACGAAGACGAACTCGTAATGTCCAAACCAAGTTCGGAAGGTAGTTTTTGGGATATCACCTTCCTTAATCCTTAACTGATGATACCCTGATCGCAAATCAATCTTTGAGAATACCGCTGCTCCTTTCATCTGATTGAAAAGGTCATCAATTCACGGCATTGGGTACCTATTTTTCACTGTAGCACGGTTCAAGTCCCTGTAGTCTATACACAGTCGTAAGGATCCATCCTTCTTCTTTACAAAAATTACTGGTGCACCCCAAGGTGAGACACTAGGCCTTATTAGCCCTAAGTCCAGTAACTCTTTCAACTGCATTTACAATTCACAAAGTTTCAGTGCTTTCATCCGATACAGAGTCTTGGAGATTGGTTCTGCACCAGGTTTTAGCTCAATAGTAAAATCAAGCTCCCTCTAAGGAGGTAACCCTGGTAACTCGTTCGGAAAAACATCCTTAAATTATGACAATATCGAGTATTGATCCAAGGAGGGTCCCTTCCTTTCGTTCACTGCTTCCACTACATACAATCGACACCCTTGTCTCAAGCATCGCTTAACCTTCATAGTTGGTATAAGGCGTAACGACACTTTTCTCCGTACACCCTGGATCTCTACCGACCTTCCTTCGTCGTCGACACAAAGCACCCTCTTTGCGAAACAATCTACCATGGCTCAGTGAGCTGCTAACCAATCCATTCCAATGATTAGGTCATACGCCCCGAGAGTAGTGACGTATACCTTCAACCTAGTAGTACACACTCCCAGGTCTACTATACAATTATCAACACTAGGTCCTACCTCTTGTTTTTCCCCCGAAACCATCTTGACTTGTTTAAAGTCATCGTATTCATAGGCTTCCAACCCACTCTTTTTTAATGCAGATGGTGAAATGAAACTATCTGTAGCACCAGAATCAAATAAAATCTTAGCGTTGATATGATTTAGCATACCTGATGACTCCACCACCGTGGATTGATGTTCGGCCTAGCGATTATTAACCACTGCGTAAATCTGGTGGCTGCTACTTGATATCCCCATCGATGCCTTTCCTTCTCTATGCACAAACCCATATTGTAACTCTGGGTAGTCACGCTGGTAATGGGGTCCTCCGCACCCCCAAAAGGTAACACGAGATTGAACCCGTGCACTATTATGTGTCTGTCTCTGAAATGAGTTCCTTCCCCTGGAACCCCTACCCCTACTAGTTGTTCCCTGAGATGGTCGTGGACTTGTCTGCGTTGTTGGCGATGAACGAAATGTTGCACTCGCTACCATTTAAATCCCTGCGGCTACTGTCCTTGACACGACTCTGTTACCATATGGTAGTGGCCTTGAGCCCCCTCCCATAGGAAATGTCCTCGGGGCCTTCCCTACGAATCCAGGACGATGCAAAAATGTCAGTCTTGTACCCCTGGTTAAGTTCATGTGTTCCTCCACATAACATGCATTTTCCACCGCTTCCGCTACTGAAGACGGTTTCCACATCCGCACCATAGCTCTTATCTTAGGGTTCAATCCATATATGAAGCGCTCTGCCTGTTGTTGGTCATTATCCATATACGAAACATATTTGACCAGTTCCATAAATCTTATCTCATATTCTTCTACAGTTATGTTTCCCTGTACTAAGGCATGAAATGGCCCTACTTGTTGTTCCTCGTAGTATGCTGGTAGATATTTCCTTTGGAACCTCTCCTCGAAAAGTTCCCAAGATACGGTGTCTGGGGTAAGGTGCAGTTGTCTTTCCAGGTTGCCCCACCAGTTCAAGGCGCTGTCTCTTAAATGAAAAATTGATATCTTTGCCTTTGAGTTGGACGCATAGTCCCTTAAGGAAAAACACCTTGTCATGCCTTCAAACCATGCTTCCGTACGTTCACTAGCGCGACCCCCGACAAACTCCAAAAGTTTGATCTTTTGCAAGTCTCACGTGATGTCTTTGGGTGGAGGTCCTCCCCCTGAATCCCTTGATGCTTTTGGATTACCCGTTCCAGATGGTGGGGGTTCCACTTCATTTCCTATTGGTTGTCGCCCCTTTAAAGTCTCATTAATGGCTTCCAATGAACGTAGTATGAGAGCTAGTTCGGGCGATGGTGGTGTTGGTGGTGCTTGTGACGACGCTCCCCTGCCTCGATTCCCTCGATTCCTGACCATCCTATATGCTTTAACTTGCATCAACCAAAGTTGTCAGGGTGAGTTCCAGGACATTTCAAATTGGTGCTACTTAAACTAGAAACAGGGTTAGGCGTAAGTTTTCTTTACTTCTTTACTTGTCTGTAAACAGACATTACTCCTTTAGGGGATTGGCTAGGTTAGGAATAGGATTAAGTGTCTAAGATTGATTTCTTTGCCCTTATAAAAAAAATATTGGTTCCCTTGCCTTGTAGCTACGCTATCCTTGCGCCATAATCGTCAATTCCTATGCTTACTCCCCTAGTGCATATGTTGCCTCCTTCTCACTTGTCCTAGTCTAAGTCCTTTTCACTTTTCGCTTACAACTAAATATCCTCTGATGCTTGACTCATGAGCTTTTCCTTGGCACGTAGTGTTGGCGTTGTCGAATGTTTCATTGATATTTAGCGTTGACTTTGACTAGTGGAATGGAGTGGGGGGATTTGGCACTTGGCTCGATGAGTTGTGTGTGCGGTCTCGTGAGCCTGACAAGTGGACAATCGGAGTTTATACTTGGGATACAAGATCAACAGTGCTAAATAAGCCTTTACCTTGATTTCCAGTGCATTCACTAATTATGATTCAACTCGGTTAGCTGGCTCCAGATCAATAGGTTAGGTAATAAGCCAGTTAGTCTTAATCTTCATACTGTATCTTCTTAATAATAATACCACTCTAATCTCTACCGTGTTACCATTAATCTAATTAAGTATAAGAATTTATTTGTAAAGACTTATGAGGGCGTGTTGGCATTAGTGTTCTTTTTAAGGTGCTTTGCTTGGTGGGGTGTCTTGGGTTCAAAACCCATGGACTCTCTAACATTTTAATTTAAATAAATTAATTATAATTACTTTTAATTAATTACTATACTTAGTTTTAATTTGCTGCATATATTTAAATATATGTATGTATATTATATTATTTTTTTTTTGTTAATAATTAATAAATGTAAATATATGTATGTATATTATATTATTTTTTTGTTTGTTAATAATTAATAAAAAAAAAATTAACGATTTAAACCATTGAAATTTAATTTTAAGAATAATTTAAAAAGTTAATTTAAATAAATCAATAAAATATCAAATAAAAAAAAATAAATATTACTTAAGATAAAAAAATAAAAATAAAATAAATTCCATACGGCATCGTGGGTCCTTGCATGAGGCCCACATGCCCTAAACCCTAAATGCACTTATCTCAATACCCCTAACCCTAATCGTCCTGTAGTTTGTTTCATTTGCAATTGCGAACGCACCTTGAGCCTCTCCTTCTCTGCAACTGCGACGAAGCTCTGGAAATGGTCGGAGCTCTGGTAATGGCCGTGGGATATTTCTCATGGCATTTTCTTCATGGGTTGGTAGTGGGTTCAAAACCCTTGAACCTCAGATCATTTTCGTTGCTATCCTATGTTTTTTTTTTTATTATTATTAAAAAAACAAATTCTTATTGTTTTTGCAGCGTTGGTGTGGTCGTGATATGGCACTGGTGTGGTCGGTCTCTGCTGAACTCTATTGTAGTGCAGGTGCGTAGTGCATGAATTAGGCTTGTGGGCTCCATTGTGGTTTGATTTGATAATAAATGTTCAACGCTGGTTATTGAGTACAATACAATCTCCCGATTCTGAATATGGTAATGCAGGTCAAATCCCTCATGCACATCCTTACTTCCTGCACCTCAAACCTTCGACCCCACTGCCATACCTCTTATTCCTCTCTTTCATTCTCTAGGAATTCACATACAAATACACAGATAAATGCATCTGAATGGCAGGGACTGCCGGGATGGAGAGGAAGCAGAGTGAATGAGAATAGCATGTGGGGTGTTAAAGGTCCAGAGGAGGCTGCCGAGCTCCCACTTCCCACTGCACACCACAAGAAGAATTACGAGAATGAGAATACATGTTATTCCCTTGTCGAGTGGGGAGCCCTAGTTTATATGATTTCCGATGGAAAAAAAAATACAACCCATTTCCCATTGATCTTGTACGGGAGGTTGGAAGGCAACTGTTGGACTCTGTAGCATGCGTGTAGATGATTCTCGCACTTATATCTTTACATTTACATTTGGAGGGCATAAGCATATAATTTAATTTTACAGTGAATGTTTCTCTGCAGCCATTTAATAGATTGCTTTGTTTGACATGTTAGCTCACAATTTATGAGACTGGATTGGGCCTTTATACAGTCTCTAATAACATCTATCTGGAATTTTCTTCTCCTAATATTGCCAATGAACTGTGGCAGATATGCATGAATTGAAATGCATTCACATGGATTTAAAGCCTGAAAATATACTTTTTTGTTTCGTCAAACTATGTGAAGGTTCCAGATTGCAAGGTAGGTTGTCGGTCTATTGTTACTGATTATGTTTGAAATCGCTATGGTTGGCATAGCATATCTATGTTAGTGTTTGCTAGGTTCAACTTTAAATTCTATTCAGGTTAAATTCGCCATAAATATCTGTTTTACACTGTTATATCCTTTGTCCTCTGATTTAGCTACAACTTTGTAGATAATTCTTTCAAACAATTCCACAAAGAATAAGGTCCACGTCGCACGGTAAAATAATCAGCCTAAATTAAGTTAGCCGCCCATCTATAAATTTTTCGGCTCACACTGAGGCATGGGAAGAAAAATTAATGATTTCCCAACTCTAGAAGAAATCAATCGAAGTCACATGACATCAATGTACAAGAAATTAAAATATTTAATACATAAATCAAAGGAAATTAGAATTTATAGGAAATTACAGTAATGACAAATCAATCATCTTCAACAGATAATTTAATGACCAATTTCTAGGCACTTGCGAATTTTCCATCTGGACAACATCTATTTACAAATTTAGATTGATCCTCTTAGTATGAGGTCCTAGAGATGATGTAGCTATATTTGTAATTTTTTTGTTTAACTTTTGGAGATTTATGTATAAATTGTGTCCAACATACTCTCATTTTTTAATGTTTTTGTTTAATTTTTGAAGATTTATATGTAAATTGTCTAGCATAATTCCAATCCCAATTTCCCGACTTAACTGCGAAGTTTGACCATTTGTTGTTGATACAGATAGAGGAGTTTGTATGAATAAGAATAGACGAACGAAAAAGGAGTTTTGAAAAAAATCTATTTATATATTTATTTATTTTTATGGGCAATTATAATGAATTTTACAAAAATGGAAAAGTGGTTAAAGTGTTTGGTTTATAGTTTAACAATTTCTTATAAAAATAATACTAAGAAGAAGTTAAAATTCTAACATTAATACATCCTATTAATGAATATATATACTTAAAATCAATGTATACTTGGCTTACAGGTTAGGTGGAGGTGGCGTTGGGACTTGGAGCTAGAACTTGGCCCTTAGGCCTAGATTTATCTAATTTTATCTAATTTCTGGGTGGGTACAATTCCATTTCTAAATCGGGTAGGCGGGTAGGTAGGTAGGTAGGCCCTTGGTTCCATATTTTGAACTAGGGATCTGATACCATGTGTAGTGCCTGTAAATAATAATTTTGATATAAATCATTTCAATCACACAAATAAATTAATCACCAGCATATACAAAATATTCAACACAGATTAATATTTAACTACAGCATAAAAAAAAAAATTAGCACTTTCATAACAAATTACCTGCTTCTTATGCTAATTTATGCTGACATGATTGTCCCTTCCCTGTTGCCTTACTGCCCTGCTGCCTTGTTGTTGCCTTGCTGCTGCCTGATGCGTTGATCAACTCTGCCTAAAATGTGGTTCCTCCCTGCCATCTAGGAGCATCCTGTCTCACTTCCTAGATCCAGGATATCATATGGATATCCTGACCCCGGTGCCCAAAACCCCCAGCAAACCGGTGCCCCCCGTAATGATCCTTCCCCGACTACAGAACTCAAACTCTCAACCAACAAATCCAAGAGAACCCTCAAAAATAATAATCATCCTTCTGTAAGCCTCCTCCCCCCATATCCCTCCTTCACCAACCCTTTTCTCCTCCCCCTTTCCTTATCCTTAAATTCATTGTCTTATCCGATTATTAATGTTTCTTATCCTTACAATTAATGCTTCTTATCCCCTCCGTAAACGTAATCCTTTAATTAAACAATTAAATTTATTAACCCTCCTAAATTTAATACCCTTGTCATTGAATGTAATAGGTAATTAATTAATTAATCAAAATTATAACAATTAATTAATTAATAAATATTCAATTAATATCATTATACCAATCTTTGTTTAGTTAATAACATGTTAGAAAAATTAATTACCTAATAAATTTTTACTTAATAATCCCTAAGCATATATTCAACTAGGGTTGTTACATATGGCAATTAGTTGTTACATGATACACTGCTTTAAAGAAACCTCAGAAGACTACAACTAAGAAGGAATTAAGAAGGAACAAAAAAATAGCAATGGATGTCATCCTGGATGCATTACCTAATTCGGTAAATGTTAAAGTGGGACACTTTTCATCAACCAAAGAGCTTTGGGATAAGCTACATAATCTCTAATTTAAGGAATCTCCTATTATCACAGAGTCAAAACATGTTGATAAAGATAAAGAAGATGTTGAGATAGAACAATAAGAAAGAATCTCATCATGTTAGAAATATTTAGATTCAAAATAAGAAGGTGAAGTGGATCTTGAAGCATAACTAATCAAAACATTAAGTGAGGTAAAAAGAGAAAGGAACAAAAACAAGTCTCTTAAAGAATAATTGATCAAGCTAAAGGAGAGTTCTCATAATCCAAACAAAAAATATGAAAAATTATAGAATATTATTATAAATCTAAAGTTTAGTTGGAAGAAGCCAAAGTAATTGAAGAAACACTCAAAAATCAGTTGGAAGAAAAGCAGTGTTTGGAAGCTGAAATAATATCACTAAGAAATGAATCATAGAAGAGACAAGAAATTTTGACAAGTCATCGTAAGGAAAGAACTAAGGACTTAAACGAGCTTGAAGAAGAATTCAGTGAACAAGAAAGAAAACTTGAAGAAGAAATCATATCCTTGAAAACCAAACTTGAAGAAGCTAAGAGAACCAAAGAAGTAATGAAGAACCAAATGATAAAGAAAGAAGAAGATTATGATAAGCTTGAAGAAGAATTCACTTCATTGAGGGTTGAAGTTGACAAGCTCAACAATAAATTTAAGAGCTCTCAAGTACTAGAAGACATCCTCAGTTGTCAAAGGTCACCATTCAATAAAGCAGGTCTTGTACACATTGGTAAAGCCTCATGAAAATAAGATAAAAATGCTAATCCAAACAAAAGCGTTGAAGAAATAGGAAGCTCCACACAACCAACAATGGAAGTTGAAGAGAAAAACTATGCATACATTCTCAAAGGAAGGAATCATGGTCAACAAGAGTCAAAGAGGAATGAATGCAGAATAGATGTATCTCCAATAAGAACTTATACCTTCAGGGATCAAAGAAACTTCAATTAGTGTAAAGGAAGCAAAAAAAGTGAAGATCATGATCAACCAAGGCATGAATTCAGAAATAATACATAACAAAGAATATCATTTGCTCCCAGGTATCAAAGTTTCTTTGAAGGTTATTGTTTTACTTGTAATAACTTTGGACATAAATTTGTAGATTGGAGAGCATATGGAAGAAATGTTCAAGTAAGATATGTTTATGTGGTGCCCTACAATATTGAATGTTACAAATGCCACAATTATGGACACATATCTTGTGATTCTAGAATCATGATGGATACTTCCATGAAAGAAAACAATGATATCAGGTACAAGAAAAATTGGAGAAAGAAAGAAAAACATAAATAATAGGTGAATGAAAAACTCCCATAGATCATACTCACATGATTTACAAAGTTGTGATATTATGATGAATCTACAAGTAAAGAGGAAGATGTCATAATTCAGAATGATGATCCTGCAATAGACCATGAGTATATATTGTTCTAATCCATCTAGCTTGGAGAATCCTAGTAAATGTGAATTTTGAATAGGGGGAGTCTAAGCAACATTTACATATTAGAGAACTATCTTTTGAGTAGTCAGATGTTTTTGTAGATTTTGAGAAATTAGATTCAAAGTGGTTTGATGGTAGAGTTTTAGAATGTCTCATTGGTTTTCAGAACTCATCCCCATGCAAACTTGTAGAGTTTGATTCAAAGATAGATCATATTGGTGGACATATTTAATTCATATTAAGAAGTAGGAATATGTGGTTAACAATTGGAACAAAATTCATCGAAATATTAATATGGCAGATGGGTCGGCATCATGTGCAGTTGAGTAGTAGAGTCATGGACAATTTTGTGACATATGGACATAGATGAATTCATGACATCTATGGTAGGTCTAGAAGAAAATACTTGACGTGAACTAGAGAAGATACATCACAGTGGATGAAAGCATGAACTCAAGAGTAATTGCAGAAAGACTTGTTGGCATTTTCATCAGGAGGAATGTCGAGTAAATCATATGACTCAGAAAAGAAGAATATTGAAAGGTGGAACCATCTAGTCACATGAAGGAAAGATGTAAGAGGCACAATAAGACAAGGGGAGACAAAACATAAATATGAGTTATACTATCAAGGGAAAATTGTTGAATTATTATGTCATTGATGTTAACTCCATGAATACATGACAAGCCATGTAGAATTGAAGTCTAGTGATGAAGGAAAATTAACATGAATGCTTTTAATATACCTCAGTGGATTACAATAATATGAAGAACCAATGGAAAATGAGCACTGAAAGAGTGGAAAGAAAAAATATACAAGAAGCCCCACATTGACCTACATGACATCTTGCAAAAGAATATAGGGGGAGATAAATCATTAGAGGAAGTTACCCTTAATGTCAAAGGGGGAGAGAAAAAAAAAAGAAAGAGAGAAATATCATAAGCATGAAGACAGAGGGAACCATATTATTAAAATAAGGTATATTGTTAGACATAATTACTCTTTGCCATTGATGTCAAAGGAGGAGAGAAAAATCAGAGCACATGAAGACAAGGGGATAAAATGGTCACAAGGGGATTATGAGTGTTGCCATCAATTCCAAAGTGGGGTATTGTTGGAAATTTGGTTGTCATTGATTTCAACCCTAGAAGAAGTCCATAATCCCTAGAAGCCCCTAGATGTAATGGGTGATGTCTGTTGGATTACTGAGGGGGGGGGGGTGAATCAGTAATAAAGAAATCTAATCCTTTTTAACCATAATATGAAAGTGTTATATTTCTTTATGATCAATGTAGCATTATCATCCAATAGTTGTAGAGTAAATAAATAATGAACAAATGAGAAATCATACACATACATAGTACACCATTTTTTTTATGTGGAAACCCAAAGCGGGAGAAAACCACATAATGCTTTTTCTTATGTCTTTAAGAATTACATCCATTGGAAGCACCAACTTCCTTTTTTTTTCCAAGCTGTAACTGGAAGGAGGCTCCAACCCCCTAGTTTCTCAGGATACAACTTGAGGGAAGCTCCAACTCCCCAATTCTCTAGATATAGCCAAAAGAAGGCTACAACCCCCTATGTTCTCCAGCTACAACCGGAAGGTGGCTACAACCACTTGTCCTTGTTCCGTCCAACTGCCCTAACGTAGAAGTATAATGATGGAACCAATGTCACACTATCACTGTGAGATATACCAATGTAACAACCTGTACCACTGACCTGCAACCAACCTATACTACTTCCCTGCAATCAACCTGTACCTGAAATGAGCATGTATCAAACAAATACAACAGATACATGACCTGCATTTTTGCAACATGTGTATGTACATGCCCTATCTATATAGTAGAACGTGTATGTACATGACCTATCTGTTATGAAGTTTGTGTATGCCTTCTGAAAACTAGGGTTTTGTTTCTTATGAAAACTAGGGTTTTCTTTCTTCTAAAAACTCGACCCTCTGCAACCTCTTTCACATAGATATGCAACTTGTCATTGTATCCAGACTGTAATTGTACACTGTGCATGATTCCTAATTCATAACCTTTACCCAAAGACTCTATATCTCTTTCTAGTCATGTGTCAAATGAGTGTGTGTTATCATGAACTAATATAATAACCCTCACATGAACTAGACATAAAACCCTTTCTTATATTCAGCCTTTCAATACTTCAACTACTTCATGTATCACAAGAACCCTTAACCAGATGCTAAGAAATAAAATATGTGCCTCAACTCTAACAATGATAAATGTTGCTTATACCGACACTATATTTTTGTATATCTGATTTATATAGAAGATCCCATGCAACCACTAATCTCTCTAGGGAGAATCCTCAAATCTCCATAACCATTTCTCATGCATACATCAAAATCCAACTACTCATAGAAATAAGACATACCTTTTGAACCAGTGGATAGATGTGATGTATTTGATCACTGCAGACCTTCTTGGGAGCTTGTTCTCAGAATCTAAAACCTTGGCTTCTTCATCTCCTCAAATTTCCATGGATTTTACCTCATGTACGCATCCTATTATACTGACATCTGACATGCGTACACACTCTGTTATACTGGTATCCCATGTATGTACGCGCCCTGTTGTACTATTATCCCACATACACCTCAGAACTTAGGGTTTTTTAATATTCTCTTTAATTATGAAACTTTCGTAGTCAAACCTTCGTGCTACCTCAAACTTTCTCAACTCCAGATATATCAATGACTACCAACAATAAGCCTTACACAATAATAGATATTCAATATGCTCAATAGTAATCAAATGAGAGACCCTTGCCTCTTATTTATACTTTCATGTAGCTTCCTCAAGGGGTTACCTTCTAAACATCTTAACCCACTTTCCGTATTTTAGGGCTAACCCACTTCTACCCACTTGTCCACTTAACTTGACCACTTTCCACAAATAGTAATTTCTCCACTAACTTTATTATTTAAATAATTTATTTTGCAACCACTTTGACTTATCCATAAATAGTAAATTCTCCACTAACTTTATTATTTAAATAATTTCTTCTTTGCACCCACTTTGACTACTTTGACCTTTTAGGGGCTTCTAGATAACTCATGAGGGTTCTCCAACTTCACATGGCCATAACTCTCTAACCGTGAGGAGTTATGCGGCATTCCACATACCACCAGAAATGGTATGACATATACTATCCATATATAAGAGTATTACCTGCACATATATTAAAACACATACCATTTTACATAAAAAAAACTTGGTTCCATTACCCATACCTTTGTGCTACCAGAATTTTCTACCAGAGTTTCTTCAAGGGTTGACATCAATGACAACCAACCCAATTAAACAACAATGTCAACCCTAGAATAATTCTAGAATCCTCTAGAAGTAATGGGTGTATTTGAATAAGTATCCAAAGTGGTCCCCTTATGGCATAAATTTAATCATGGCCCTCATGGGAAGACACTTTAAAGAATTATACAAGAATCCCTAGAAATATGGCTAAGTGGTTAAGAAGCCCTGAAGTTGTGGTCATGAAGCCCAAAGTTGATTGGAGGAAAAGAGTATGAAGGACATTGTAGTTGCATTAAAAAACATCGTATATTGATAGTCCTCTTCATCCATTTATAATGGTATGTGGAACACCACACGGTTCCTCATGGTTGAGAAGTTATTCCCTCTTAAATATGAAAGACACGAAGTATGGGCAAATAAGTTACAATTTGGCCATAAAGTCAAGAAAAGGAGGTACTTGGAAACGTATAAATACACAATAATCACCTCTCATTTTCATTATTCAATATTTTGATCTCTTATCACAATCTTGGCAGAGAACTTTAGAGTGAATATAAAGTGAAGAAGGGAGAAATTCCAAGGGAAGATGAAGTCTTGTGATGATGTGTTCTACGGTATGTTTTCTAAAGGTAATCTTACAATTATTTCTATAATGTTTTTTATAGAATGATTCAGATAGAAAAACTTGGAGTCTATTGATAAGACATGTCTGGGTACCCATGGTACAATTTCCATCTTCTGGGTGATTGTACTTTTGGAGATACACTATGTGGAAGATAGGGTTTTGACTAGTCCTGTAACTAGTGTTAAACATGTGTTCCTGGTAAACCTTTCATAACTTCTTCATAGAGGATACTAATTATGTGATACCAATTACATTGGAAAGAGTATAAGTTTTAATATTCTTTTTGTGAGTTTCAGAATCAGATATAAAATATTGAGTACATCGCATGTTGTACAAGTTCGCTCTCCAGAATAGGTCAAAATTCAAGAAGGTCTACCATTTTCACTATATCTCCTTTTTAGTAACAAATAAAGAAGTGAATATTAGTGGAATTTCAGAGAATATATAAAAGAATATTGGATACACGTTTCATACCTTGATTCATTATAGGTACAGAGATATGCTTGTTGAAAGTTAGGGTTTGTGACTAATCCAAAAAATAGTCCCAAAGAGATGTTCGAGATAAATTTTAGAAGAGATGTTGGGGTTTATATGTGGACCCAAGTGGGCCTAGGGTATTTATGTGGACCCAAGTGGACCTAGGATATTTATGTGGATCTAGTTTCTATGTGGACCCAGTCTGATGTATCAATGATAGTGATAGAAGCATTGACATAAACAGTGGCAGTGACAGTGACAATCTGTATGGACCCACTTTCTAAGTGGACCTAGTTTAATGATGATGAAATTGAGGAAGTTATGATGAGCATATATATTATGCACCAATTTTTATCATTATTAAAGGTATGTCTTTATATGTGTTTTTGATGGTTATATCTTGATGTTATGGTATATGCTTGAGGCATATATTGGAGAGTCTTTGACACATGGATATAGACATATGTTGGTGATATTGGTAATATGATTCGAGGTATATATTTGGTACATGGTTTAGGGTTTATCATGGATGTCATGGCACATGTTTAAGGCATATTTTTGTACATGCTTGGTACATGGTTTGAGGCATATCTTGGTGATGTTGGGCATAAGTTTTGAGAGATTTTCTTGGTGATATTGGGATATGGTTTATGTGAATGGATCTGGTTTTGATGATGTATCAATATTAGTGACATTATCAGTGACAGTGATAGGTTGATTATCAATGATAGTGATAGGTTGATTATCAATGACAGTGATAGGTTGATTATTATTGAAAGGTTGATTATCAATGGAAGTTATAGGTTGATTATTAGTGATAGGTTAATTATCAATGAAAATTTCAGTGACAAGATGAGTCTCCATTTATATTTCAGAGCGACAGAGTGGTGCAAGGCAGGAGATTCAAGTCTCCTTTAGGTTGGTTTTGTAAAATAGGGGGTTATATCCTCCTTCTAGTTGGAGATATATAATACATGGAGTTGGATCTTCCTTCAGTTTGGAGCCTATAAATCAGGGGGTTATAGCCTCCTTCCACTTGGAGATGGAGAATATAGAGAGTTGTATATTCCTTTCAGTTGGAGTCTGTAAACAAGGGGTTGGAGTCTCCTTCTAGTTGGTGCTGGAGAATATTGGAAGTTGGTGCTTCCTATGAATGTAATTCTTGACATGATATAAGAAAATCGTTCCACAGTTTTCTCCCATTTGGGTTTCCATGTAAAAATCTCTTGTGCATGGTGTATGATGTGATGCATTGTTGAATGGTACTATTTATGGTTATTTGTTCATGATATGTGAAATAAGTGAATGAAATTCTTGATAAGTTAATATTTACATGTTGTGATTAAAAATCATAAAAAGTGCTCAATATTGATTCACCACCCTCTCATTATTGGTGAATACTCCAATAGTTAGTTCCCATGTGGCATATTCTAGTGGTGTATCCTTCCATTGAAATGAAACTTCCTTGATGGTGGGTTACCAAAGATGGTTCTCACAGTGGTCCAATACTGCTTTGAGATGAAACCAAATGGATCCTTCTTCATCCAATTTAGGGAGACTAGTTTGCGTTTGGTACTTAGTTCCAATAAATTTCTTGAGGCATGCAACATGAAAAATATGATGGATATTAGAGTGAGTGGGTATTGATAACTAGTATTCCATGGATCCCACTCATATGAGATTTGTACAAGGACCAGTAAACTTGCAGGTGAGTTTATGATAGTGGTGAGATTTGAGTGAATTTTTCTTATATGGTTGTAGATGAAGAAACACCTGGTCCCCTTTAACAAAATGACATTATGAATGACCTTGATATACTTTTTGCTTCATGCAATTCTGATCCATGACCATATTTTCTTTAAGGGTATGGAGAATGGAATATCTAACTGTATATGTGCGTTCAACATACTGAACCTTAGATACACCTGGAAGGTAGGATAGAACATATGGTGTATTTTGACCATAAGTTGCTTCAAAGAGTGTCATGTGAGTGGAAACATGGTAAGATGTGTTGTACCACCATTTAACTATTGGTAACCATTGAGTCTTTAAAAATAGATTAAATAAATTAAATACTAGTTCTATAGAAGCCAATTCCCATTGCTACACTGATGATCCCATTATTTCACAAGGCCCACTTGAGAAGACCTAAAGCACCACAGTATGCCCGTGCATCTCTCCCAGCTCAGATTGTCTATTGAATTTAACAAAGTTTCCTTTTCTTATGTGGTTAACTTTGAAAGTCAACAATTTCCTTGAGATATAATTTATGTAACCATTGCTATCACATTGAAACTTCAACCTACTTCTTCCATTCATAGGACCTCCATAACACACTGCTCCATAACTTCATGCTCCACCTGCTTCTAACCCACCCAATAAAGTAACTTAGTCCACTTACAAGGCTGAGATACCTTTATAGTTTCAATAGTTGTTACATAAAGAGAGATTTCTTCTACCAATTAATCCATCAGAGGTTTATTTTGCTACCTGTTTGCTACTAATATTGCCTAACACACTTCATTCATTTCCAAACATTTAACAATGTGCTACAGATCTTGCAGTATGGTTCTATTCTTAGTAAGTTATTCATAGATACGCCCTCTCTACTGAAGCTATAGAAATAAAAAAATTCCAAGGATGATATTGTTACTGCTACAGAAGAACCAATACCAATAACCCTTGTGGTTTTCATACAAGAAATAACTACATGATTGCTGAAGAAATAAGTGTTGTCACACAATAACCAACTACAGGATTGCTGAAGAAATAGGTGTTGTCACACAAGAACCAACACCCACCATCCCCGTGGTTGTCACACAAGAAACAACCACATGAATTCTAAACAAATAGGTGTTGTCACACAATAAATAACACCTACTATAATCAAGGAAGTCACACAAGAACCATCCTTAGAAGGACCTACTATTTCCACATGAGAACCAATAGTAAATAAATCAATTTAAGAAATTCCATAGAGGGAAGAGACTGCTACCCCAAAATAACTTGTAACAAAATAATTTGTTGCAGAAGTGGTATTTCCTCAAAGCTTCATGAATATATCTCAGAACTGGGAGGAAATTTTTCTAATAGTCCTTGGCATGGCTTCTCAAAGATGTTTCTCTTTTCCATGGAAACTTGTGAGGAACTTTCTATATAAGATCGTATACTTGCTACAAATTTCATGGACTTATTAGGTAGGTATAGATATGCTTCTTATTTCTATTTTTTTAGCATATTCATTGAATACTCTAGATTGGTATTTGGAAAACCACCTAATCCTATTTTTATTTATGTCATACTTCCAAGTACCATTTGCTATTTTTTCTGAGGATGGAAAAAGTATTCAGTTTGGGGGACATACACCATCACCTTTACCTTTCATGACCACATCCCAACCTTTTTTAAATTCAATTCCTTCACCATTCCATATGAACCATGGAATCATATTAATCTAATGCTACAATTCAAATCGACCCTGCCACCTCAAATATCCAAAAATGAGGAGTAGAAACTACTCAAGGAAAGACACCATTGTTGCTACATCGAGCATTGATGTTGCTACACAAGAACCAAAATCAAGAATTCCTATTGTTGATCCACAAGATCCAACAATAGAATGCCTTGTTTCTATCACACGAGAACCAACAGTAGGAGTAGAATAAGATGTTGTTGTTGCTACAAAAGAACCAAAAACAAAAAAAATAAGCAACTAACATGGACAAGCTAGGGAAACTATCGAAAATCAGGAATATGATGCTCCGCAAGAAACTGCAGCAGAAGAAGCTACTATAGAATCCATTCCTACATAATAACATGTTGTAATGAAACAAGGAAACCACATCTATAGGTATGACCTCCTTGATTCATTCCCATGGTTCATTGATGCTTATATTGGCATAGATGTTAAAAAAAGTTGTGAGTTACGAAGCATGATGATATATGATTTGTTTTTTCTATTATTTACATGCATTTGAAGGGATATTATGGTGTTTTGTTGGTATTAACCATCAATACCTTTTGATATTTTATTTCTAAAACCTACACTATGTATCATCAAGAGGGTCATCATTTTTAAACATATTCCTACAACCTTTACTTTGTATCTATTAGGAGCATAAGATAAATTCCACAGATGTTTTAGCTCCTTTGATTCATTATTGAAAGTTGTGGATTATGGAATCTAAAATATATGAACTAATTTGCAAATTATGTATCATGATATCACCATAAAAATAATCCTTCATTCAACAAGATAATTGTCACTCACCCATTGCTCCATTAGTCTCATATCTTCCATCTCAACTGCTATTTAAAATAACACTTTACCATTCATTTCAATGAGATTTTATAGGTTGCAATTGCAAGTTGGATATTAGCTTTCTATTTTTCAAAGTCTGGTCATTTCCAGCCTAATTCTAGCAAGGATTATCATTACAAAAGAAGCATGATGTAAATCACTATTAGTTGATATAATCCTAAATACCTTATTTTTGTAAAATCATTTGTTGTTTCTCTTGTTCAATTTTCTGAAAAACATGTGAAGGATGGGTTAAATTTGGTATGTTACAATATTGTTAGGTGGTCATGTCTCCTGGTTAGATGGATTCCATCTATTACTACAATGGAATGTGATTCTCCTCATTTTTATAGCATCTAGAGGATCATCACTTCCACTCATTGAAGTATATGCATTGAGGTGCTCCCAAGGTGTGGTATGGGGTTCTAGGGAGTGCAACTGTGCAGTTGGCGGAATAATGGAATTTTTAGCTATGCAACATCAAGACAGTAAGTTAGTTTACCATGCAATTACATTGGTTATGGGAAATGGTGGCTTACAAACAAATATTATATAGCTTCTCAATGGAAAGATACAATCCCAACATTCTCTTTGCAAACTTAGCGCTATGAAACAACAACATAATGAAGGTATTGAGCTTGTATGTACAAACCAAGGTCTGGTGCCTCTCTTGAAAGTTATGGTCTACAAGTAGCATTGCCTTTTGGGTAGTCAAAGAAGAATTTGATGCTAGCCAAGCTATGAAATATTTTCTTTCAAGAAAGTTTAAAATCAAGTGAATTGAGGGCATAATTTTTAACCATACATGAGAAGTGGTTGAATATCCTCTTAGTCACACAAAATAACAAATCACTTTGTAACGACATGAACCTTACTATAGAGGATTCCCATAATAAATTTATTTTTGTATGGAATGAACTGCATAAATTCTCATGCAAAGGTGGAAGCCATTAGAAACCTCCTGAACACTACTATGATCTGGGTGCTTACAATTTTTGGTGGGGAGAAGTGATAAATTATAACAAGTATGCTTGCATAATTGATCAAAAACCCAGATTACATTTTCTGACAAATCCAATATTTACCAGGCTACTACAAAATCGGGCATGTAGTAGCTTGCTACATAATTAGGCCTGTAACAACTTGTTGTAGAAGTCCTGTAGCAGATTGCTACAAAATTGCCTAAAGATGTCTTTGGAAGGAATATTTTCCATAGATCACTCTTGAGACAAAAAAATACCTATAAAATGTTCTAGGTGCCTATGGGTTGAAAAATTATTATATGGATCAAGCATGCCTAGATAATAAAATGATGATATGAGTCTCATAAAAAATTTGAAAAATGGATCAACCACTATCTGAAGGGATTTAAATATATTCTTGGGCAAGAAGTTGATGTATTTTATCAACATAATTTTAGTTGGATAGTAAATTGAATTGGAAGGGTATTGACAACAGATTGATTGGTATGATTAATTCATTATGTCTCCTTACAACTTGGTTGATACACAAGTACAGGGTTGCACAAGAGAATGCAACATATTGAGTTTGTGTTGATGAAATTGATTGTCTCTTTTAAACATTGAGACCTTCCCTTTCATTTTATATATTTGATTTCCTTCAGAAACATGGTTTCTTTCTTTTTGTATATTTGATTTTATTCAAAAACATAATTCCATGCCTTGACGAGTGAAAATGATGACCAAAAATGTTTGGCTCTTTATATACTGGTTAGAGACCGAAAATTTTATTCTTCCACCCAATAAATTAATTTGAAATTTGAAATTATCCTTTCCAAATATAAATTTGAAAATACCACACACATAGTTTTAATTGCTCCCCAAACATTTTCAAATTCATATTTGGTATTTTCAATTTCATATTTCCAAATTGGAAGTTTTCAAGTCATATCTCTTCATATAAAATGGGATGAAACTAATGTACTTACTGGCTTGTATTGATTATTATTTTTTAGTGAATGAAAACTTGCGATTACTTTAATGATGACGACACTATCCCAACAATAAATATGGGGTATGATAATATTTCGGTGCCAGTACAAGAAGAGTTAAAATTTGACATAGTAACATGTTTTCAATATGAATTGTAGAATATAAATTGAATTCCTTACAAACAAAATTAAATATGCTATTCGAGTCTTATGGTGATTTTCTTAAAGAAATGTATTGTATATGTAGGATATAAATAGATTGAGTATAGATTAATAATTTCCTAAGACCCTCTCAATGATATATTAAGATTACGGATGGATTGTTGGATCCTAATAGTAACTATGATTAATGAATGTCTCATATCATATATCATCCAAGCACATATCACACAAAAGTAACTACTAGGATTCAATGAACCATCCATAGCCTTTCATATTAGAAATTCTTGAAATGCCTATGAATTCTAGAGGCTACTAGGATTCAATGGGATATTCTTAAGCTTCAGCTTTTGATGAGTATGGTGTATAATTTTTTCTTAAGACGTTATTCTATTTGATATATGCAATGATATGTCCTAGAATTCTAGTAGCCTCTAGGCATTGATGGTCCATAATCCATCCTTGAAATTATGTATAATTAATCCTTAAGATGCCCAATAATCCTAGAGGTTGCTAGGATTCAATTCGACATTCATAATCCTATGTATTAGAAATATTTGAGATGACTATGACTTGTAATGACAACTAGTATTTAATAAGCCATCTTTGAGCCTGCGTGTGAGCCATATTTTGAGATGTCCATGAGTCTTAATGGTCACTAGGATTCAATAAGACATATTTGATCTTGTGTAGGAGCCATATTTGATATTTCCATGAATCCTAGTGGTTGATAGGATTCAATAAGCCATATTTGAGCTTATGTGTGAGCCATATTTTGTATATCCATGAATCCTTAGGACTACTAGGATTCAACAAGAAATTATTAATGATGAGTTGCATTTTTTTTGTAGTAAGGTTATGAATGAAATGTGCTAGAGCTATTCTTATATTACATATATGAATTGATATATCCCTAAATGCTAGTGAATACTAGGCATCAATGATCCATCCTTGATATTTTGTATGTATGATATTTTCTTGAGATGCCCAATAATCCTAGTGGCCACTAGGATCAATTTGACATACACAAACTTGTGTAATAGAAATATTTGAGATTTACATGATTTTTAGTGGCCACCGGGATTAAATGAGCCATATCTAAGCTTGATGTGATCCTTGTTTCAAAATGTTCATGAATTCTAGAGGCTTTTAGGATTTAATGAGCCATATTTCAACTCGTGTATGTGCTATATTTTATATGACCATGAATCCTAGAACCCACTAGTATTCAGTGGGAAATATTAGAGCTTGTGTATAAGACATATTTGATATGTCATAAATCCTAGTAGCTTATGGGATTCAATGAGAAACCCTTAATAATGGTATTCCTTATTCTTATAGTAAGCTTTCGTATGGAATGATATTAAGATATTATTTTATTTGATATATGAATTGACATGTCCTTAAATTCCAGTGACCACTAGCCATAGGTGATTCATCCTTGATATTAAGTATGAGAAATATTTGATATTTCCATGGCTTGTAGTAACTATTAGGATTCATTGAGACGTTTTTGAGTATGTGACGCAGACGCCTCACCACCCACGCGGGCACATCCGCTCCCACAGGACCTTCTCTTCCTTAGGCCCAAAGAACTCTAAAGTCCTTCTATTTCCCTATCGGGAAATCTGCACCCACATATTCTCTTCGGCACGATCCTCCCTTCTTTACTTCTGAAGGATTGGAACTCGCGGCTTCGTGAGTTCGTTATTGACCGCTGGGCTCTTGGATCCCCGAGACCCGATGGTCAGTCAACTCGCTGAATTCTCCCCGAGGGATTTCTCTACTCGTGACCTCGTATGTCGAACTGTCAAGTTTTCACCCTCCTAGTCCGCGAGTCCCCAAGATGCGCGGTCCCACCTTATGCTCTGCCACGCGTCCACAAGAATTCAGCTCCTCGGCACTTCGCGACCCGGCGTCCACACGAGTCTTAGCTTCTCGGCACTTCGTGGCTCATGAATCCTTTGTGCCACCTGTATTCCACTTGCACTCCACTATGGCCCACACTGCTCTCCAGCTGTCAGGATATCTCTATCTTGCAACCTCGCAATCCCTGTAGCCAAACTCTCGAACCTTTTCTTGCGAGGTCCCGAGACACGATCCCTCGCTCAGATATGACGGTCCTCCTGTGTTCTGGATCCAACGACTCTCCTTATCTCTCTACTTCGTGGCCTCGCGACTTGGAGTACTGATCCGAAATCGGATTCAGCAGGCTGTCAGGGCATAAAAAATGCTCAAAAATGAAAGTGCTCGGAATCCGACGAAACCAACACCATGACGTCCAGATCGTCTTCCTGATTCCGGTGGTATAATTTTTATCGCAAACGGAGTCCGTATGTGGAAGATATCGCATTCTGTCCGCCGAGCCAAACAGGCAAAATTTTGGGATGCTGACTGTACCTATCCGTACAGTCCATACAGGACACGTGTCAGTCCGTACAGGGACACATGGAACGTCCGTACAGGTTACACGTGGCAGCATCAGGGGATGACACATGGCAGGTCCTACGACGACACGTGGCAGGTCCGTACAAGACACGTGGCAGCACCAGAAGGCGACACATGTCATGCTGATTTGGCATTTTCGGCGCGCATTTGGACCAATCCTGGAGTGACATGTGTCACCACTGGAAGGGTGACACATGGCACGGATGACATCAGTAGATGACGTGGCTCGAGTGATGTGGCAGCTGATGGAGCGTACGGCAAGCTGACGTGGCAAAGATGACGTGGCGTACGGAAGTGACGTGGCAGCGACGCGTGGCAGTGACGTGGGCGAATCAGCGATGGACACGTGGCATCTTCTGGTTGGATGGCATGAACGAATCAGGTACCGACACGTGGCATCTTTCTAGACGAATGATAGGGTGCCACGTGGCCCAATCAGGGGCTACCACGTGGCACCCTGGGTTTAGCCAATAACAGCTATGTAAAAGTTGTTTTGGGCCCGGGGGATTCGAACCCCGGACCTCTCCTCCATGCTACGACTTCATAATAAGGTTCCGACCGTTGGAACACCGAGCATTGCTTGTTATATGGGCGGCACATATTGTACTTATGTTGCGTGGAGGGTTTAGACCGGCGGAAAAAGGGCCGGGGCCCAAGCCCCAGCCCTCGCTACCATATAACCACGTCCATGGAACCAGGAGCGCGGCGGGAGTTAACGCCTATGCGCGGTTTTTGTAAACGGTTATGTATGCGGTTGAAACAAGTTATGCCACGGTTATAATTTAAAACGGTTGAACGGTGGTTTAATAAACCGTTAAAGTCACGGTTCCGGGTATTAGCTCAACGTGACCAGTCCAACGGTTAGGGGGGTGGCCCGCGCGTAGCCCAAGGGGCTAGCGCGTGGCCACATGGACCTCCATGTGACCGTTTGAAGGGGGCCGCACCCAGACTTAGGTGCTTAAGCCATATTTAACCAACTATGTGGTTACAAGGTGGGTTTTCTAACCACTTTGGCAATTTAATGTAATTAAACTCCATTTGTTATGTAATTGGGAGTTATTGGGCTTTTTTAGAGCCTAATCCTTGGGAGGAAGTTGGAGATGGACACCAACTTTCCCAACTATTTAACCAAGGCTATGTTGAAGCCATTTGGGGATGCTTGGAGAGATTTTTGATGGTTTTGGAGAGCAGAGATGCTGAGGCAAAGCCAAGTCAAGGCCATTTTGAGGCAGGAAAGCTGTTGAGGTAGAGATGCTGTCGGACGATTTCTGAGAGCTCGGGACATCCATTTCAGGTGCCGTAAGTTGTGCAAGATTCTATAGATCATGGTGAACAAGACCAGATCAGTCTAGAAGGCATATCGACAATTGTAAAGATGTACTAATAAGGTTTTGAAAAGAAATCAAGAAGCCTCCCTCATAGAGAAAAGGCCCGGAGACGTAGGCAAAGTTGCCGAACTCCGTTATCAAACTTGTGCATTATGGTTTGCTGTTTTCATTCCATTTCAGATTTGCAATTATGTTAATGATTGTATAATTCATTTGCTTTTCTCGCTCTTTCCTTAAGTTTCCCAATGGTTAATAAATGCATGCAAATAAAACCCAACCATAGTCATTTCGAAAAATCCTGACGGATCAAGTACCCAAATGTTGGACTCTCAACCTACGAGCTCCCGAGTTTGCGAGATCACCGATCTCTGACACCTGTCCTCTTCAGATGGACGGCTCACAGCCTCTCCTGAGCTTTAAACTCTTTGGGATTTCCTTACCATAACCTCCTTGCACCTATGCAAGATCTGATGATCCTCGGAGCTTCGTGAAATCTCCTCAGAGAATTTCGATCGCCCCTTCCTCCTTATATGATCCACAAAATGAAAACGAGTATCGCTCCACGAGATTCCTTTGTGCATTTTCCAACTTGCAATGCTTCCTCCTGACTTCAAGTCACGCTTATCTACGTTGATCTTCAGCGACTTAGAGGCCTATCCTTCCTGAGATTTTCCACAACTTCAGTCTTTAGAAAGAATCCTTGCACGCACTCCTTGCGACAAATCTTCAAGCACGTCTAAGTGTTGAAGTTCTCTTGACTCTGCGCACGCCTCCAACAACAGTCTTTCAAAGTTTTTGCTCAGATACACGACTGAGAATTCCTCCTTAGCCTGCGCACTCCTTGCACGGCTCTGTGCCTAACTGCACCTTCGCGACGAATGAGAACAAAAGATATATCTCTGAGCCTTCTGTCAATGCACTCCTTACAAACGACTTCAACTACACTCCTTGCAGGAATCCTTGCTCAAGCAGAGAAACGATTGTAACTCATTCACTTCCTCTCAGATTTCAATCTTGACACATGAGATCATACACACACATCATAACAACAATGCATAACAGGAAGTAAATATTCATAAGCAGAGCATTTAACACACATACACATAGAGAATAACATAACAACCATGAATCTGAATCAACTTCTTCTATTAATTCAAGATCTGTACATGGTTGTTATTCTACAACTCTCTGCTATTCTCCTATGCTCTAGACTCTTCTATTGCCTCATGTTACAATGATACAAATGAGGGTGTCTATATCTCGGTTTTCCCTCTTTATTATAGAATTGTCTAATCTAAGAATTCAATTCTATCTACCTGCAACTACTACTATAAATGCCTCTGTCTATCTTTAGACGAGAGCATATGGCTCGAGGTCTGATTACATTATTACCAAGGCGCTTTCATTAAATGATCTCATTTAAGTTTGGCACATCAACTTCAAGAGAAAATTTAAAAATTCAAAAACTTGCATTGGACGTCTTCTAGTTGTCCTCTGCTTCCACGTTGGTTTTGCTTGTCGTGAGGGATGCTCCTGCATTAGTATGCGTGTGAGCCATATTTTCAGATGTCCATGAATCCTAGTGGTTGATAACATTCAATGAGCCATGTTTTGGGATGTGTATGGGTCACCTTTATTATGTAAATGAATCCTTGAACATAATAAAATCATATTACTTGGTTTCATAACATGTGAAGCCTTTAATTGCAAATATTTGAGGAAAAATCTTTTTGAAGGAGGGTATTATGTTATGACCCAAGGGGGGCATACATATGACTAAATATATATGATATGATTCAAAGGGGGGGCATATAGGGGCCTAAATGTACATGTAATGCGTGTATATATATGTAATAGGGTCGGCCTATTAGTAAAGGGGCCTCATTTGCAAGTGTGAATAGCTATATGTAAGAGATCATGCATTCATTATTGGAAGGTGAATTGTGATGTATTAAGTTATATGGTTATTTGGATGGGGGTTCCCCTATTATTTAAGGAGTTATTGTGTAACTTATCTATCTTGGATTTGTGCTCCACACTCACATTCGGTACATGATGTGTAATTTTATTCTATTATGATAATTTAAGCATTTGGTTGATTACAATCCTAGTGGCCATTAAGATTCAATGAAAAATCCTTAATCATTATATTTCTTGTTCTTGTAGTAATATCGTGTATGAAATGAGTTGGAGTTATCCTTCTATTTGATATATGAATTTATATGTCAATGATTCCTAGTGGTAACTAGGATTCAATCATCCATCTTGAATATTGTGTACGAGATATCCTTTTGTTTAATATAAGAATATGATATGTATATGAATCCTATAAATTTCTAGGATTCAATGGGCTATCCTAAATATTGAGGTATTTATGTGGTTGTGATAATCTTCTTCATAAAAAGATATTGAGCTAACCTTTCAATTGGTGTATGAAATCACATGTTCATGAATCCTAATGGCATGATATATAAATGATAAGATCATAGAATTCCGATTTCACCAACTTCGATTCCTGAGAAAGTTATAATCCCCTCCAATTCCTATGAATTAATTCTTGAGATAGAAGCAGACTATTGTAAATTTTCACTACTATCATGTTCTTTGATTTCTCTTCCATAAAATGTTCATATGCAAAGTATCTTATCTTAACCAAGCATAAATTTGATTTCTCCTTGGGATGTACTCAAACTTCAACTTGAGTATACCATATTCACAATGCTCAACTATGTGTTACATTAAATTCCATACATATTAAAAAACATTCAATTAAACTTAATGACATGACCAATCTCTTCAAAATTTTCATAATGTGGAAAATAATTATTGATATGAGAATTGAGTTTATTCAAATATGGTAAATAGAATATGATAATTACTTCTCATACCCAACATAGTTAGAATGGAAACACCCATCCCAATTCAAATTAGGTTTGACAACAACTTTCAAATTCAAGTTTGATTGAGTGTCACAATTAACCGATCATCTCTCTTCTTTCAACACTGAGAAATGGCCCAAACCTTTCCAAACACCCAAGAAACCATGACAAGGGACATATGACCGATATGAACAGTGCATAGCCTTTAACATAGCTACAACAATGCATATGGTATTCAATAGGTGTGTACGGTCCTAAAGGTAGTAAAAAACATCTTGAATGGCCTAAATGTGGGTTCAAGTAATATCTGAAGGAAGTGCATGAACTCTATACAATTCCGATGCAAGTGCAATATCTTGGAAAACACCCATAGACTATAATTTGTGAAGGAAGAATCCCAACAAAATTAGTCTGATAGTCTAATAGCTTAAAGAAACAAATTAGAAATCCACTCAAGATTTACAATATATTTTTATGATAGATTTATATTTATAAACTTATAAATGGACGAATGGGGAAGAATAAAGAGCTATTGTGATTATTAATTTTCCCATGGAGATTATGATTGTGAAGGAAACCCTCAAATTACAACTGGAAAATAGTTCTAACCTATAAAAAAACACAAGCAACAAATTAAATACAAAGTAGCTTCATTTTAAACTCATATATAGAAAAAAACACACCAAATAGAGATATTCATCACATAATAACTCAATGTTTGTGTTGGAAACCCTAATGGTAAAACCAAGTTTCAATTGACTTTGACTAGGATCATTTTTTTTGTTAATGTGGAGATTACAATACCCTCAATCTCTCTAGTCCATTCTTAGTCTTCACATGGGAATTTGGGAAGCAATTCCTCCCACTCTCAGCCAAAGAACCCCTCCCTTTATGATGCAATAGTAAATATGATAATTCCTTAGTTGAGGTTGAAGCTACAAGGAAAGACATACCCAACTCTTAAACTTCCCCTAAGTCTATCATGCTTCTACTCTTTTGTCTTTTTTTAAATTACATTCGAGGAATAGTGTCTCATGTTTTTATTTTTTAAATACATAATTTATTTTTTTATTCTCACATTTTTTTTCCATACATTTTATTTTCATCTATTTATGTTTCCCATGCTTACATTATGATTACTATATTAATGCATATGCAAACACTAGTTGGGATGGGATGGGCCCCTTCATGCCATCTACCCTATCTCCTACCTCATCCATAGTATTGAACCTTTCATGTTCCAATCCTTGTAGAAATTGAGTCGATATCCAATTGTTATTGAGTGAATATAATTTAGATCACGCCTCCCCATTGTGAGACTTTTGGTCCTGAAAATATTCCAAGGATACGTGAGGGATATTTCTTGCAATCTAGTTCCTCTTATACAATTTTTCTTTGGAGTCTTCCCTTTGAGCCCAATATACTATATTTATTGTCATCCTCTATGAGTTACCCATTCGTGTCACTTCAAAATTGTGTTTCCCTTTAATTATTCTAGATTGTGTGGTGAAAACTCCTTTACAGTGGGGAGAACCTAAAGGTCTTCTCCATCTATCATGGAAATATTGAATATCCTTATTTTCTTCATGTTCACCACTGAGATAATTTTCATACAAGGAGGAAGTCTCAATATGAAGGAATTCTAATTCACCTAATTAATGATGTCAAAATATTTGTATCTGATGGGATTTTGTTTCTTCACCAATCATTGTATCTAGTGCCTGTGGAGGTAAAGCAACACCTTATCTCCAACATGGAATTTATTATCTTATATATGTTGGTCAAGTTGATCTTTATACCTATACCTTTAGATGTATCTACCTGATCTTATCCATAAATGTTTTCACTTTCACTTTCTTCACATGTCCTTACAACTCTTCTTTGTCCTTCTACTATCAATATGAAATATCAAATGCTGAGGGAGTTAAATAGCTAAAGAAAGTCTTAAAAGGTGATTTTTTGGTGGAATAATGAAGTTCTCTATTGTATGAATCTTGGATGTACACCAACTACTCATCCCAATCTCGTGTATGCTTGCTATTGTACCCTTTCAATAGTTGTACCAATGTCTAGTTTACAACTTCCATTTTCCCATTGGTTTGGGGATGAAATGTAGTGGAATACCTTTGGTTAGTATCCATTCTCTCCCAAAGTGTTTTCCATAACCTACCCAAAAACTTGATATCTTGATCAGATATGATGGATCTTAGCAATTAAAAATGTATCCAAACATGAATATAAAATAATTTAGTTGCTTCTCATCTAGAGACTGTCTTATTGAATCAAATGAGCACACACATCTTGCTAAATTAGTTTAACATGAAAAAAAATTAGTCATGTCCTATAAAGGACATAGGTAACCCTCCAACAAAGTCCATGGAGATTCTTTACCATGACCTTATTATTATTGGTAGTGGCATATAGATCCCACGCTATTTGTTGCTTGGTTTAATTGAGTTGTAAATAACATAGTGTCTAAAAAATATTTCCACCTTCTCCTACATCTTTCGCTAGTACACATTCCTTTGTAAATTTGCTAGTATATTCATTATGTCAAAATTCCTATCAATCCTAGAAGTGTGATATTTCCTCATCAATCAAATCCTTCTCACTTGTTGATCCATATGGATTTCGGTGGCCTCCCACCTATTCCAACTGGTTCATTTTGGCAGTTTTTTTCCTAGTTTTGAGGTCCCTGACTTGCAGGGCCATTTTGAGGCCCTAAACAACGTTTTTAGAGATCGGCATAGTTGAAAATTCCCTTTATTATATCAAAAAAAAATGTGTAGTCCTCGGATAGACCTTTCCAACGGGCTATTGTGCTCCTAAAATGGAGATCATATGCAAAAGTTACGACCCCGGGAGGTTGATTGACTAACTTACCCAAATGGGGCCCACATGACTTTTGGCACTTCATCTCCTAGGTTTAGGTTTTTGGATTTTTAGGGTTTTTGACATTCCTGTTTATTGTAAAAATTCCTTTAGAGCCTCATTGTAATCATATTCTTGCGAATGAGCCTAGCTGTCACATCTCTTCTTAGAGATAAGCCGCCACCATTCCAACAAGCTTGTTTTCTGCTGCATTTTACAGTTTCAACTTATTTCCTTATTGAATAGAAAACTAGTTTTACTGTATCTCTGTTATTCTATGTTAAGCATATTTTAATAATCTTTATTCATTTCGTTCTTCTCATAAAATCCAGACCACTTGTGGTATGCATGAATTGTTCAATTTGTAAAACATGCCATATTGGAGGTGATATTTATTTCCCTCCATGGAATTGACTAGTCTCTCCTTCAACTACTTGTATACCCCTCTAAAAAATTTATCTCCCTCATAGTCCTTGCTCAATAGTTCATGAGTGAAAGGAACAAGATGCATAATCACTTCATTTTCTACTATATTCTTCAATGGGTATCATAAAACAATATCATCCAGATTGTTTGTATATCAGGAAACTTCAACAGGATGTCGGCAAGTATATCAAGTCCTACACCGCCTGCGCTATTGCCAAACCGACCACTAAGAAACAGGGTCTATACACCCCTCTTCCTACTCCTGAAAAGTCGTGGGAATCCATATCCATGGACTACATGTCAGTCCTCCCGTCCACCAAGAGGGGAAATGAATGTGTTTTTGTGGTTGTTGATCGCTTTTCCAAGATGGCGATTATGGCCGCCTACAAAAAGAAAATCACTGTAGAGCCTACTGCCAAGATCTTCTTTGAATGCATCTGGGTACACTTTGGGATCCCAAAAACCATTGTCTCAGATTGGGACAGTTAGTTCCTCAACACATTCTAGTCGAGCCTTTGGTCATTGTTGGATACCAAGCTCACCAAATCCACTGCCTTCCACCCCCAGATAGATGGCCAAACTGAGGTCGTCAATCAGATGATCGTACATATCCTACGTATGTACAATTCCAAGCACCTCTGCACATGGGATGAGAGTCTTCCCTATGTCCAACATAGCTACAACTGAGCCCTGCATAGCTCAACTAGCCACAAACCCTTTCAGGTGGGGTTGGGATTCCAACCATTGGGCCCTGCTATTCCAGAGTCTGTACCTAACGCTTAGAAAGTACAGTGTCTAGGCATCTGAAAGTGAGTGAAGAGTAATAAGGAGGAGAGCATCAACCTTCGGGAAAGGAAGCTAAGGTTGATTTCCAGGTTGTCGTTGACGCTCTTCTAACTGTTCCTGGATGTTTATGTCCTATTCAATTGCAGCCCATGAACATTCAAGTTCTACCTAGGTGGTGGTTGTTTTAAGTATAATATCGAAGAGATTTAAAGCGATATGGGTTTGGTCCGATAAGCCGAGTTCAATATTAGGTTGTCTTACAACGGGGACAGTCATAGAGGAACAATAAATTAAAAGTGAATTCGAGGTTTTTTATGCTGTATCTATTTGATCTTATAAAAGAGAACTTTTGAATTCAATATCAAAGATAAAATGCAAACCAAAGGCCTTTTTCCATAACTGAGTTATATTTAAATAAATGATGTGTGAAATATGAGAAAAAAATTAAGTTGTCTATAAAGCAAGGCTCCTATCAAGGGAGAATCTCACCCTGTAAACAGAAGAAGAAAATAAGATAAGAAGGAATCTGACGAAGCATAAAATATGACAATCTAAAAGGTTCACAGGTCTTGTACCTCCTAATAGCCGATACAGAGGAAAAATTGTAAACAATATAGATGGCTAAAAATTGATCACCAACTAGAGGTTTTACTAAATTGCAATGAAACATTCATCAGACATATATAAGAGAAATGAAATTAAATACGAAGTTACGGAGAAAAAAAATTCATAACACAGTCTCGACGAAATCAGGAGTCTCCCGATTGCTTTGTATTAATTTTCAAAAAAGACGATAGTCTCTATTACAAATTGACCAAAAAGGTCCAGCCATTGTTCTTTCTTCAAAATGTATATTTATACAAATTTCTATATGCTGGAATCTCAATCGTTCAGAGGTTTTCGGTTACAACAAAGGAGATTAAACATTTCAATTCTTTGTCTCTATCCTTATTTGGTACTGGAAACTTGCCTCTTCGCATGCTCTGTGCAAATGACAGACTTCTCCACCAGCTGGGATATCAACTTAGAAGGTTCTGCTTGATTATTGGCCTCGAAAGTGTAACAATCCTTCACCAATTGTGGCAAATTTCCTTCCACCTGTTGGTCTTTGGCGCTGATAGAACATAATTGTACACTAGGTTTAATTAGCCATTTATCTATTTGGACTATGTCCGTTTGGGTTATTTGTGATGTTTTAGCCAATTATTTTTCTTCATTTTCCTTGATCCTGAGTAGATGCTTGGTTGTATTTATCTAGCTTAGTATTTCAGTGCTGCTTTCACCATAGGGACCCAACCAACTCCCATCTAGAAAACCGAAGGTTTCTTCACAAGATTTTCTAACCTCTTTAGCTTGTTGTCTGCCTTCGGATATATTATGCTCCCATTCTTTCAACAAGATGTTACCTCGGGTCTGCTTTGAGATAGAAAACCTAGAACTACTTCATGTTTCCCTTCTCATTGTGGCTATAATAGCCTCCTGGAAAGAAACCCGAGCCGCCCCAACGTCTTTTTCTCTGAGAGTGAGGTTTTCCAATACTCGATCAATGAGTTGGCAATTGTTTTGAATTGTTTCCACCTTAGCAAGTAGACCTTCTTGAGCTACCAACACTCTTTTTCTAATTTCTATATCTTGGGATTGAAATATCCCGATATCGATTACCTAGCTTTCGGCGAAGTCTAATTTGGCTTGTAGCTACTCTATCAATTCTCCTTGCTGGCCTATCTGTACCTGAATTGTCTGAGCCATCAACTATGTCTGTTCAAGATCGTCTTTGACCCGCTCAATTTCCTTTTGATTAGCTACTCTAGCCTGTTCTAAACTTGTATTCACCTGATCTTTGGAAGAAACCTCTATTGTAGCTAGTTTAGCCTCTAATGTTGTGATCAGATGATTTTTTTTCTTCAGCTGATCCTTTAGGGTCCCAAATGAATATTGGTTGGCTGTAGAGAAAGCCCCCAATGTTCCTGCTATTTGAGTAGCAAATTCCTCCTTTTTCATAGCTCTCCCATTAGTTAAAATTTTAAATTTCTTTGATACTGTACCCGCCTCTTGGTAAAGTTCTTGTTTCACGACATCCTTTCTCTTCTTATCGAAGAAGAATTCATTCAGAGGTAGCTCTTCCACTGTTATGGGTGTTAATTCTTCACTAAAAACCCAACCTGCATTTGGGACCCCCTTCGTGGACTGTAGGGGGGTAAAAAAAATGATGGGATTGCCGACCTACTTAGATGATTTCCCTGGAGTAACAACCGAGGTTGGCTCGCTTGGAGGGTTGGAAGTCTCGGTTTCCTATTTCGGGCCACTAGTTTTCTCTTTCTTGTCCTGGTGTTCTTCTTGGCCAGGTGATAAATCTTTGGAGCCTTCGTCTTCCATTTTCTGCACCTCTACGGTCGTTGGATTCTCACCCCGTAATACTGGGGGAAGGTAGCTCCACCGTTGTTCTTGGAATCTGAAAACATCAGCCCTCTCTTTGGGTGAGAGGGATTATATCTGAGCCAAAACCTTGACAAAAGATCTCATGACTTAGAAAATGTCATCATGAGGTGAATTCTCATGCTCAAATATTTTAAGGCCACAACTAGCCAAGTGATTACTCATGACCCTGTGTGGGTCGTGTTTCTTGAATTCAATGTGGACCAATTTAATATCTTCCAAGGTTGTTGCCTCGGCCTTTACATGATTGAAATATAATAAAGAATAGGTATTTAAATGAATGGGGAAAGGTGGCCATACCTTCTTTGAAAATCCTTTAAGCTATTTGTTTATTCCACCAATCATGGTTTTCCTGGAGATCTTGTAGCAAGCCAACCTATCAGGTATAAATAATGGTAGAGCATGCAGAGGGAGAGAAGTGTCGAAAACCCTGATGTATGAAAATTATTCCTCCACATACCAGTCGACCACACTGATCAAATTGGCCGCGATGCTATCTGAGATCGTGGGAAATGGATTACTGAAGATGGTGACATGCATCGGTACCATTACCCAATTGAAAATTTCGTATATGAAATCCACGACCTTATCCTCCCAAATCTTTGAATGGTAGACATGGATAGGCTCAACATTAGATGGAGCCCAGCTCTAGCTCATTAAGGGAAAAGGTGTCATTAAACACACGACGTCCATGAGATATGCAGACATAAAAAATGAAGTGACCTTCCCGCTCACCCTCTACATCCAATATTCTGTAATCCGACTGGTTAGACTATTTGACAACAGTTTGGCCCAGTCGAAGGAACAACCTTCGATGACTGTATGCATCAGAGGCACCCATGGGAGGAAAAAATGTGTGGTGTCTTCTCTTCCATACATTCTACAGGTCATCATTGCTATGTATTTGAACTGCGGGTCCAAAGAAGATATGGAATAAACTCTGTTGCTATCTGCCCTGAACTTCGCAGGGTGTGAGACCCAATCCTTGATCAAATAAGATAATATTTTTCCATATTGTTCACATTCCTTCTGTTTAAAATACTCCAGAAACTCGGCATTGTATGTGAAGTTCGACGTGGGTGGCAACTTGTACATTGCCTGTAAGTGTTCTGGTCTAAAGGTCCCAACAATGACCTTCTGGTCACTGATGATGGTTCTGGTTGGGATGTCTACATGGTCCAGCGCCCATAGGATCATATTATAGTAAGGAATAATACATGGCCCGGCTGCTACTTTTTTCATCTTTGCTTGGACGATGATCTTGTATTTGGTGGCCAAGTCATCCTTCTCGTTGTTACTGGAATCATCTAAATAGTTCACCAAATTGGATTGTAGAACCTCAGAGATGTATGACCAGGTTTTGACAGAATCAACACTTCATGGTGAAGTATCAGAAACATTATCAGAGCCTTGTCTTGAAATCTCAACACTTGCCTTGGATGCTTTTCGTGGGGCCATGATAGAGGATTGTGACTTAGCTCTCCTGCAATAAAAATGTGTATACATACAGAAATCAACTTGCTGGGAAAAGATTCTCTGCACAAAATAGAAATGAGCTTTATGAACAGAACATAAAGAAAAAGATCTATATCTTCGACCATTTAAAACCTCAATGTCCTTATGGATAGAACGGTCAAATCATTTTTAGAGACAGATTTAGCAATAAAAACCATATCCTTACTTGTCTCTTCGCCTCATTTCCAATTAATGCCATAAATTTTGATGGTTCGTGACACAAATTGGCACAAGGAACATTTAAATTTACCTCGTAGACTGTGCATATTATTACTTGTATTAAACATTGATTAAGCTGGCTAATTTATTTAATCGGGTTTTCTTAAACTTTAATCAACCTTTCAGCGTTCCCCGTATCGAGAGTTCTCACTCTAACCTTTCGAGCCCCTAAAACCCGAGATCGCGATGATGCGATCTAGTTAAGCAAAAACGTAATCTGGATTAAACGTTTGATTAATCAAGTTTAGTTAATATCGCGACTTCATGACTCAGGACTTCGAAGGTAAATCTCCCGAGAGGAGCGTACGCCGAGACGTGAAATACCGACAACGCTTAACTAAGGTTTAAGGAACTTTACTCTTGGCGCTAACCTGGCTAAACTTTCAAGGTTACTTCGTGACTTTGCGCATCGGGGCTTAGAAACAGTGTGACTTGTAACTCCCAAAACATGATATCCCGAGGTAAAGAAAAGTGAAAAAGCTTGTTCATGGTTAAAAGGAAATGCTATTAGGAGTACAATGACCCTCGCCAATTTGCATATCAGGACTACTAGAATTTTCAAAGGGTAAAGGTCATGAAGTAAAAGACAATTTAAATGACCAACCTTTGATTGCAAGAATTACGCTTAAAACTAGTCAAAAAAGGTGTCTCCAACATAGGCTCCAACTAGGGATCCCATTTCCCTGCGAGACGGGAAGAATAATAGACCACGTGCCTATATTGGGTAAATGGAGTCAATGGTTTCAATTCTATGAAACTCGCTTAAGGAAAGGGTATACAGAGGGGAAAAAGAGATTTTGTCTTTCACTTCTGAAAAGCTTTTCAACACTCAAATACGTTTCACACTCAGTTGAAGTCCTTTTCACAACTTTCTCTTTCTCTTTACTGAATTTAGGTTTGCATTAAGATGATCAAAACATTCCTAGGAAATCCAACAGATCTTGTGGCTTTTGGTTTGCATCAAACGAAGTTTATTACATGTTTTAATCGGGGAGCCTTGTTTGAACTTAGGACGTAGATCCGGTTTCGAGAAAATTGATTACTAGAGTAGAGTGAGATTCATGTATAATAGCCTTATAGATATCTCAGAGATTTCTTCACTACCAATGAGCTTGTTCAGTACCCCGGTGAAGTTATCTGGCCCTTTTTTCTGAATTTCCTTTCACCACTTCGAAATATATTTATGCATTTAAATGTTGAGACAAGGGAAATCATTTCTGAATTTCCTTTCATCGTCTCTTAGGACTATATGGACAATTAAATATGACTTTCCTTTCACCATTTGTCTTATAATTTACTTTTTAGAACACGAAGTGGGGGAAATCAATTTGTATGAGGGGTGATATCTATGTAATATTTTTCAATGGAGGTCTTTCAAATTACTTTGATTACTCGGTACCAACCTTCCCTTAACTTTCACAACACCTTAGCCCGCAGGGAAAAAGGGGAAAAAATATTTCTACGGGTTTTCCTTCGAGCAAGCCTCAATCTTTTGAAACTGTTGAAAAACCTAGAATAGTCAGGATCAACCTACACATAACTTTGTTTAGTAAGAGATTGAGGAGTTGTGAAGACCAACTTAATTTCAAAAATATGCTTTACAACTTTCAAAGTTAAAACATAATCTCTTCCCCCTATGTATATAAACCTGGAAAGATACTTGTCTTTTTAAGAAGGTAAATCTAAAGACCGAAAGAAAGGTGATGGATAGAGGTTTGTACACTAAGAAACAGGGGTCGAAAATTAAAACCATCTTTTGAAAACCTTTTCCCAGATATGCTTTACTTTTCTACTTATTTTAATTACCACCTATCTTTATTTCAAGTTAAATTCTTAGGACCCAGAGCAAGTGATTGTTCTTTTTAATAACAGTCAAGAGAAAACATTAGATTGATGGGACTGTTACGATGCTTTAGAGACCTTTTCTTTCTTAAAGAACATAATTCTCAAGAATTCGTACCTTTGCCTTACCATTTTAAAATAACCGGAAACCTTTTCTATCACCCATTTTTTGGCGAATTCAGTCTCCGATATATGAATTTTTTTTTCTCCTTTCGCTCGTTTAGGTCACAAGCCGAAATCCTGTAAACACGAAGAGTGTCTTTTAAAAGAGTTGAATGTATTGAAAATTGTGTATCTCTACTTCTACAAAATTACTGACCTAATTAATTTAAAGTGAAAATAAACTTACCTCAAAGAAATCATGAGATAGAAAGTAAATACAAACCGGTATATACAATGGAAATATTTTTGGAACCAATTATTTCATGTAGTGTTTTAAATAATGCCCATTAACAGGGGTGTTGAAGATTTTACCGTCCAGATTTTCTAATAGGAACGAATTTTTTCCTTCGAGAGCTGCGACTTTGAATGGTCCATACCATATATGATCGAATTTACCATGTTTCATTGAATCTTCCTTTCTGACATCCCATTTCAAGACTAAATCGCCAGGGAGAAACTCTATGTCTTTTGCCTTACGATAGAATAACGTTTTCATGTCGTCTTGGTATTTTTGCAACCTTTCGTCTACTTCGACCCTGTGATGTTGTACTTCGATTAGCTGGTTTATCCTTCTTGTGACATGATTCGGTTCTTCTTTCTCGTCTTGCCACAGTTTCATTACATGAAGTGCCATATTTATGGGTAATACCACGTCAGTCCCGTACACCATCTATAAAGGAGAGGTGCCGATGGATTTTTTCGTGCCTATCCGATTCGCCCATAATGTCTATTTTAAATGTACATGCCAAGATCTTGTGTTTTTGTTCAACACTTTCTTAATTATATTGATCAGAATCTTGTTTGAAGACTTGGCCAGTCCATTTCCTTGGGGATAATATGCCATGGAATGGCCGAGCATGATATTGTATTTTTGGCAAAAACTGATCATAGTGATAGATTTAAAATCCTGGGCATTATCTGTGACTATCTTTCGGGGGCAACCAAATCTAGATAAAATGTTTTCTTCTAGGAAATATATTACCACCAAATATGTTTCCCTTCTGGTTGGAATAGCCTCCACCCATTTAGTGAAGTAATCTGTGGCAGTTAGGATCCATTTGTGTTGAGCGCTGGAATGGGCGTTAATTTCACCTATAAAATCCAGTCCCCACAGTTGAAAAGGAGCCTCTATTTTGACTGGGACTAACGGTAGCGCTGGGAGTTTATGCTTTCCCATGAACAATTGGCAAGGGTTGCAAGCCCTGACTTTGGAATTGACGTCCGAGAAGAGTTTAGGCCAATAATACCCTTCCCTTAGGATTTTATAAGCTTTCTCTCTCCAAGCGTGATGTCCCCCGCACACTCCTTCGTGGAATTCTCTTATGACCTTCTCTGTTTCAGATTCAACCAAACAAACCAACAGGAAGCCAAGTGGGTCCTTCCAATACAATTAACTCTCAGATATAGTATTTGACCGCATGTGTTTTTAGCGTTATGAATTTGGATGGAGATAAATCACTCGGGCACTTCAAAGTCAGTAGGTAGGATACTATGTTTTTGTACCAATCAGAGGATGTAAACTTCTCTTCGATTCTAATTTCACTTGTTTTCTCATAGAGATCATTCATATCCTCATCTTCTTCACATCCCTGTAGGCTATTTATACTGAGGGCTCTGAAATTTGATTCAGTTAAGAGTTTAGCCAAACCTTGACCCTTTACTAGTTTTGTCGGCTTTATCTCTAGATCAAATTCTTGAATTTTAGCGAGCCACTGTCCCCTTTTTCCATCACTATCAGGCTGAACTAAAATGTCTTTCACAGAGCTAGTAGGCACATATGCAATTATCTTGGAATGAAATACATAAGTTCTGAAAGCCTTTAATGCCTTCACCATAGAATACACTTGTTTTTCCATTATATCGTATTTGAGTTCCGTGTCTCTAAGACTTTTGCTGAAAAAAGATATCGGTTGTTGGAAACCTTCTTCATTTTTCTGGAGGATCACCACGACAATTGTATGCTCGAAGGAGAACAAGAAAATGAGAAAATCCTTTAGATAGTCAGGGCTTGCCAGTACAGGTGCCTCTCTTGTCACCTTCTTGATACATGCAAACAATTCTTTGGCCTCTGCTGTCCATTTCACTTAGTTGTTTTTCTTTAACATACTTGTGATCAATTTCACATTTTCAACAAAGTTTGGGATAAACCTCCTCAAAAAATTTATCTTTCCTAAGAACGACTGAATTTCCTTTACATTTCTAGGAATATTTATTGTGTCTATAGATTGAACCCTGCTAGCATAAATTTTAATTTCGTCTTAGGACATAATATGGCCCATGATCTTACCTTCTCGCATGGCGAAGTGAGACTTTTTGGGGTTTAAAGATAGACCAAACCTGCGACATTTTTCAAAAGTCTGTTTGAGATGTATTAAATGATCTTCGTCAGACTTTGAGAAAACAGTTAGATCATCGAGATAGATAACCACAAAATTGTCTCTTTCACCGAGGAAAGTGATATCCATAGCATGCTGGAAGGTGGCCCTTGCATTCATTAGACCGAAAGGCATTTTATCATACATGAATGTACCCCAGGGTGTAGTGAAGGCTATTTTTTCTTTATCTTGTTCATTTACGACAATTTGATTGTACCTAGAGAAACCGTCGATCATTGACATCCTATTTTCCCCAACTACCTTTTCTAAAACGTGATCCATTTTAGGTAGAGGGTAGTTGTATTTGAGGGAATATTTATTTAGATTTCTGAAATCAACATACAGTCTAATCTCCCCACTCTTTTTTCTAACCGGCACCAGGTTTGCTACCCAATTGGAGTATCTCAGTGGTACTATTATTTTCGCGTCTAAAAGATTTTTAACTTCTCTTTCGACTACGGGTAATCAGATAGGGTTGGTTTGTCTAAGTTTTTTCCTAAAGGGTTTGACACTAGGCTTCAGAGGTATCTTGTGTTCGATCACAGTAGTGTCGTAGGTTCTAATCTCTTTGTAAGACCAAGCGAAAATGTCTTTATATCATGCGAGCAAATATTTATACTTGTTTTTTACCTCAGGAGGAAGGTACTTTGATATTTTCACTATCTCAGGATCCTCTTTCGTCCCTACATTGCAATCTTCAACCTCTTCTTGTTTGGGTTGCAGAGTGGATTTTAAGGGTATGCCATTCTGATCGAAAAGTCTCTCCAGGGGTATTAGTCCCTTTGGAATCTGATTATTTTTTAAAACCAACATGCGATGGTTAGCGATTTTTTCTCGGAACTCCTGAGGGTCTTCTCCTTCTTGCATGATCCATATATGATCATTTTGATTCTCTTGATCAATGTGAGTTTCAGAGAAGTCACCCACTGATTCAAGGAACTTCTTGATATGTTCGTCATCCTCAAAAACCTTCCAGTGTTGTATGTTGTTCGAGATGGATGCTCTGTGCCTTACCTCTATGTAGTATTTTAATTTAAAATTTGTAGGGGGAGCGAACGTCGAGGCTGCCTTGGCTAACGAATCGACCTGCAAATTTTCGGCGCATGGGATGAAGTGGATTTTTACAGATGAGAATAAATTTGCCATTAGATCCCAGGCACAATTTCTGTAATATCTCAATCTCGGGTGCTTGGCCTGGTATTGTTGATTCATCTGTTTGACTATCAACTTTGTGTCTTCATATACTTCCAGATTCTTTATGTTCAACTTCCTGGCAGCTTCCAATCCTAATACTAAGGCTTCATATTCACATACATTGTTGGTGTAATCTATATCCCATTGAAGCCTGTAAGAGAAAGGGACAACAAATTTATTTTTAGGTGCCACAAAAGTACCCCTGCACCTGCTCCTTCACATGATAGGGAACCGTCAAAAAACATTTTCCAAATCCCAGTGCTATACATACTTTCAGACTCTTTCTCATCTATGCAATTTTCTTCTGTGCAACTATCTATACCATCATCAAAAGACAAAATACAATTTCCTAGATCTTGATCAACAATGTAAATAGGGAAACTGCTAGGATTCTGAGGATCGCTCACTCTATAGGCTAACCTCGTTTCCCTATATAACCGAGTAAGTTGCCCACCAAATACAGGAATTGTGGCGTAAGTCATGTCCAGTTGGAGGGAACCCCTAAGTTTGGCTCCCCATGACCTTGATAGCAGTAAGCCATACTTTGGGGGTATATCAACAATAACTACATCCATCAAGACACTTTTGACCGGGACCTATGAAAGGGTGACTACTAAATCTTTTATCATACTCATGCACTTAACTCTTCTCGAATCGAAAGAGTAGAGATATCCATAAGGCCTGGTGATCTCGAGGCCTAGTCTATCCATAATATTTTTGGGCATCACATTATGTGAAGCTCTAGAATCTAGCATGCAGTTATGCAGAGTCGATCGTGCACATTTAGGGTGATATAGAAAGGAGCGACAGTGTCTCTGGCACCCTCGAAATGTGGACCAAAAGTGATATTGGGTTTATCATCTTCCACATTTATCACGTCAGATTGACTTTCTTGATCTGAACAACCTATCACTTTGGTTATCTACTTTTGATATGCGGGATTTTTTGCTAATTCAACCAGGGGAATCGATATTTTGATCCTGTTTATGTCATTTTCAAAACTAAAACTACTGCTACCTTTGTCCGTTTCTCTAGTTGAAACCTCATGCTCTTTCTTCTCCAACTTATTTGTCTGAGCTGATTTATTACTCGTGAGTTTATTCACCAGCGTGTGTGTCTCAACTATCTTGATTTTCGTTGTTTGGGTCTCAACCTCCTTCGTTTTAGGATCCAACAAGTCTGCCCCCTTTTTTTTTTTGTTAGATGTTTCGGTCTCTTTCATGGCAGGCACATATACTTCACCTCTAGGGAGAATTTTCTTGGGTTGAGAAATCAACGCAGGTTTGTTTTTAGATCTCAGGTTATACCTAGGTTGGATATCAACCATTATAGATTCGGTCGTTTCTTGACATATAGAGAAATCAATATTGTTTATATCATCATCTTCATTTGATGATTGTGGTGTGTTTAAAGACTTCTCATAATATTCTTTAGTTACATAAGGCTTAGTGCAGTCATCACCCAAATTTGTCACATCTTCTTCCAGACACTCGAAATCTTCCAGGTCATTTCCTGCTATAAAATTTTCATTTTTTAAAGGGGTTTGAATTTTTTGGTCTTCATTTTTAATTTTCCTTTATTGATTTTGAGGGTTAGGGTTTCTCCTGAATTCTATTTTAATGAAAGGATCGGCCTTATATTGATCCAACTCCATCCTAGAAATTTTATTTGACAATTCCTTAATTATCCTAGCCATATCATCCATTTTGTCGTATGCAGATCTATTAGACCCTGAGGGTCCCGCTTGTTCTCTAAAACGTTTGGTTTCTCGGTTTCCCATTTCTACCTTAGCTTTCAACTTGCTTGAGGCCATCATGTTAGATTCGATTTCCACAACATCATCCTGCATTTGGGTTAAGGTAACCCCTTGCCTTTCTCTTAAGAGAAGGGAAAAATCGGGTTCGAAAGCTCCCACGAAGGTTACTTTGCCTGCAGGTTGGGATGGTTTAACCTTGGCGGGGATCTTATTATACAGATTGTTAAATCTTTAAATAAATTCCACAACTGTTTCTGAATTATTTTTATTTAAAGATCCAAATTCCGTCAAATAATACAAGTGGTCTTTCCTTTCGCCCCATTGTCTAAGGAAGGAGTCTTCTAGGGCATCGTAGGATAATATTGATCCTGCGGGTAGACTTAAAAACTAGGTTCATACCTATTCTTCAAAAGTATGAAAAAAAAATCCTCGAATACACGTCTTCGTGCTCGAGACCTAGGATATCTGCGAACTAATCAAAGAAGTTTATATGTTTGGCTGTGGTCAAGTCTCCTTCCCCTGTAAATTTTGGTAAGTTTTTTATATAATTTTCAGGAAGGTCATGAAGAGGGACGGGAAGGACCAAAGGTGCATATCTCGCAACCACTTTAGTGAAAACTCTGGGAGGTGGGGGAGGCCCTTGGCCTCCCATTCCTCCTCCTGGAGCCCCTCCACCTCCGAAATCCCCTCCTCCTCCTCCTCTGGAAGCTTCCATCGATACTACTGGATAGGGAAACAGTGTATTGTATAGAGGGTTCTGGAACACTAAAAGTGAATCTTTAGCTTCTTCGTAAGACGAGAAAACCAAAGACGAGTGGTAAGGGATGCAAGGACTTGGATCTTTGGGCTTGCAAAAAATGTAATCAGGGGAACCCGTGGGTGTAGAATTTGAGTGTATGGTATAATCTTTGAGACTCGGTGAGGTCATGAAATCTAAAAGAAGAGTCGGTGGGATATCGACCACTGACAAATTCACTGCGGGGTTTTTACCTTTGTGTATGACAAAGATTATCGGATGGATATCACTTTTAACCTCAGAGCTAGCTAAAAATGAATTGATGGTTTTGGGAGGGGAACTGTGTGAAGTTAAAGGTTCAAAATAACTCTTGGTCTTGGGTTGTGGGTACTTAAGCAGATAGACTGCAGTAGTTGGCTTAAGGGAACCTCTAGTTTTCCATATTTTTTCGGGATTGGAAATAGGCGTGGTCTGTTTTCTCTCTGGGTTTTGTCTGGTATTCCTTCGACCTGATGCCAACTTATTTAAACATGGATTCACCAAGTGAAAGATAAGAAAATCCTTTAGAGGGTGTTCACTCTTTGTTCACTATCAAAGGGTAAAACTTGCAAGAATGTCATTCTTCCCATGGAAAAGGTTTCATAACTTTGTCCCCGGCAATGGCGCCAAAAAGATGTTGTTCCAAAGTCTGTACCTAAGGCTTAGAAAGTACAGTTTCTAGGCATCCGAAAGTGAGTGAAGAGTAAGAAGGAGGAGAGCATCAACCTTTGGGAAAGGAAGCTAAGGCTGATTTCCAGGTTGTCGCTGATGTGCTTCCAACTGTTCCTGGATGTTTATGTCCCGTTCAATTGAGGCCCATGAACATTCAAGTTCTACCCGGGTGGTGGTTGTTTTAAGTATAATATCAAAGAGACTTAAAGCAATATAGGTTTGGTCCGATAAGCCAGGTTCAATATTAGGTTGTCTTACAACGTGGACATTCATAGAGCAACAATAAATTAAAAGTGAATTTGAGGCTTTTTATGATGTATCTATTTGATCTTATAAAAGAGAACTTTTGAATTCAATATCAAAGATAAAATGCAAACCAAAGGAATTTTTCCATAACCGAGTTATATTTAAATAAATTATGTGTGAAATATGAGAAAAACATTAAGTTGTCTATAAATCAAGGCTCCTATCAAGGGAGAATCTCACCCTGTAAACAGAAGAAGAAAATAATATAAGAAGGAATCTGACAAAGCATAAAATATGACAATCTAAAAGGTTCACAGGTCTTGTACCTGCTAATAGCCAATACAGAGGAAAAACTATAAACGATATAGATGGCTAAAAATTGATCACCATAGTAGAGGTTTTACTAAATTGCAATGAAACATTCATCAGACATATATAAGAGAAATGAAATTAAATACGAAGTTACAGAGAAAACAAACTCATAACACAGTCTTGACGGAATCAGGAGTCTCCGGATTGCTTTGTATTAATTTTCAAAAAAGAAGATAGTCTCTATTACAAATTGACCAAAAAGGTCCAACCATTGTTCTTTCTTCAAAATGTATATTTATACAAATTTCTATATGCTGGAATCTCAATTGTTCCAAAGGTTTTCGGTTACAACAAAGGAGATTAAACGTTTCAATTCTTTGTCTCTATCCTTATTTGGTAATGGAAACCTGCCTCTTCGCATGATCTGTTCAAATGACGAACTTCTCCACTAGCTGGGATATCAACTTAGAAGGTTCTGCTTGATTATTGGCCTCGAAAGTGTAACAATCCTTCACCAATTGTGGAAACTTTCCTTCCACCTGTTAGTATTTGGTGCTGATAGAAAAAAATTGTACACTCGGTTTAATTAGCCATTTATCTATTTGGACTATGTCCGTCTAGGTTATTTGTGATATTTCAGCCAATTCTCTTTCTTCATTTTCCTTGATCCTGAGCAAATGCTTGGATGTATTGATATGGCCCTGTATTTCAGTGTTTCTTTCACCATCGGGACCCAACCAACTCCGATCTAGAAAACTGAAGGTTTCTTCACACGATTTTCTAACCTCTTTATCTTGTTGTCTGCCTTCGGATATATTATGCTCCCATTATTTCAACAAGATGTTACCTCGGGTCTGCTTTGAGATAGAAAACCTATAACTACTACCTATTTCCCTTCTCGTCGTGTCTATAATAGCCTCCTGGAAAGCAACCCGAGACGCCCCAACATATTTTTCTCTAAGAGTGAGGTTTTCCAATACTCGATCAATGAGTTGGCAGTTGTTTTGAATTATTTCCACCTTAGCAAGTAGACCTTGTTGAGTTGTCGACACTCTTTTTCTGATTTCTATAGCTTGGGATTGAAATATCTTGATATCGATTACCTGTCTTTCGACGAAGTCTAATTTGGCTTGTAGCTTCTCTATAAATTCTCTTTGTTGGCCTATTTGTACCTGACTTGTCTGAGCCATCAACTGTCTATTCGATATTGGCTTTGAGCTGTTCGATTTCCTTTTGATCAGCTACTCTAGCCTGTTCTAAACCTGTATTTGCCTTATCTTTGGCAGCGGCCTCTGTTGTAGCTAGTTTAGCCTCTAATGTTTTGATCAAATGATTTTTTCTCTTTAGCTGATCCTTTAGGGTCTCGACTGAATATTGGTTGGCTGTAGTGAAATCCCCTAATGTCCCTACTATTTGAGTAACAAACTCCTCCTATTTCATAGCTCTCCCATCAGTTAAAATTTTAAATTTCTTTGATACTGTACCGACCTCTTGGTAAAGTTCTTGTTTCATGACAACCTTTCTCTTCTTATCGAAGAAGAATTCATTCGAAGGTAGCTCTTCCATTGTTATGGGCATTAATTCTTCGTCAAAAACCCAACCTACATCTGGGACCCCCTGGGACCCCCTTCGTGGACTGTAGGGGGGTAACAGAAATGATGGGATTGTTGACCTGCTTAGATGATTTCCCTAAAGTAACAACCGAGGTTAGCTCGCTTGGAGGGTTGGAAGTATCGACTTCCTATTTCGGGCCCCCAGGTTTCTCTTTCTTGTCCTGGTGTTCTTCTTGGCTGGGTGTTGAATCTTTGGAGCCTTCGGCTTCCGTTTGCTTCACCTCTACGGCCGTTGGATTCTCACCCCGTAATACTGGGGAAGGCAACTTCGCCGATGTTCTTGGAATTTGAAAACATCGGCCCTCTCTTCGGGCGACATGGCTTGTATCTGAGCCAAAACCTTAGCATAAGATCTTATGCCTCAGAAAATGTCATCATGAGGCGAATTCTCGTGCTCAAATATTTTAAGGCCACAACTAGCCAAGTGATTACTCATGACCCTGTGTGGGTCATGTTTCTTGAATTCAATGTGGACCAATTTAATATCTTCCAAGGCTGCTGCCTCGGCCTTTGCATGCCTAAAATCTAATAAGGAACAGGTATTTAAATGAATGGGGAAAGGTGGCCATACCTTCTTTGAAAATCCTTTAAGCTCTTTGCTTATGCCACCAATCACGGTTTTCCTAGCGATCTTGTGGCAAGCCAACCTATCGAGTATAAATAATGGTAGAGCATGCGGAGGGACAGAAGCGTCGAAAACCCTGATGTATGAAAATTCTTCCTCCACATACCAGTCGGCCACATAGCTCAAATTGGCCGCGATGCTATCTGAGATCCTCGGCGGTGGATTACTGAAGATGGTGACATGCATCGATACCATTACCCAATTGAAATTTTTGTATATGAAATCTGTGGACTTATCCTCCCAAAGCTTTGAATGGTAGACATGGATAGGCTCAACATCAGATGGAGCCCAGCTCTAGCTCATTAAGGGAAAAGGCGTCATGAAACACACGACGTCCATGAGATATGTGGACATAAAAAATGAAGCAGCCTTCCTGCTCACCGTCTACATCCTATATTCTATAATTCGACTGGTTAGACTATCTGACAACAGTTTGGCCTAGTCGAAGGAACAACCTTTTGCAATTGTATGCATCAGAGGCACCCACGGGAGGAAACAATGTGTGGTGTCTTCTCTCCCATACAGTCTACAGGTCATCATTGCTATGTATTTGAACTATGGTTCCAAAGAAGATATGGAATAAACTCTGTTGCTATCTGCCCCGAACTTCATGGGGTGTGAGACCCAATCCTTGATCAAATCAGATAATATTTTTCCATATTTCTCGCATTCCTTCTATTTAAAATCCTCTAGAAACTCGGCATTGTATGTGAAGTTTGACGTGGGTGGCAACTTGTACATTTCCTGTAAGTGTTATGGTCTAAAGGTCCCAACAATGACCTTCTGGTCACTGATGATGGTTCTAGTCAGGATGTCTACATGGTCCAGGACCCATTAGATCATATCATAGTAAGGAAGAAGATGTGGCCTGGCTGCTACTTTATGCATCTCTACTTGGACAACGATCTTGTATTTGGTGGCCAAGTCGTCCTTCTCATTGTCACTGGAATCATTTGAACAGTTCACCAAATCAGACTGCAGAACCTTGGAGATGTATGACCACGTTCTGACAGAATCAATGCTTCGTGGTGAAGTATCAGAAACATTATCAGAGCCATGTCCTGAAATCTCAGTACTTTCCTTGGACACTTTTCATGGGGCCATGACAGAGGATTCTGACTTATCTCTCTTGCAATAAAAATGTGTATACATACAGAAATCATCTTGCTGAGAAAATATTCTTTGCACAAAATAGAAATGAGCTTTATGAATAGAACAAAAATAAAAAGATCTATATCTTCGACCATTTAAAACCTCGACGTCCTTATGGACGGAATGGTCAAATCATTTTTAGAGACAAATTTAGCAATAAAAACCATATCCTTACTTGTCACTTCGCCTCATTTCCAATTAATGCCATAAATTTCGACGATTCGTGACACAAATTGGCGCAAGGAACATTTGAATTTACCTTGTAGACTGTCCATATTATTACTTGTATTAAACACTGATTAAGCTGGATAATTTCTTTAATAAGGTTTTCTTAAACTTTAATCAACCTTTCGGTGTTCGCCGTATTAGGATTTTTCACTCTAAGCTTTCGAGCCCCTAAAACCCGAGATCACGATGATGCGATCTAGTTAAGAAAAAACATAATATGGATTAAGCGTTTGATTAATCAAGTTTAGTTAATATCGCAACTTCGCGACTCGGGACTTGGAAGGTAAAGTTCTCGGGAGGAGCGTATGCCGAGACACGAAATACCAACAACGCTTAACTAAGGTTTAAGGAACTTTACTCTCGGTGCTAACCTGGGTAAACTTTCAAGGTTACTTCATGTCTTCACACATCGGGGCTTATAAACAGTGTGACTTGTAACTCCTAAAACGTGATATCCCAAGGTATAGAAAAGTGAAAAAGCTTATTCATGGTTAAAAGGAAATGATATTAGGAGTACAACGACCCTCGCCAATTTTCATATCGGGACTACTAGGATTTTCAAAGGGTAAAGGTCATGAAGTAAAAGACAATTTAAATGACCAACCTTTGATTGCAAGAATTAAGTTTAAAACTAGTCAAAAAAGGCGGCTCCAATAGGCCCTATGGATGTTGCAATACCATTGGTGAACACCTTAGCTGAATCATCCCCTGCTCCACTAGAACCTGACAAAGACACCTGGTTCATTGAGAGGATCCATCACATCCGCCAACAGGTTCAAGATATTTTATAGAAGTCCAATGCAAAGTACAAGCAACGCCATGATCAACACCGGGTGCCACATAAGTTTCAGGTGGGCGACAAATTTTGGTTGCACTTGCAGAAAGAACGCCTTATAGGGCCCCATCGGAAGCTTCGCCCACTCTGGTATGCTCCATACACCATCACCAAGGCTGTGGGTGAGAATGATTTTGTGCTCAACATTCCCCCTTTCCTTGGCTTGCACCCAGTCTTCAACGTGGCTCTCCTTCGGCCATATTTCCCACCATTATTAGACACCTCAGATATAGCAGAGCAGTTGACACCAATAGAAATAAACCTTGAATGCATGCAATAGGCATCCAGTGATCATATTGTGGACACACAAATCGAGGGCAGTCTATAGCAAAGGATCCAACTTTATCGAGTTGTCAAAGCAGGGTAGCTCCTTCACCAAGCCAAGTGGCTCACCCAGGTCCAAATTCAGTAGAAATTTCCTCATTTGATGGGGGAACTCAACGAAATGGAGACAATTACTTCCTAAGGGGGGAGGATTGATCCATATGGATTTCGGTGGCCTCCCACCTATTCCAACTGGTTCATTTTGGCAATTTTCCATTTTAGTAGTTTTTTTCCTAGTTTTCAGGTCCCTGATTTGCGGGGTCGTTTTGAGGCCCTAAACAATGTTTTTAGAGATCGGCACAGGGGAAAATTCTCTTGATTAAATTTGACCAAAATGTGTAGTCCTTAGATAGACCTTTCCAATGGGCTATCGTGCTCCTAAAACAGAGATCGTATGCAAAACTTACAACTCTGGGAAGTTGACCGACTAAGTTACCCAAATAGGACCAACATAACTTTTGGCGCTTCATCTCCTAGGGTTAGGTTTTTGGATTTTTAGGGTTTTTGACATTCCTGTTTATTGTAAAAAGGCCTTCAGATCCTCATTGTAATCATGTTCTTGCGAATGAGCATAGCTGTCACATCTCTTTTCAGAGATAAGCCACCACCATTCCAGCAAGCTTGTTTTTCGCTGCATTTTACAATTTCAGCTTATTTCCTTATTGAATAGAAAACCAATTTTATTGTATCTCTGGTATTCTGTGTTAAGAATCTTTTAATAAACTGTATTCATTTCATTCTGCTCATAAAATCTAGATCACTTATGGTATGCATGAATTGTTCAATTTGTAAAACATGCCATCTTGGAGGTGATATTTATTTCCCTCCATGGAATTGACTAGTCTCTCCTTCAACTACTTGTATACCCCTCTAAAAAAATTATCTCCCTCATAGTCCTTGCTCAATAGTTCATGAGTGAAAGGACCAACATTCATAATCACTTCATTTGCTACTATATTTATCAATGGGTATCATGAAACAATATCATCTATATTGTTTGTATATCAGGAAACTTCGACAAGATGTCGGCAAGTATATCAGGTCCTGCACCGCCTGCGCTATTTCCAAACTGACCACTAAGAAACAGGGCCTGTACACCCCTCTTCCTACTCCTGAAAATCCATGGGAATCCATATCCATGGAATACATTTTAGGCCTCTCGTCCACTAAGAGGGGAAATGAATGTGTTTTTGTGGTTGTGTTGGAAACCATTTTGCATTTTTACCTTTTCCTTAAAAGCTGCCCACATAAGGGTTTTGAACCCTTAATACTCATCGAAATCTTTTAAATAAAACGACACTATTATTTTGCGCATTTGCACACCTGCTTTTCTTTTTCATTTTCACGACTACAAGCGTGAAAACCTTGAGTTGGGAGTCATGTCGATGGCATTAAAATCATCTTTGGATTGTTATGAATACTCTTGTTCATGTGGTCATTTCACCTCTAACTCAATAATGGTCATACAGTTGGCAAGACACCAAGCCTTTATTCACTTTGCATTTGAATTTTGTTAATATGACTTCATTTTATAAGTTCGTGATGCAATGATATTCTGGTGATTGTGATTGAATCCTTGATACAATGGTGGTATGATTTTCTATTGTCTTTGATCAAATTCCTTGGTGCAATGGTTTCATGAGAACGCATTAACGTTGTGATTAAACCCATGGTGCAATGGTCGATGTAGTGGTTTCTTTCAATCATACACACACTATTGTTGATTTAACATACAAACCAATTGTTGGTTATGAACACTATGGTTTGCAAATAGTTTTTTGATATTTGGTCAAAGTCTTTTGGTTATATGTTATGGATTTCGATGAGTATGTGATTAATCTATTTGATATTGGGTCAAAACCTTTGGATTGTGATGTGAATGATTTGAATTACAAAGGTACCATCGATTGTACATATCAATATCAATGTTTTGCATGGTTTCATTTCATTCCACCACCCTTGCACACTTAGCCATTAATGTTTGACTTGTATCTCAGGCTACCTCAGTTTGTTTTGGGGAAACCTGTGAGCATTTGGTCCTGCATCTACCCTGTCCAACCCCCTCAGCGTTTACCCTGTAGACCGTGTGCTCTCTCCTGGCCCCTGTAGTCAAAATTGAACCCCATGTTGTCCAGACTCTGTTATGATTTGATAATGCCAGAGGAGACTACTTAGGTTAACCACGTAATTGCCTCCCAGAGACACGTTTTTTTGTGGGTGATTCTGGGAAAACGGTTTTGAATCAGATAAAACCCTTGAAAACCCAGAACCGAAATTAGCCCCTTTACGTTCAACGTGAGCGGTTTCCTTAGAAATTGGGTTATTACAGAGTTATAGCTCCTATTTTAGAGGTCAAATATCATATTTTCTCTGTGCCTGAAAGGTGTGTTTTGGTCTGTTTGTATTTGCTGAAACATTTATTATTTCTCCAGGCCTGTGCCTTAGAACCCTTCTCACTTGTCCTACCATTCCCCCTCCTACACTCTCGCCCCCTGTTGAACTCTGGATCAATTCAAATGATATTCAACCAGTCTGCCAACAAGTTTTACATCTACAGGACATGTGATTTTTTAAAAATAAAAAAAACATGTAAGCAGCTACAACCATCATGATTCGATTTGATTTCACAATGGTTGGTATGATTTTGTTTAAATTTTAGCATGATTTTGTCTTTCTTAAATTAGAATAAATGATTTTGTTTGCTAAATCGAATATAGCTTTGTTTTGATTGAATCGATTTAATACGATTTTGTTGTTCTTGAATTAGCATAGCTGATTGTGTTTGCATTGAATTAATACAAAAGATTTGTTTGATAAATAGAATATAGCTCTGTTTTGTTTGAGATGATTCAAAAAAAAATTCATTAGTTTTGAATTATCAAAAATGATTCTATCTGTTTTGAATTGGTAGCAAAAAAGTTGTTTAACAGATCGCATACATCCCTGTTACCATTCGATTAATTCAATACGATTTCGTTTATTTTGAATTGGCATAAAAGATTTGGTTAGTTTTAGTGTGAATGATTGGCTTTGTTTTGAATTAGTAATTAAGAGTTGTTTGATTCACCGTATACATTTATGTTACCATTTGGATTAATTTAAAATGATTTTGTTTGTAAATATGACCAGCTACAGAATCATGAGATTCTGTTAGCTAGCCATAAAATTGGAATTTCTGTTGATTTTCTAAATAAACACAATCTGAACAGCATGTATTTTTGCCCATCTATAGGTACACACGAATTTCAATGGGAATTGGATCTGCTGTGGCAATTTAGAACATGCTTTTTGTTACATATTTTGGTTTAAGTTGTTAGTCTTAGGCAGAAATAAGAATCTGGGAGATTGTTCCCATATTTTTGGGCAAACAGTTTTGATATCTTCCACAAGGATTGTCTTATCCTATGGCCTTTATATACTTGTTATTTTTTGTAAACAACCCATCACTGTTGTGAGAAAAAAGACTATGGACTTATGATGATACATACTCTAATAGAAGTGGATTTGTTGCACGGCTTTAGCTTCAATTTATCTTACTTTTGTTCAAGTTTTCTGTGCATTTAATTTGTAATCAAATTATTGACTACTTTAGATATCAAGATTTGTTACAGGTTGATGCATCATGACTTAAATTCTGTCCATATTTGATGTATCTCATTTTATTCACAACAATTACTCTGCTTCATTTTAATGAATAGAAGGTTTATCTTCTTAGTTAAATGAACGGTCATGTACAAATCTTCGCACTGGGATTTATCTAGTGTGATGATTTGTAAATTATAAGATTGTTGTCGTTTTATGTCTTGTTTGTTCTGTCACTTGTATTCAAAGAGAATTGCTGCTTCCTATTTACAAGAAGCTTGCGAAAAAATCTGGTGCAGATTTCTCCCATCAAACAGCTAAATCGAGTGTTGTGAACAGGACAAATAGGAAGCATTACTTCAGGTCAATTTGTTATTTGCAATTGATTAGTTAAATAAATTCGAGAATTCTCAGTAGTTTAGATAGATATATATAGTACTGATTGTTATCTTAATTGCTTAGCTTAGTTAGTTTTCATTTCACTTCTTTCACAAAAAAGTTATAAAAATAAAAAAATAATAGCTTAGCTATCATAAGAAAATTTACATATGATTTTTGCAAATTTAGATCAAAATTTGTATCCTGTAAATACTGTACACATATAATTGAGATTTTAATTCTATTGATAGTTGAACATTTAAATAAGTAGAATGATTGTTTTGTAATATTAGTTAGTGAACT
>ML785123.1:80175-145427 GCA_009831015.1 Picea engelmannii | reverse complement strand
TGATTAGCTCGAATCTTAATGTTTATGCTTCACATTTTGAAATGATCAATCTCATCAAAGGAAACATTCAAACCAATGATCTAATTGATTGCACGAATCCTCCTATGATGAGTTTCCCATTGATATATTCGTTTCATCAAAGTGATGGTTTGCATCCCCATTTTTGTGACAGGATCTTAGGATGGCTTGAATATTCATATATAAAAAAAAATTCATAATAAAGACAAAGTTGTGCTTGCTTTATTTTTACCTAAGTATTATGGAAGTAGGTGTGACATATTTCTTTTAGATCCTCCATGTGAAGAAATTAATGAACACTTAGAGAATTGTTAGGAGGATGGGGCATTTCAGCCTTGGCTGATGGTTATTCCATTTCCTCGTAATCCTGACAAGTTTTTCAAACCTACTTACACTCGCCCATGCCATTATGACCCTTATCACGATAAGATTGTGCAATGGCTGGAAGATTCGTACAATAAGAATATCCAAGGAAATGGTAAGATCATGCTTACTTTGTTTTTAGATGATGATTTTGAAGGTAAGTGTGATATGTTTCTGTCATTTGTTGATATATTACCATTCTTATTAGTAATGCTTGATCTTGTTTCCATTGCAGGATTAGAGTTACTCCGATGGCTACATTGGAAGCATGACTTCACGTAGTATTTTGATTTGTCTAATAGTTAGGGTAGGTTTAGGAATAGATTTTTCTTTTAGTTTTATTTCTCACTAGTTCTCTTTGTAATAATGAAATCATGAACGCAAGTGGGCACACCATGAGAACCATAATACGGATGTTGTCAGGGAAGTCCCCTTGATCTTTTTCTCTTTGCTTTTAGTTGAACATTTATTTTCAAAAACGCGGTATCGTCATGAAACTCTTAAATGGAAAGTAAAGAGATAAATAAATCTGAATCAACCCTGACCCAAGGTACCATGAGTAGGACTGCTCCATCAAACAAGATTTTTCTACTTTCTTTCAGGGATTTGTTGCATGAGGTTTTCAGATGCACCTTCTGTACATATTTTGTTTTGTGTGGATTTATTTGCTTTCAAATCTTTCTTCGTCGGTGTGTTTTGATTTCTCCCTTATGCTTACTAGTTTTTTCTGTTGAAATACACATACCTGCATTATGAACTGGTCAGACAAAGAAAACAGAAAATTCTTTCTCTGAAATGACTACTGAAAATTTGTCTAAACATCAATTATGATATGCTTCTGAAATTTACAACCATGTTGAGAAAAGACTGTTGTTTGAAAGAAGTTTATTGATTTCAATCTGTAAGTGAAGCCTGTCACGATCATCCATTATCTTCTTACGCTGTCCCTGTTCCTTAAGGGAATAACTCAGAAGATGTCTCCCTACCTTAGAAGGTCAGTTTTGTAAACAAACCATCTCTGAATCTTAATGAAGGACAGTTAAAAAATTCTCTCAAGGTCTGTAAAAATATGTCTAAAATATCATAATTTTCACCGTCACCCCGCTCAATTATATATCTTTAAAAAACTAAACAAATCATAAAAGAGTTGTGGGAAATGCTTGTAAACCTGCCGGGATGCTAAACAGGTCTGCTGGCAGTGGGTAAATGCATGCATGACGCCAAGACAACTTCGCCGAGGTACTGAACAGGCCCACTGGCTGCGAAGCAATGTTGGGTATATGAAAATTTGCAAATATGAAACCTCTTGACCTTAAAATGTCCTTTATTCTGATCTGGAACATCTTGATAGGATACGGATGTCAGAGTGGGTTAAATGGAAACCCTGTCGAGGCTATGGACGCCTGCTGGTAGCAGTGGCTCTGTCAATAGTATTGGATATTTTATCTTTAATATCATGACCCGCTTGTCTTAAGACTATTATCAGTTTTCATCTTTTAAGCACAGTTGGAATTTTTGATTAATGATGATGTTTAAACAATTTTCTGGTCGTTTTTGAGTTAGAATTATTTTCATTATCATAATCTAGATTTGTTCTTCTGGCAGAGATAACTGCTTCTACCAGTGTGTCACCATTGTTGGAAGCCATTTTTAATTTTTACCTTTTCCTTACAAGCTTCCCACATAAGGGTTTTGAACCCTTAATACTCATCGAAATCTTTTAAGTAAAACGACACTATTATTTTGCGCATTTGCACACCTGCTTTTCGTTTTCATTTTCATGACTGCAAGCGTGAAAACCTTGAGTTGGGAGTCATGTCAATGGTGTTAAAATCATCTTTGGATTGTTACGAATACTCTTGTTCATGTGTTCATTTCACCTCTAACTCAATAATGGTCATACAGTTGGCAAGACACCAAGTCTTTATTCACTTTGCATTTGACTTTTGTTAATATGACTTCATTTTATAAGTTCGTGATGCAATGATATTCTGGTGATTGTGATTGAATCCTTGATACAATGGTGGTATGATGTTCTATTGTCTTTGATCAAATTCCTTGGTGCAATGGTTTCATGAGAACACATTAACGTTGTGATTAAACCCATGGTGCAATGGTCGATGTAGTGGTTTCTTTGAATCATACACATACTATTGTTGATTTAACATATAGACCAATTGTTGGTTATGAACACTATGGTTTGCAAATAGTTATTTGATATTTGGTCAACGTCTTTTGGTTATATGTTATGGCTTTCGATGAGTATGTGATTAATCTATTTAACATTGGGTCAAAACCTTTGGATTGTGATGTGAATGATTTGGATTACAAAGGTACCGTCGATTGTACATATCAATATCAATGTTTTGCATGGTTTCATTTCATTCCACCACCCTCACACACTTAGGCATTAATGTTTGACTTGTATCTCAGGCTACCTCTGTTTGTTTTGGGGAAACCTATGAGCATTTGGTCCTGCGTCTACCCTGTCCAGCCCCCTCATCATTTACCCTGTAGACCGTGTGCTCTCTCCTGGCCCCTGTAGTGAAAATTGAACCCCATGGTGTCCAGACTTTGTTATGATTTGATAATGCCAGAGGAGACTGCTTAGGTTAACCACGTAATTTCCTCCCAGAGACACGTTTTTGAGTGGGCCATTCTGGGAGAACGGTTTTGAATCAAATCAAACCCTTGAAAACCTAGAACCAAAATTAGCCCATTTACCTTCATTGCCGGTGGTTTCCTCAGAAATTGGGTTATTACAGATTTATAGCTCCTGTTTTAGAGGTCAAATCTTAGATCTTCTCCGTGGCTGAAAGGTGCGTTTTGGTCTGTTTGTATTTGTTGAAACATTTATTATTTCTCCAGGCCTGTGCCTCAGAACCCTTCTCACTTGTCCTGCCATTCCCCCTCCTACACTCTCGCCCCCTCTTGAACCCTGGATCAATTCAAAGGATATTCAACCAGTCTGCCAGCAAGTGTTACATCTACAGGACATGTGATTTTTTAAAAAGAAAAAAAACGTGTAAGCAACTACAACCATCATGATTCGATTTGATTTCACAATGGCTGGTATGATTTTGTTTAAATTTTAGCATGATTCTGTCTTTCTTAAATTAGAATAAATGATTTTGTTTGCTAAATCGAATATAACTTTGTTTTGATTGAATCGATTCAATACGATTTTGTTGTTCTTGAATTAGCATAGTCGATTGTGTTTGCATTGAATTAATGCAAAAGATTTGTTTGATAAATAGAATATAGCTCTGTTTTGTTTGAGTTGATTAAAAAATGATTTCGTTAGTTTTGAATTATCAAAAACGATTCTATCTGTTTTGAATTGGTAATAAAAAAGTTGTTTGACAGATCGCATACATCCCTATTACCAATCGATTAATTCAATACGATTTCGTTTATTTTGAATTGGCATAAAATATTTGGTTAGTTTTAGTGTGAATGATTGGCTTTGTTTTGAATTATTAATTAAGAGTTGTTTGATTCACCATATACATTTTTGTTACTATTTGGATTAATTTAAAATGATTTTGTTTGTAAATATGACCAGCTACAAAATCGTGAGATTCTATTAGCTAGTCATAAAATTGGAATTTCTGTTGATTTTCTAAATAAACACAATCTGAACAACATGTATTTTTGCCCATCTACAGGTACACACGAATTTCAATGGGAATTGGATCTGCTGTGGTAGTTTAGAACATGCTTTTTGTTACATATTTTGGTTTAAGTTGTTAGTCTTAAGCAGAAATAAGAATCTGGGAGATTGTTCCCATATTTTTGGGCAAACAGTTTTGATATCTTCCACAAGGATTGTCTTATCCTATGGCCTTTATAAACTTGTTATTTTTTGTAAACAACCCATCACTGTTGGGAGAACAAAGACTATGGACTTATGATGATACAGACTCGAATAGAAGTGGATTTGTTGAATGACTTTAGCTTCAATTTATCTTACTTTTGTTCAAGTTTTCTGTGCATTTAATTTGTAATCAAATTATTGACTACTTTAGATGTCAAGATTTGTTACAGGTTGATGCGTCATGATTTAAATTTCATCCATATTTGATGTATCTCATTTTATTCACAACAATTAATCTGCTTCATTTTAATGAATAGAAGGTTTATCTTCTTAGTTAAATGAACGGTCATGTACAAATCTTCGCACTGAGATTTATCTAATGTGATGATCTCTAAATTATAAGATTGTTGTCATTTTATGTCTTGTTTGTTCTGTAACTTGTATTCAAAGAGCATTGCCTCTTCCTGTTTACAAGAAGCTTGTGAAAAAATCTGGTGCGGATTTCTCCCATCAAACAGCTAAATCGAGTGTTGTGAACAAGACAAATAGGAAGCGTTACTTCAGGTCAGTTTGTTATTTGCAATTGATTAGTTAAATAAATTCGAGAATTATCAATAGTTTAGATAGATATATATAGTACAGATTGTTATCTTAATTTCTTAGCTTAGTTAGTTTTCATTTCACTTCTTTCACAAAAAAGTTATAAAAATAAAAAAATAATAGCTTAGCTGTCATAAGAAAATTTACATATGATTTTTGCAAATTTAGATCAAAATTTGTATCCTCTAAATACTGTACACATATAATTGAGATTTTAATTCTATTGATGGCTGAACATTTAAATAAGTAGAATGATTGTTTTGTAATATTAGTTAGTGAACTGTATATATATATTTTTTAGAATTGTACATAGTTTGTTGTAGCTAGTTTTTTTTTCCCTTAGATTAGTTTCTTTAGCTTAGTCTTTCTTTCATTTTCCTGGGACTTAGATCGACCAACGGAGCCGCTAAACCCGTCAGAGTGGATCATCCCAAATGGCTTGGGTTATTTAGACAACCCCAGACCGGATCCACCCCTCCAGTTGACGAGCGGTCAATTTCGCCCGTCAACAGGTTGTTGATCACTTTTCCAAGATGTCGATTATGGTTGCCTACAAGAAGAAAATCACTGCAGAGGCCACTGCCAAGATCTTCTTTGAATGCATTTGGGTAAACTTTGGGATCCCAAAATCCATTGTCTCATATCGGGATAGTCAGTTCCTCAGCACATTATGGTCGAGCCTCTGGTCACTGTTGGATATCAAGCTCACTGAATCCACTTCCTTCCAGCCTTAGACAGATGGCAAAACTGAGGTCGTCAATCGGATGATCGTACATATCCTACACATGTAAAATTCCAAGAACCCCCGGATATGGGATGAGAGTCTTCCCTATTTCCATCATAGCTACAACCGAGCCCTGCATAGCTCAATTGGCCACAACCCCTTTCATGTGGGGTTTGAATTCCAACCATTGGGCCCCATGGATGTTGCAATACCATTGGCGAAAACCTCAACTGACTCATCCCCTACTCCACCAGAAGCTGACAAAGTCATCCGGTTCATTGAGAGGATCCATCACATCCACCAATAGGTTCAGGATATTTTATAGAATTCCAATGCCAAGAACAAGCAGCGCCATGATCAACACCGAGTGCCACATAAGTTTCAGGTGGGTGACAAAGTTTGGTTGCACTTGTAGAAAGAACACCTTACAGGGCCCCATCGAAGCCTTTGCCCACTCCGATATTTTCCATACACCATCACCAAGGCTATGGGCAATAATGATTTTGCGCTTAATGTTCACCCTTTCCTTGGCCCGCATCCAGTCTTCAACGTGGTTCTCCTTCGGCCATATTTCCCACCATTATTGGACACCTCAGATATAGAAGAGCAGTTGACACCAACAGAAATCAACATGACTACATTCAACAGGAATCCAATGATCATATTGTGGATACACAGATCAAGGGCACCCGACAACAAAGGATCTATCTTTATCGAGTTGTCAAAGTAGGGTAGCTCCTGCACCAAGGCAAGTGGCTCACCCGGGTCAAAATTCAACAGAAATTTCCTCATCTGATGGGGGAACTCAACACAATGGAGAACATTGATTTTTAAGGGGGGAGGATTTATCCATATAGATTTTGGTGGCCTCCCACCTATTCCAACTGGTTCATTTTGGCAGTTTTACATTTTGGCAGTTGTTTTCCTAGTTTTAAGGTCCCTGACTTGGGGGGTCATTTTGAGGCCCTAAACAATGTTTTTAGAGATCGACACAGTCGGAAATTCTCTTTATTAGATTAGACCAAAATGTGTACTCCTCGGATAGACCTTTCCAATGGGCCATCGTGCTCGTAAAACAAAGATTGTATGCAAAATTTATGACCCTGGGAAGTTGACCGACTAACTTACCCAAACGGGGCCCACATGACTTTTGGCGCTTCATATCCTAGGTTTAGGTTTTTGGATTTCTAGGGTTTTTGACATTCCTGTTTATTGTAAAAAGGCCTTCAGAGCCTCATTGTAATCATCTTCTTGCGAATGAGCATATTTGTCACATCTCTTCTCAGAGATAAGCCACTACCATTCCAGTAAGCTTGTTTTCCACTGCATTTTACAGTTTCATCTTATTTCCTTACTAAATAGAAAACCAGTTTTACTGTATCTCTATTATTATGTGTTAAGCATATTTTAGTAATCTGTATTCATTTCTTTCTTCTCATAAAATATATATCACTTGTGGCATGCATGAATTGTTCAATTTGTAAAACATGCCATATTGGAGGTGATATTTATTTCCCTCCATGGAATTGACTAGTCTCTCCTTCAACTACTTGTATACCCCTCTAAAACATTTATCTCCCTCATAGTCCTTGCTCAATAGTTCATGAGTGAAAGGACCAAGATGAATAATCACTTCATTTGCTACTATATTATTCAATGGGTATCATGAAACAATATCATCTAGATTGTTTGTATATCAGGAAACTTCGACAAGATGTCGGCAAGTATATCAGGTCCTACACCACCTATGTTATTGCCAAACCGACCACTAAGAAATAGGGCTTGTACACCCCTCTTCCTACTCCTGAAAATCCATGGGAATCCATATCCATGGACTACATGTCAGGCCTCCTGTCCACCAAGAGGGGAAATGAATGTGTTTTTGTGGTTGTTGATTGCTTTTCTAAGATGACGATTCTGGTTTCCCGCAAGAAGAACATCACTGTAGATGCCACTGCCAATATCTTCTTTGAATGCGTCTGGGTACACTTTGGGATCCCAAAAACCATTTTCTCAGATCGGGACAGTCGGTTCCTCAACATATTCTGGTCAAGCCTCTGGTCACTATTGGATACCAAGCTCACCAAATCCACTTCCTTCCACGCCCAGACAGATGGCAAAACTGAGGTCGTCAATTGGATGATCGTACATATCCTGTTCATGTACAATTCCAATCACCCCCACACATGGGATGAGAATCTTCCCTATGTCCATCATAGCTACAACTGAGCCCTGCATAGCTCAACTAGACACAACCCCTTTCAGGTGAGGTTGGGATTCCAACCAATCGGCCCCATGGATTTTGCATTACAATTGGAGAACACCTCGACTGACTCATCCCCTGCTCCACCAGAAGCTAACAAAGTCATGTGATTCATTGAGAGGATCCATCACATCCGCCAATAGGTTCAGGATATTTTATAGAAGTCCAATGCCAAGTACAAGCAACGCCATGATCAACACTGTGTGTCACATACGTTTCAGGTGGGCGACAACGTTTGATTGCACTTGTAGAAAGAACGCCTTACAGGGCCCCATCAGAACCTTCGCCCACTCTGGTATGGGCCATACACCATCACCAAGGTTGTGGGTGACAATTCTTTTGTGCTCAACGTTTCCCCTTTCCTTGGTCTGCACCCAGTCTTCAACGTGAATTTCCTTCAGCCATATTTCCCACCATTATTGGACACCTCAGATATAGCAGAGCAGTTGACACCAACATAAATCAACCTTGACTGCATGCAATAGGAATCCAGTGATCAAATTTTGGACACATAGATCAAGGGCACCCGACAACAAAGGATCCAACTTTATCGAGTTGTCAAAGTAGGGCAGCTCCTGCACCAAGGCAAGTGGCTCACCCGGGTCCAAATTTAGCAGAAATTTCCTCATCTGATGGAGGAACTCAACACAATAGAGACCATTGCTTCCTAAGGGCGTAGGATTGATCCATATGGATTTTGGTGGCCTCCAACCTATTCCAACTGGTTTATTTTGGTAGTTTTCCATTTTGGCAGTTTTTTTCGTAGTTTTCAGGACTTTGACTTATGGGGTCGTTTTGAGACCCTAAACAATGCTTTTAGAGATCGACACAGTTGAAAATTATCTTTATTATATTAGACCAAAATGTGTAGTCCTCGCATATACCTTTACAACGGGCTATTGTGCTCCTAAAAAAAAGATCGTATGCAAAAGTTACGACCCCGGGAAGTTGACCGACCAACTTACCCAAACGGGGCCCACATGACTTTTGGCGCTTCATCTCCTAGGGTTGGGTTTTTGGATTTCTAGGGTTTTTGACATTCCTGTTTATTGTAAAAAGGGCTTCAGAGCCTCATTGTAATCATATTCTTGTGAATGAGTGTAGTTTTCACATCTCTTCTCAGAGATAAGCTGACACCATTCCAACAAGCTTGTTTTCCGCTGCATTTTACAGTTTCAGCTTATTTCCTTATTGAATAGAAAACCAATTTTACTATATCTCTGTTAGTCTATGTTAATCATCTTTTAATAATTTGTATTCATTTTGTTCTACTCATAAAATCCGGATCACTTGTGGTATGCATGAATTGTTCAATTTGTAAAGAATTCCATATTGGAGGTGATATTTATTTCCCTCCATGGAATTAACTAGTCTCTCCTTCAACTACCTGTATACCCCTCTAAAAATTTTATCTCCCTCATAGTCCTTTCTCAATAGTTCATGAGTGAAAGGAACAAGATGCATAATCACTTAATTTTCTACTATATTCTTCAATGGGTATCACGAAACAATATCATCTAGATTGTTTGTATATCAGGAAACTTCGACAGGATGTCGCCAAGTATATCAAGTCCTGCATTGTCTGTGCTATTGCCAAACTAACCACTAAGAAACAAGTCCTATACACCCCTCTTACTACTCCTGAAAAGCTATGGGAATCCATATCCATGGACTACATGTCAGGCCTCCCGTCCACCAAGAGGGGAAATGAATGTGTTTTTGTGGTTGTTGATCGCTTTTCCAAGATGACGATTATGTTCGCCTGCAAGAAGAACATCACTGCAGAGGCCACTACCAAGGTATTATTTGAATGCGTTTGGGTACACTTTGGGATCCCAAAACCCATTGTCTCAGATTGGGATAGTCGGTTCCTCAACACATTCTATTCGAGCCTCTGGTCACTGATCCGAAATCGGATCCAGAAGCCTGACAGGGCTTGAAAAATGCTCAAAAATGAAAGTGCTAAGAATGTGACGAAACCTATGCCATTGCGTCCATCTCGTCTTCCTGATTCCGGTGGTATATTTACTTTGTCAAGCGGGATCCCTATGGAGAAGATATCACGTTCTGTCCGAAAAGATAAATAGGTAAAAAAAGGGGATGACTGTACAGTCTGTACAGTCCACGTGTCATGATGACTGTGCAGACCATACGGTCCGTACAGCTGATGTGGAGGTTTTAGATGGTGACATGTGGCAGCTCCAGGAGGTGACATGTGTCAGGCAATTTTGGACGTACGGACCGCCAGTTGGGCCAATCCATAAGTGACACGTGTCACCACTGTAAGGGTGACATGTGGCACGGGTGATGTCATCAGCTGAGTGGCAGGTGACAGAGTCGTATGGTAGGGCTGATGTGGCAAGGTGACATGGTAGTACGATAGTTTGACATGTGGCAGACGTCGGCCAATCAACGGTTGACACGTGGTGTATTGTGGTTGGTGGTTAAGGTGCCATGTGGCCCAGTCGTGGGCTGCCACATGGCACCCCGTGATTGGTTTTTGGTTTGTAAAAGTTTATTGGAGTCCGTGGGGTTCGACCCCCGAACCTCCCACAATGGCTATGCTTTAACAAAGTTTGACCAACCATCATGCCACACATTGTTCCTTGATAGCTATGTGTATTGTAAAATATTTGAATTGATTTAACTTTTGATTCGATGGGGGGTCGGGCCAGGGCTTAGCCCCGACCCGAGGTTTCATTGTGTTATACATATGGCCATGCCATATGTATTTGTGCGGGAATTAGTGTTGAATACGGAGCCCAGTTCCGGTTTATATATATAACCACAATGTAAAAGTGCGTGGTTCCACTTTACGACCATACCCTTTGACAAAAGGCGCGAGTGTTTGGATTGCAAACAGAGCCCGCGGTCATTTGATTTTCTATATGCCCATACCACATATGCGATGCACATAACGGTTGAAACAGAGTTTAAACCATAGCCCATGGTTTCGTGGAATGCGCCATATGACCATGACCTGGAACGCGAGGGGAGTTAAATGGTTTTGTAATGGTTTATCCCCTTTTACATTTGTGCGAGGTCATATGACCCTAATGTGTCCAAGTGCTAGGCGGTTAGGGGATGGAGGCACCCTAACCATCCTACGGTTTGCACTATTGGCGCGGTTGCACCCGGTGCCAGTTTTTGCACTTAAATAAGCATGTGTGCTAGGTTTTTGAGGAGAGGGTGCGTTTTGTAGAACCAGTGACTGCAAGCTTGAAGGGGAAAACTTCCATGAGGCATAACTTCTTCATTTTTCGACCGATTCAGGTGCCGAAAGAGCCCAGATGGGGGTTTTTCGACTGATTGAGGTGCCGAAATAGCCCAGATGGGGGTTTTTGGATGCTCTAAATCCATTGTAGCAGTCAGAGAAGAGTTATACTGAAGGGAAACCAAGCTAAATCCACTTTTATGCAGAGAAGCTTTTGAGGAGGAGACACTGTCGGACCATTTCTGGGAGCTTCGGACATCCGTTTTGCATGCCGTTTTCTTTGCATGGTTCTAGAGATCTGGAATAACATGACCAGATCAGTCTTGTAGCCATTTGGCATTTTAGCGATGTACTATTGAGATTTTGAATAGAAATAAAGAAGCCTCCCCCACAGAGACAAAGGCCCGGAGACGTAGACAAAGTTGTGTCGAACTCCATTATCAATCTGCGTGTTATGGTTTGCTGTTTATTCTTTCATTTCAGATCTGCAAATGTATATATGGTTGTCATAATTCCTTTTATTTAATCATTCTTCACTAAGTTTTCTCAAATGGTTAATTAAGGCATGCAAAATTAAAACTCAACCATAAGTCATTAAAATATCCGACGGATCAAGAGGTATCAGAGCTAGTTGATGTTTGGATTTGAGTTTTGCATGTTAACCAGGGAAAAGCTACAGCGTGGTGAAGGCGATCTTGTTGCAGAGAATCCATTAATTGGATTGAGAAAAAGAGCTTCTCACAGCGGGAAGATGGCATCGGAAGAAGGGATTTCTCAAGATGAGAAAGAGTTCCGGAAAACATTCCTTGCTATGTTGGAGATGGTGCAAGTTTTGTACGAAGATTACTTGGAATGGAAGCGACTAGTTTTGGGTAATTCTTCAAAAGGAAAAAGTTAAGAGGAAGAGGACCATCTTCATATTCCTCCTTCACCTCCATCAACACCTCCTTCTTCTCCTTCTTCTTCAAGTTCAAGTTCTAAATCTAGTGGAAAGAAAAATGTTCATAATAATAAACATGAAATGCCATTGTTAAAACTTGATGTAAAATTTGAGTTGCCCATATATGATGGTGAAGTAAATGCAGAAAAACTAGATAACTGGATCAGGCAGATGGAGGTATACTACAGTGTGCAATAGATCAAAGATGATGCCACACAAATCAAGTTGGCATCTTTGAGACTTGCAGGTACAACTCTTATCTGGTGGCAAAGCAAGCTGCAAAAGGGAACACAAAATGTGGGTAATGTATTTCCATCATGGAAGGATTTCATTTCTACACTTAGGAAACAATTCTATCCTTTGGGTTATAAAGAAAAAGAAATAATTGAATGGAAATCTTTAAAACTAAGAAAAAGACAAACAGTGCAAGAATATACCGATGGATTTTGAAAAATGGCATTAATGTTAGATATTCCTTTCCAAACACAAGAAACCCTTATGAAGTATATAGGAGGTTTGCCTGTGCATATTAGAAACACTGTTTTCATGTTTGGACCCACTAACCTTGATGAGGTTTCTGTTCAAGCTACGTATATTGAAGCAGGGAAAGCAAGTGTGTCAAGGGAATCATTGTCTTCGAGGAAAGAGGATAAGAGGAAAAGGCATGGAAATGGCAAGAATGTGAATGCAGTGTCAAAGAAGGAAGGAAAGCCCTCTTGCAAGCATTGCAAGAAAGAGGGACATGATGAGGACAGATGTTGGCAGTTGCATCCTGAGAAGAGGCCAAAGTGGTTCAAATAAAATAAGGGAATGCAAACAGTGGAAACGACATCAAAGCCCACAGACTTGGGATCGGATTCAGGTGATGAGTCAAATATTTCATTGGTTGGTATGACAGGTAAGAATGGTGAAGAGATTGATTGTAGAAGCAACTTGTTTCATATAAGGGTAATCATGAGACACACTAAGATAGACACATTAATCTACAGTGGATCTCAATCTAATCTAATCTCAGAAGAATTGGTTAAGAAATTGGGATTAAAAACACAAACTCATCATAAGCCTTACACACTTAAATGGATAAGCAATCATCATCAAATGCACATAACAAAACAATGCACAATAAAATTTTCAATTTCATCTAAGTATGTGGACGAAGTAACTTGTGATGTTGTGTCGTTAAGAGAATGTGGAATGATCTTAGGTAGTCCATACTTATTTGATCGTAAGGCAATCTTCTACAAGACAAAGAATCAATATCAATTCACTAAAGCAGGTCATGATTATGTGGTTCATGCTCATCGTGTTAAAGCAAATAAAACACTTCAAACAAGGGAACAATTAATGAATGCAGTACAAGCATACAAGAAACCAATAATTGTTTCAAATGAAATAATTGATCTTAAGCAAGAACAAGACATGGTTGTTGAATGGAAAATCAATCATAAGTTGCGTCAAGATAAGCTCATGTCGTGCAGATATCTAAAATATATCAGTTCATTTGCAATCCTCTTTTTGATGCTTTCATTAGCAATGTTTTCTACATGCATGATAGTAGCTTCAGTAAGATGTAACAGGGTTCAAATGGCTAACAATATACTGTCAGTTGTCATGATTGTGTTACAGTTGATCTTGATGAGACAGGTGCACAGGACAGAGTTCAGAGACAAAGAGCAACCTGGGTGGCCTAACCCGAGCTTGTTGACTGGTCAGTAACCTTTTGGGGACCAAAAGGTCTTATTGTGGGGAGGTGTGATCCGAAATCAGATCCAGAAGCCTGACAGGGCTTGAAAAATGCTCAAAAATGAAAGTGCTCGAAATGCAACGAAACCTATGCCATTGCATCTGTCTCGTCTTCCTGATTCTGGTGGTATATTTACTTTGTCAAATGGGCTCCGTATGGAGAAGATATCGCGTTCTGTCCAAAAAGCCAAACAGGTTAAAAAAGGGGATCATTGTACAGTCCATACAATCCATGTGTCATGATGACTGTGCAGACCATACGGTCCGTACAACTGACATGGTGGTTCCAGAAGGTGACACATGGCAGCTCCAGGAGGCGACACATGTCAGGAAGTTTTGGACGTACAGACTGCCAGTTGGGCCAATCCAGTAGTGACACGTGTCACCACTGTAAGGGTGACAGGTGGCACAGGTGACGTCATCAAATGACATGGCACAGATGATGTGGTAGGTGACAGAGCCGTACGGTAGGGCTGATGTGGCAAGGTGACATGGCAGTACGAAAATTTGACACATGGCAGACGTGGGCCAATCAGTGCTTGACACGTGGTGTATTGTGGTTGGTGGTTAAGGTGCCACGTGGCCCAGTCGTGGGATGCCACATGGCACCCCGTGATTGGGTTTTGGTTTGTAAAAGTTTATTGGAGTCCATGGGGTTCGACCCCTGGACCTCCCACAGTGGCTACGCTTTAACAAAGTCCAACCAACCATCACGCCACACGTTGTTCCTTGATAGCTATGTGTATTGTAAAATATTTGAATTGATTTAACTTTTGATTCGACGGGGGGTCAGGCGAGGGCTTAGCCCCGAACTGAGGTTTCATTGTGTTATACATATGGCCATGCCATATGTATTTGCGCAGGAATTGGTGTTGAATACGGAGCCCAGTTCCGGTTTATATATATAACCACAATGTAAAAGTGCGTGGTTCCACTTTACGACCATACCCTTTGACAAAAGGCGCGTGTGTTTGGATTGCAAACATAGCCCGCGTTCATTTGATTTTCTATATGCCCATACCACATATGCGATGCACATAACGGTTGCAACGGAGTTTAAACCATATCCTGTGGTTTCATGGAATGCGCCATATGACCACGACCTGGAACGCAGGGGGAGTTAAATGGTTTTGTAACGGTTTATCCCCTTTTACATTTGTGCGAGGTCATATGACCCTAATGTGTCCGAGTGCTAGGCGGTTAGGGGCTGGAGGTGCCCTAATTGTCCTATGGTTTGCACCATTGGTGCGGTTGTTCCTGGTGCCAGGTTTTTGCGCTTAAATAAGTGTGTGTGCCAGGTTTTTGAGGAGAGGGTGCGTTTTGTAGAACCAATGACTGCAAGCTTGAAGGGGAAAACTTCTAGGAGGTATAACTTCTTCGTTTTTCGACTGATTGAGGTGCCGAAAGAGCCCAGATGGGGGTTTTTGGATGCCCTGAAGCCATTGGAGCAGTTAGAGAAGAGTTATACTAAAGGGAAACCAAGATAAATCCACTTTTATGTAGAGAATATTTTGAGGAGGAGACACTATCGAACCATTTCTGGGAGCTCCGGACGTCCGTTTTGCGTTCCGTTTTCTTTGCATGGTTCCAGAGATATGGAAGAACATGACCAGATAAGTCTTGTATCCATTTGGAATTGCAGCAATTTACTATTGAGATTTTGAACAAAAATAAAGAAGCCTCCCCCACAGAGACAAAGGCCCGGAGACGTAGGCAAAGTTGTGTCGAACTCCATTATCAATCTGCATGTTATGGTTTGTTGTTTATTCTTTCATTTTAGGTCTGCAAATGTATATATAGCTGTCATAATTCCTTTTCTTTCCTCATTCTTCATTAAGTTTTCTCAAATGGTTTATTAACGCATGCAAAATTAAAAATCAACCATAAGTCATTAAAAGATCTGACGGATCAGTCACTGTTGGATACCAAGCTCACCAAATCCACTACCTTCCACCCCCAGACAGATGGCCAAACTGAGGTCGTCAATCGGATGATCGTACATATCCTGCACATGTACAATTCCAAGCACCCCCACACATGGGATGAGAGTCTTCCCTATGTCCAACATACCTACAACCGAGCCCTGCATAGCTCAACTAGCCACAACCCCTTTCAGGTGGGGTTGGGATTCCAACCATTGGGCCCCATGGATGTTGCACTACCATTGGTGAACACCTCGGCTAACTCATCCCTTGCTCCACTAGAATCTAACAAAGTCACCTAGTTCATTGAGAGGATCCATCAAATCAGCCAACAGGTTCAGGATATTTTACAGAAGTCCAATTCCAAGTACAAACAGTGCCATGATCAACACCGGGTGCCACATAAGTTTCAGGTGGGCAAAACAGTTTGGTTTCACTTGCAGAAAGAACACCTTACAGTTCCCCATCGGAAGCTTTTCCCACTTCAGTATGGGCCATACACCATCACCAAGGCTTTGGGCGACAATGATTTTGCGCTGAATGTTCCCCCTTTCCTTGGTCTGCACCCAATCTTCAATGTGGCTCTCCTTTGAACATATTTCCCACCATTATTGAACACCTCAAATATAGTAGAGCAGTTGAGACTAACAAAAATAAACCTTGACTACATGCAATAGGAATCCAGTGATCATATTGTGGACACATAGATCAAGGGCACCCGACAACAAAGGATCCAGCTTTATCGAGTTGTCAAAGCAGGGCAACTCCTGCACCAAGGCAAGTAGCTCACCTAGGTCCAAATTCAGTAGAAATTTCCTCATATGATGGGGGAACTCAACGCAATGGAGACCATTACTTCCTAAGGGGGGAATATTGATCCATATGGATTTTGGTGGCCTCCCACCTATTCCAACTAGTTCAATATGGCAGTTTTCCATTTTGGCAGTTTGTTTCCTAGTTTTCAAGACCCTGACTTGTGGGGTCATTTTGAGGCCCTAAATAATGTTTTTAGAGATCGACACAGTCGAAAATTCTCTTTATTAGATTAGACCAAAATGTGTATTCCTCAGATAGACCTTTCGAACGGGCTATCGTGCTCCTAAAATGAGGATCGTATGCAAAAGTTACGACCCCTAGAAGTTGACTGACTAACTTACCCAAACGGGGCCCACATGAATTTTGGCACTTCATCTCCTAGGGTTAGGTTTTTGGATCTCTAGGGTTTTTGACATTCCTTTTTATTGTAAAAAGGCCTCCAGAGTCTCATTGTAATCATTTTCTTGTGAATAACTGTAGCTATCACATCTCTTCTGAGAGATAATCCGCCACCATTCCAGCAAGCTTGTTTTCCGCTGCATTTTACAGTTTCATCTTATTTCCTTATTGAATAGAAAACCAGTTTTATTGTATCTCTTTTATTCTGTGTTAAGCATATTTTAACAATCTATATTCATTTTGTTCTACTCATAAAATTCTAATCACTTGTGGTATGCATGAATTGTTCAATTTGTAAAACATGCCATATTGGAGGTGATATTTATTTCCCTTCATGGAATTAACTAGTCTCTCCTTCAACTACTTGTATACCCCTCTAAATTTTTTATCTCTCTCATAGTCCTTGCTCAATAGTTCATTAGTGAAAGGACCAAGATGCATAATCACTTCATTTTCTACTATATTCTTCAATGGGTATCATGAAACAATATCAACTAGATTGTTTGTATGTCAGGAAACTTCGACAAGATGTCGGCAAGTATATCGGGTCTTGCACCACCTACGCTATTGCCAAACTGACCACTAAGAAACAGGGCCTGCACACCCCTCTTCCTACTCCTGAAAATTCGTGGCAATCTATATCCATGGACTACATGTCAGGCCTCCCGTCCACCAAGAGGGGAAATGAATGTGTTTTTGTGGTTGTTGATCACTTTTCCAAGATGACGATTATGGCTACCTGCAAGAAGAACATCACTATAGAGGCCATTACCAAGCTCTTATTTGAATGCGTCTGGGTACACTTTGGGATCCCAAAAACCATTGTATCAGATCGGGATAGTCGGTTCCTTAGTATATTCTGGTCGAGCCTCTGGTCACTATTGGATACCAAGCTCACCAAATACACTGCCTTCCACCCGCAGACAGATGGCCAAACTGAGGTCGTCAATCAGGTGATTGTACATATCCTACACATGTACAATTCAAAGAACCCCTGCACATGGGATGAGAGTCTTCCATATGTCCAACATAGCTACAACCGAGCCCTGCATAGCTCAACTGGCCACAACCCCTTTCAGGTGAGGATGGGATTCCAACCATTGGGCCCCATGGATGTTGCACTACAATTGGAGAACACCTCGAATGACTCATTCCCTGCTCCACCAGAAGCTGGAAAAGTCACGCAGTTCATTGAGAGGATCCATCACATCCACCGATAGGTTCAGTATATTTTACAGAAGTCCAATGCCAAGTACAAGCAGTGCCATGATCAACATCGGGTGCCACATAAGTTTCAAGTGGGAAACAAAGTTTGGTTGCACTTGCAGAAAGAACTCCTTATAGGCCCCATCGGAAGGTTCGCCCACTCCGGTATGGTCCATAAACCATCACCAAGGCTGTGGGTGACAATGCTTTTGTGCTCAACATTCCCCCTTACCTTGGCCTGCACCCAGTCTTCAACGTGGATCTCCTTCGGCCATATTTCCCACCATTATTGAACACCTCAGATATAGAAGAGAAGTTGAAACCAGCATAAATAAACCCTGACTGCATGCAAAAAAAATCCAGTGATCAGATTGTGGACACACAGATCAAGGGCACCCGATAGCAAAGGATCTAGCTTTATCGAGTTGTCAAAGCAGGGCAGCTCCTGCACCAAGGAAAGTGGCTCACCCGGGTCCCAAATTCAGCAGAAATTTCCTCATCTTATGGGGGAAATCAATACAATGGAGACCATTTCTTCCTAAGGGGGGAGGATTGATCCATATGGATTTCGGTGGCAATTTTCCATTTTGGCTGTTTTTTTCCTAGTTTTCAGCTCCTTGACTTGCGGGGTCGTTTTGAGGCCCTAAACAACCTTTTTAGAGATCGACACAGTTGAAAATTCTATTTATTAGATTAGACAAAAATGTGTAGTCCTCGGATAAACCTTTCCAACGGGCTATCGTGCTCCTAAAACGAAGATCGCATGCAAAATTTACGACCCCGGGAAGTTGACCGACTAACTTACCCAAATGGGGCCCACATGACTTTTGGCGCTTCATCTCCTAGGGTTAGGTTTTTGGATTTCTAGGGTTTTTGACATTCCTTTGTAAAAATTCCTTCAAAGCCTCATTGTATTCATCTTCTTGTGAATGAGAATAGCTGTCACATCTCTTCTCATATATAAGCCGCCACCATTCCAGCAAGCTTGTTTTCCACTGCATTTTATAGTTTCAGCTTATTTCCTTATTGAATAGAAAACCCGTTTTATTGTATCTCTGTTATTCTGTGTTAAGCATATTTTAATAATCTGTATTCATTTTGTTTTGCTCATAAAATCTAGATCACTTGTGGTATGCATGAATTGTTCAATTTGTAAAACATGCCATATTGGAGGTGATATTTATTTCCCTCCATGGAATTGACTAGTCTCCCCTTCATCTAACATTATACCCCTCTAAAATTTTTATCTCCCTCATAGTCCTTGCTCAATAGTTCATGAGTGAAAGGACCAAGATGCATAGTCACTTCATTTTCTACTATATTCTTCAATGGGTATCATGAAACAATATCATCTAGATTGTTTTTATATCAGGAAACTTCGACAGGATGTCAGCAAGTATATCAGGTCCTGCACCACCTGCCCTATTTCCAAACCAACCACTAAGAAACAGGGCCTGTACACCCTCCTTCCTACTCCTGAAAATCAATGGGAATCCATATCCATGGACTACATGTTAGGCATCTCGTCCACCAAGAGGGGAAATGAATGTGTTTTTGTGGTTGTTGATCGCTTTTCCAAGATGGCGATTATGGACGCCTACAAGAAGAACATCACTGTAGAGGCCATGGCCAAGCTCTTCTTTGAATGCGTCTGGGTACACTTTGGTTCCTAAAAATTATTGTCTCAGATCAGGATAGCCAGTTCCTCAGCACATTATGGTCGAGCCTCCGGTCACTGTTGGATACCAAGCTCAACAAATCCACTGCCTTCCACCCCCAGATAGATGGCCAAATTGAGGTCATCAATCGGATGATCGTACATATCCTATGCATGTACAATTCCAAGCACCCCTGCACATGGGATGAGAGTCTTCCCTATGTCTATCATAGCTACAAGTGAGCCCTACATAGCTCAACTAGCCACAACCCCTTTCAGGTGGGGTTGGGATTCCAACTATTGGGCCCCATGGATGTTGCACTACCATTGGTGAACACCGCAGCTGACTCGTCCCCTACTCCACCAAAAGATGACAAAGTAACTTGGTTCATTCAGAGGATCCATCACATCCACGAACAGGCCACTGCCAATCTCTTCTTTGAATGTGTCTGGGTACACTTTGGGACCCCAAAAACTATTGTCTTAGATCAGGACAATCGTTTCCTCAGCACATTCTGGTTGATCCTCTGGTCACTGTTGGATACCAAGCTCACCAAATCCACTGCCTTCCACCCCCAAACAGATGAACAAACTGAGGTCGTCAATCGGATGATCATACATATCCTGCACATGTACAATTCCAAGAACCCTCACACATGGGAAGAGATTCTTCCCTATGTGCAACATAGCTACAATCGATCCCTACATAGCTCAACTGGCCACAACCCCTTTCAGGTGGGGTTGGGATTCCAACCATTGGGCCCCATGGATGTTGCACTACCATTGGCAAACACCTCGGTGGACTCATCCCCCGCTCCACCAGAAGCTAACAAAGTCACCCCGTTCATTGAGAAGATCCATCACATCCACGAACAGGCTCAGGATATTTTACTCAAGTCCAATGCCAAGTACAAGCAACACCATGACCAACACTGGGTGCCACATAAGTTTCAGGTGGGCGACAAAGTTTTGTTGCACTTGTAGAAAGAATGCCTTACGGGGTCCCATCGGAAGCTTTGCCCACTCTGGTATGAGCCATACACCATCACTAAGGCTATGGGTGAAAATGGTTTTGTGCTCAACATTCCCCCTTTCCTTGGCCTGCACCCAGTATTCAATGTGGTTCTCCTTCGGCCATATTTCCCACAATTATTGGACACCTCAGATATAGCAGAGCAGTTGACACCAACAGAAATCAACCTTGACTGCATGCAATAGGCATCTAGTGATCATATTGTGGACACACAGATCAAGGGAACCAACAACAAAGGATCCAGCTTTATCGAGAAGTCAAAGCAGGGCAGCTCCTGCACCAAGGCAAGTGGGTCACCCAGGACCAAATTCAGTAGAAATTTTCTCATCTGATGGGGGAAATCAATGAAATGGAGACCATTGCTTCCTAAGGGGGGAGGATTGATCCATATGGATTTTGGTGGCCTCCCACCTATTCCAACTGGTTCATTTTGGCAATGTTTTTCCTAGTTTTCATGTCCTTGACTTACAGGTTCATTTTGAGGCCCTAAACAACATTTTTAGAGATCGGCACAGTAAAAAATTCTCCTTATTAGATTAGAACAGAATGTGTAGTCCTCACATAGACCTTTCCAACCGGCTAGCGTGCTCCTAAAACAGAGATCGTATGCAAAAGTTACGACCCCGAGAAGTTGACTGACTAACTTACCCAAACGGAGCCCACATGACTTTTGGCGCTTCATCTCCTAGGGTTAGGTTTTTGGATTTCTAGGGTTTTTGACATTCCTGTTTATTGTAAAAATGACTTTAGAGCCTCATTGTAATCATCTTCTTGCGAATGAGCATATCTGTCACATCTCTTCTCAAAGATAAGCCGCCACCATTCCAACAAGCTTGTTTTCCACTGAATTTTACAGTTTCAACTTATTTCCTTATTGAATAGAAAACTAGTTTTACTGTATCTCTCTTGTTCTCTGTTAAGCATCTTTGATTAATCTATATTCATTTCATTTTTCTCATAAAATCCGGATCACTTGTGGTATGCATGAATTGTTCAATTTGTAAAACATGTCATATTGGAGGTTATATTTATTTCCCTCCATGGAATTGACTAGTCTCTCCTTCAACTACTTGTATAACCCTCTAAAATTTTTATCTCCCTCATAGTCCTTGCTCAATAGTTCATGAGTGAAAGGACCAAGATGCATAATCACTTCATTTGCTACTATATTCTTCAATGGGTATCATGAAACAATATCATCTAGATTGTTTGTATATCAGGACCAATCGAGACCATTACTTCCTAAGGGGGAAGGATTGATCAATATGGATTTTGGTGGCCTCCCACCTATTCCAACTAGTTCATTTTGGCAATTTTCCATTTTAGCAGTGTTTTTCCTAGTTTTCAGGTCCCTGACTTGCGGGGTTGTTTTGAGGCCCTAAAAAACGTTTTTAGAGATCGGCACAATAAAAAATCCTCTTTATTACATCAAACCAAAAATTGTATTCCTCGGATAGACCTTTCCAACGGGCTATCATGCTCCGAAAAAAAAGATCATATGCAAAAGTTACGACCACGAGAAGTTGACCGACTAAGTTACCCAAACAGGGCCCACATGACTTTTGGCACTTCATCTCCCAGGGTTAGGTTTTGGGATTTCTAGGGTTTTTGACATTCTTGTTTATTGTAAAAAGGCCTTCAGAGCCTCATTGTAATCATCTTCTTACGAACGAGCATAGCTATGACATCTCTTCTCAGAGATAAGCCGCCACCATTCCAACAAGCTGGTTTTCCTCTACATTTTACATTTTCAGCTTATTTCCTTATTGAATAGAAAACCAGTTTTACTGTATCTCTGTTATTCTATGTTAAGCATCTTATAATAATCTGTATTCATTTCGTTTTGCTCATAAAATCCGGATAACTTGTGGTATGCATGAATTGTTCAATTTGTAAAACATGTCATTTTGGATGTGATATTTATTTCCCTCCATCGAATTGAATAGTCTCTCCTTCAACACATTCTAGTCGAGTCTCTGGTCACTGTTGAATACCAGGCTCACCAATTCCACTGCCTTCCACCCCCAGACAGATGACCAAAATGAGTTCGTCAATCGGATGATCCTACATATTCTGCGCATGTACAATTCCAAGCACCCCCACACATGGGATGAGAGTCTTCCCTATGTCCAACATAGCTACAACCAAGCCCTGCATAGCTCGATTGGCCATAGACCCTTTCAGGTGGGGTTGGGATTCCAACCATTGGGCCCCATGGATGTTGCACTACCACTAGAGAACACCTCGACTGACTTGTCCCCTAATCCACCAGAGGCTGACAAATTCACCTGGTTCATTGAAAGTATCCATCACATCCGCCAACAGGTTCAAGATATTTTATAGAAGTCCAATGCCAAGTACAAGCAGTGTCATGATCAACACCGGGTGCCACATAAGTTTCAGGTGGGTGACAAAGTTTGGTTGCACTTGCAGAAAGAATGCCTTACAGGGCCCCATCGGAATCTTTGCCCACTCCAATATGGGCAATACACCATTACCAAGGCTGTGGGTGACATTGCTTTTGCACTCAACGTTTCCTCTTTCCTTGGCCTGCATCCAGTCTTCAACGTGGCTCTCCTTCGGCCATATTTTCTCACCATTATTGGACACCTCAGATATAACTGAGCAATTGACACCAAAAAACATCAACCCTGATTGCATGCAACAGGCATCTAGTGATCAGATTGTGGACACACAGAACAAGGGCACCCGACAACAAATGATCCATCTTTGTCGAGTTCTCAAAGCAGGGCAACTCCTGCACCAAGGCAAGTGGCTCACCCGGGTTCAAATTCAACAACAATTTCCTCATCCGATCGGGGAACTGAATCCAATGGATACCATTTCATCCTAATGGGGGAGGATTGATCCATATGGATTTCGGTGGCCTCCCACCTATTCCAACTGGATCATTTTGGCAGTTTTCCATTTTTGTAGTTTTTTTCCTAGTTTTCAGGTCCCTGACTTGCGGGGTAGTTTTGAGGCCCTAAAAAAATTTTTTAGAGATCGGCACCGTCGAAAAGTCTCTTTATTAGATCAAACAAAAATGTATATTCCTCAGATAGACCTTTCCAACAACTATCGTGATCCTAAAATGGATATCGTATGCAAAATTTAGGACCCCGGGAAGTTGACCGACTAACTTACCCAAACGGGGCCCACATGACTTTTGGCGCTTCATCTCCTAGGGTTAGGTTTTTGGATTTCTAGGGTTTTTGACATTCCTGTTTATTGTAAAAGGGCCTTCAGAGCCTCATTGTAATCATGTTCTTGCAAATGAATGTAACTGTCACATCTCTTCTCAGAGATAAGCCACCATTATTCCAGCAAGCTTGTTTTCCGTTGCATTTTACAGTTTCAGCTTATTTCCTTATTGAATAGAAAACCAGTTTTACTGTATCTCTGTTATTCTGTGTTAAGCATCTTATAATAATCTGTATTCATTTTGTTCTTCTCATAAAATCTGGTTCACTTGTGGTATGCATGAATTTTTCAATTTGTAAAACATGTCATATTGGATGTGATATTTATTTCCCTCCATGGAATTGAATAGTCTCTCCTTCAACTACTTGTATACCCCTCTAAATTTTTTATCTCCCTCATAGTCCTTGCTCAATAGTTCATGAGTGAAAGGACCAAGATGCATAATCTCTTCATTTTCTACTATATTATTCAATGGGTATCATGAAACAATATCATCTAGATTGTTTGTATATCACGAAACTTCGACATGATGTCGGCAAGTATATCAAGTCCTGCACCGCCTGTGATATTGCCAAACCGGCCACTAAGAAACAAGGCCTATACACCCCTCTTCCTACTACCGAAAATACGTGGAAATGCATATCCATTTACTACATTTCAGGTCTCCCATCCACCAAGAGGGGAAATGAATGTGTTTTTGTGGTTGTTGATCGCTTTTCCAAGATGGTGATTCTGGCCACCTGCAAGAAGAACATCACTATAGAGGCCACTGCCAAGATCTTCTTTGAATGTGTCTGGGTACCCTTTGGGATCCCAAAAATCATTGTCTCATATCGGGACAGTTGGCTCCTCAGCTCTTTCTGGTCGAGCCTCTGGTCACTGTTGGATACCAAGCTCACCAAATCCATTGCCTTCACCCCTAGATAGATGTCCAAACTGAGGTTGTCAATTGGATGATCATACATATCCTGCACATGTACAATTCCAAGCATCCCCACACATGGGATCAGAGTCATCCCTATGTCCATCATAGCTACAATCGAGCCATGCATAGCTCAATTGGCCACAACCCCTTTTAGGTGGGGTTGGGATTCCAACCATTGGGCCCCATGGATGTTGTACTACTACTGGAGAAAACCTCGACTGACTCGTCTCCTGCTCCACCAAAAGCTGACAAAGTCACCCATTTCATTGATAGGATCCATCACATCCCCCAATAGGTTTAGGATATTTTACAAAATTCCAATGCCAAGTACAAGCAGCACCATGATCAACAACGGGTGCCATGTAAGTTTCAGGTGGGCGACCAAGTTTGGTTGCACTTGAAAAAAGAACGCCTTATAGGGACCCATCAGAAGCTTTTCCCACTCTGGTATGGGCCACACACCATAACTAGGGCTGTGGGTGAAAAATCTTTTGCGCTCAACATTCCCTCTTACCTTGGCTTGCACCCAGCCTTCAACATGGCTCTCCTTCGGCCATATTTCCCACCATTATTGGACACCTCAGATATAGAAGAGCAGTTGACACCAACAGAAATCAACCCTGACTGCATAGAACAGGAATCCATTGATTAGTTTGTGGACACATAGATCAAGGGCACCTGACAGCAAAGTATCCAGCTTTATCGAGTTGTCAAAGCATGGCAGCTTCTGCACCAAGGCAAGTGGCTCACCCGAGTCCAAATTCAGCAGAAATTTCCTCATCCGATGGGGGAACTCAATGAAATGGAGACCATTGATTCCAAAGGAGGGAGGATTGATCCATATGGATTTTGGTGGCCTCCAACCTATTCCAACTAGTTTATTTTGGCAGTTTTCCATTTTGGCAGTTTTTTTCCTAGTTTTTAGGTCCCTGACTTGTGGGGTCGATTTGAGGCCCTAAACACCGTTTTTAGAGATCAGAACAGTAAAAAAATCTCTTTATTGGATCAGACCAAAATGTGTACTCCTCGGATAGACCTTTCCAATGGGCTAACGTGCTCCTAAAATAGAGATCGTATGCAAAAGTTACAACCCTGGGAAGTTGACCAACTAACCTACCCAAACGAGGCCCACATGACTTTTGGCTCTTCATCTCCTAGGGTTAGGATTTTGGATTTCTAAGGTTTTTGAAATTTCTGTTTATTGTAAAAATGCCTTCAAAGCCTCATTGTAATCATCTTCTTGCGAATGAGCGTAGCTGTCATATCTCTTCTCAGAGATAAGCCCCCACCATTCCAACAAGCTTGTTTTCCACTACATTTTACAGTTTCAACTTATTTCCTTATTGAATAGAAAACCAGTTTTATCGTATCTCTTTTATTGTATGTTAAGCATCTTTTAATAATCTGTATTCATTTTTTTCTGCTCATAAAGTCCGGATCACTTGTGGTATGCATGAATTGTTCAATTTGTAAAACATGCCATATTTTAGGTGATATTTATTTCCCTCCATGGAATTGACTAGTCTCTCCTTCAAGTACTTGTATACCCCTCTAAAACATTTATCTCCCTCATAGTCCTTGCTCAATAGTTCATGAGTGAAAGGACCAAGATGCATAATCACTTCATTTGCTACTATATTCTTCAATGGGTATCATGAAACAATATTATCTAGATTGTTTGTATACCAGGAAACTTTGACAGGATGTCGGCAAGTATATCAAGTCCTGCACCGCCTGCGCTATTGCCAAACTGACCACTAAGAAACAAGGCCAGTACAACCCTCTTCCTACTCCTGAAAATTCATGGGAATCCATATCCATGGACTAAATTTCATGCCTCCCGTCCACCAAGAGAGGAAATGAATGTGTTTTTGTGGTTGTTGATCATTTTTCCAAGATGACGATTATGACCGACTGGAAGAAGAACATTGTAGAGGCCACTGCCAAGTTCTTATTTGAATGCATCTGGGTACACTTTGGGATCCGAAAAACCATTTTCTCAGATTGGGATAGTCGGTTCCTCAGCAGATTCTGGTCGAGCCTCTTTTCACTTTTGGATACCAAGCTCACCAAATCCACTGCCTTCCACCCCCAGACAGATGGCCAAATTGAGGTCATCAATTGGATGATCGTACATATCCTACACATGTACAATTCCAAGCACCCATGCACATGGGATGAGTGTCTTCCCTATGTCAAACATAGCTACAACCGAGCCCTGCATAGCTCAACTGGCCACAACCCCTTTCAGGCAGGGTTGGGATTCCAACCATTGGGCCCCATGGATGTTGCACTACCACTGGAGAACACCTCGACTAACTCGTCCCCTCCTCCACCATAAGCTGAAAAAGTCACTGAGTTCATTGAGAGGTTCCATCACATCCACCAATAGGGTCAGGATATTTTATACAAGTCCAATGCCAAGTACAAGCAACGCCATGATCAACACCAGGTGCCACATAAGTTTCAGGTGGGCGACAAAGTTTCATTGCACTTACAGAAAGAACACCTTACAGGGCCCCATCGGAAGCTTATCCCACTCTATTATGGGCCATACACCATCACCAAAGCTATGGGTGACAATGCTTTTGCGCTCAATGTTCCCCCTTTCCTTGGCCTGCACCCAGTCTTCAATGTGGCTCTCCTTCGGCCATATTTCCCACCATTATTGGAAACCTCAGATATAGCAGAGCAGTTGATACCAACAAAAATCAACCTTGACTGCATGCAATAGGAATCCAGTGATCAGATTGTTGACACATAGATCAAGGGAACTCGACAACAAAGGATCCAACTTTATCAAGTTGTCAAAGCACAGCAACTCCTGCACCAAGGCAGGTGGCTCACTTGGGTCCAAATTCAATAGAAATTTCCTAATATGATGGGGGAACTTAATGCAATGGAGAACATTTCTTCTTAAGGGGGTAATATTGATCCATATGGATTTCGGTGGCCTCCCACCTATTCCAACTGGTTCATTTTGGCATTTTTCCATTTTGGCAGTTTTTTTCCTAGTTTTCGGGTCCCTGACTTGCGGGGTCGTTTTGAGGCCCTAAACAACGTTTTTAGAGATCGACACAGTCGAAAATTCTCTTTACTAGGTTAGACCAAAATGTGTAGTCCTCGGATAGACCTTAACAATGGGCCATCGTGCTCCTAAAACAAAGATCGTATGCAAAAGTTATGACCCCGGGAAGTTGAATGACTAACTTACCCAAACGGGGCCCACATGACTTTTGGCACTTCATCTCCTAGGGTTAGGTTTTTTTATTTCTAGGGTTTTTGACATTCCTGTTTATTGTAAAAAATCCTTCAGAGAATCATTGTAGTCATCTTCTTGTGAATGAGCTTAGTTGTCACATATCTTCTCAGAGATAATCCTCCACCATTCCAGCAAGATTGTTTTCCATTGTATTTTACAGTTTCAGCTTATTTCCTTATTGAATAGAAAACCAATTTTACCGTATCTCTATTATTCTGTGTTAAGCATATTTTGATAGTCTGTATTCATTTTGTTCTGCTCATAAAATATGGATCACTTGTGGTATGCAATAATTGTTCAATTTGTAAAACATGCCATATTGGAGGTGATATTTATTTCCCTCCATGGAATTGACTAGTCCTTGCTCAATAGTTCACGAGTGAAAGGACCAAGATGAATAATCACTTCATTTGCTACTATATTCTTCAATGGGTATCATGAAACAATATAATCTATATTATTTGTATATCATGAAAATTTGACAAGATTTCGGCAAGTATATCAGGTCCTGCACCGCCTGCGCTATTGCCAAACCGACCACTAAGAAACAGGGCCTGTATACCCCTCTTCCTACTCATGAAAATCCATGGGAATCCATATCCATGGACTATATGTCAGGCCTCCCATCCACCAAGAGGTGAAATGAATGTTTTTTTATGGTTGTTGATTTCTTTTCCAAGATGGCGATTATGGCTTCCTGCAAGAAGAACATCACTGCAAAGGCCATTGTCAAGCTCTTCTTTGAATGCGTATGGGTACACTTTGGGATCCCAAAAACCATTGTCTTAGATTGGGATAGTTGGTTCCTCAACACTTTCTAGTCAAGCCTCTGGTCACTATTGGATACCAAGCTCACCAAATCCTCTGCCTTCCACCCCCAGACAGATGGCCAAACTAAAGTCGTCAATTGGATGATCGTGCATATCCTACACATGTACAATTCCAAGAACCCCCACACATGGGATGAGAATCTTCCCTATGTCCAACATATCTACAACTGAGCCCTGCATAGCTCAACTGGCCACAACCCCTTTCAGGTGGGGTTGGGATTCCAACCATTGGGCCCCATGGATGTTTCGCTACCATTGGCGAACACCTCAGCTAACTTGTCCCCTGCTCCCCCAGAGGTTGACAAAGTCACCCGACTCATTGAGAGGATCCATCACATCTGCCAATAGGTTCAGGATATTTTACAGAAGTCCAGTGCCAAGTACAAGCAACACCATGATCAACACCAGGTTCCACATAAGTTTCAGGTGGGTGACAAAGTTTGGTTGCACTTGCAGAATGAATGCCTTACAGGGCCCCATCGGAATATTTTCCCACTTCAGTATGATTCATACACCATCACCAAGGGTTTTGGTGACAATGGTTTTGTGCTCAACATTCCCCCTTTCCTTGGCCTACACCCAGTCTTCAACGTGGCTCTCCTTCGGCCATATTTCCCACCATAATTAGACACCTCAGATATAGCAGAGCAGTTGACACAAAAAAAAATCAACCTTGACTGCATGCAATAGGAATCTACTGAACATATCGTGGACAAACAGATCAAGGGCACCTGACAACAAAGGATCCAACTTTATCAAGTTGTCAAAGCGAGGCAGCTCCTGCACCAAGGCAAGTGGCTCACCCGGGTCCCAAATTCAAGAGAAATTTCCTCATCTCATGGGGGAACTCAACGCAATGGAGACCATTTCTTCCTAAGGGGGGAGGATTGATCCATATGGATTTTGGTGGCCTCCAACCTATTCCAAATGGTTCATTTGGGCAGTTTTTTTCCTAGTTTTTAGGTCCCTGACTTGTGGGATCATTTTGAGGCCCTAAACAACGTTTTTAGAGATCGACACAGTTGAAAATTCTCTTCATTAGATTAGACCAAATTGTGTATTCCTCGGATAGACCTTTCCAATGGGCTATCTTGCTCCTAAAACGGAGATCGTATGCAAAATTTACGACCCCAGGAAGTTGACTGGCTAACTTACCCAAATGGGGCCCACACGACTTTTGGCGCTTCATCTCCTAGGGTTAGGTTTTTGGATTTATAGGGTTTTTGACATTCCTGTTTATTGTAAAAAGGCCTTCAAAGCCTTATTGTAATCATCTTCTTGCTAATGAGCGTAGCTGTGACATCTCTTCTCAGAGATAAGTCGCCACCATTCCAACAAGCTTGTTTTCCGCTGCATTTTATAGTTTCAGCTTATTTCCTTGTTGAATAGGAAACCAGTTTTACTGTATCTTTGTTATTCTGTGTTAAACATATTTCAATAATCTATATTAATTTCATTTTGCTCATAAAATATGTATCACTTGTGGTATGCATGAATTGTTCAATTTGTAAAACATGCCATATTGGAGGTGATATTTATTTCCATCCATGGAATTGACTAGTCTGTTCTTCAACTACTTGTATACCCCTCTAAAATTTTTATCTCCCTCATAGTCCTTGCTCAAAAGTTCATGAGTGAAAGGACCAAGATGCATAATCACTTCATTTGATACTATATTCTTCAATGGGTATCATGAAACAATATCTTCTAGATTGTTTGTATATCAGGAAACTTCGACAAGATGTCGACAAGTATATCAAGTTTTGCACCGCTTGTGCTATTGCCAAACCGACCACTAAGAAACAGGGCCTATACACCCCTCTTCCTACTCCTGAAAATATATGGGAATCCATATCCATGGACTACATGTCAGGCCTCCCATCCACCAAGAGGGGAAATGAATGTGTTTTTGTGGTTGTTGATCGCTTTTCCAGGATGGCGATTATGGTCGCCTGCAAGAAGAACATCACTGCAAAGGCTACTACCAAGCTCTTCATTGAATTCATATGGGTACACTTTGGGATCCAAAAAACCATTGTCTCATATCGGGACAGTTGGTTCCTCATCACATTCTGGTCGAGCTTCTGGTCACTGTTGGATACCAAGCTCACCAAATACACTGCCTTCCACCCCCAGACAGATGGCCAAACTGAGGTCTTCAATCGGATGATCGTACATATCCTACGGATGTACAAGTCTAAGAACCCCCACACATGGGATGAGAGTATTCCATATGTCCAACATAGCTACAACTAATCCCTACATAGCTCAACTGGCCACAACCCCTTTCAGGTGGGGTTGGGATTCCAACCATTGGTCGCCATGGATGTTGCACTACCATAGGCGAACACCTCGACTGACTTGTCCCTGCTCCACCAGAAGCTGACAAAGTCACCCAGTTCATTGAGAGGATCCATCACATCCACCAACAGGCTCAGGATATTTTAAAGAAGTCCAATGCCAGGTACAACCAACACCATGATCAACACCGGGTGCCACATAAGTTTCAGGTGGGCGACAAAGTTTGGTTGCACTTGCAGAAGGAATGCCTTACAGGGCCCCATTGGAAGCTTCACCCACTCCAGTATGGGCCATACACCATCACCAAGGCTGTGGGTGACAATGATTTTGTGCTCAACATTGCCCCTTTCCTTGGCCTGCACCCAATCTTCAACATGGCTTTCCTTCGGCCATATTTACCACCATTATTGGACACCTCAGATATAGAAGAGTAATTGACACCAATAGAAATCAAACCTGACTACATGCAATATGAATCCAATGATCATATTGTGGACACATAGATCAAGGGAACCTGACATCAAAGGATCCAGCTTGATCGAGTTGTCAAAGAAGGGAAACTCCTGCACTAAGGCAAGTGGCTCACCCAAGTCCAAATTCAACAGAAATTTCCTCATCTGATGGGGGAACTCAACGCAATGGAGACCATTGCTTCCTAAGGGGGGAGGATTGATCCATATGGATTTCAATGGCCTCCCACCTATTCCAACTAGTTCATTTTGGCAATTTTCCATTTTGGCAGTTTTTTTCCTAGTTTTCAGGTCCCTGACTTGAGGGGTCGTTTTGAGGCCCTAAACAATGTTTTTAGAGATCGACACAGTCCAAAATTAACTTTATTACATCAAACCAAAATGTGTAGTCCTCAGATAGACCTTTTCAATGGTCTATCGTGCTCCTAAATCGGAGATCATATGCAAACTTACGACCCCAAGAAGTTGACCGACTAACTTAACCAAACGGGGCCCACATGACTTTTGGCGCTTCATCTCCTAGGGTTAGGTTTTTGAATTTCTAGGGTTTTTGACATTCCTGTTTATTGTAAAAAGGAATTTAGAGCCTCATTGTAATCATCTTCTTGCGAATGAGCATATCTGTCACATCTCTTCTCATAGATAAGCCCCCACCATTCCAACAAGCTTGTTTTCTGTTGCATTTTACAGTTTCAACTTATTTCCTTATTGAATAGAAAACCAATTTTATTGTATCTCTGTTATTCTGTGTTAAGCATCTTTTAATATTTTGTATTCACTTCATTATGTTCATAAAATCCGGATCACTTGTGGTAAGCATGAATTGTTCAATTTGTAAAACATGCCATATTGAAGGTGATATTTATTTCCCTCCATGGAATTGACTAGTGTCTCCTTCAACTACTTGTATACCCTTCTAAAACATTTATCTCCCTCATAGTCCTTTCTCAATAGTTCATGAGTGAAAGGACCAAGATGAATAATCACTTCATTTTCTACTTTATTCTTCAATGGGTATCATGAAACAATATCATCTATATTGTTTGTATATCAGGAAACTTCGAAAAGATGTCGGCAAGTATATCAGGTCCTGCACTGCCTACGCTATTGCCAAACTGACCACTAAGAAACATGGCCTGTACACCCCTCTTCCTACTCCTGAAAATCCATGGGAATCCATATCCATGGAATACATGTCAGGCCTCCCATCCACCAATAGGGGAAATGAATGTGTTTTTTTGGTTGTTGATCGCTTTTCCAAGATGGTGATTATGGCCTCTTACAAGAAGAACATCACTGCAGAGGCCACTGCCAAGCTCTTCCTTAAATGCCTCTGGGTACACTTTGGGATCCCAAAAACCATTGTCTTAGATCGGGACAGTCAGTTCCTCAACACATTCTAGTTGACCCTCTGGTCACTGTTGGATACCAAGCTCACCAGATCCACTACCTTCCACCCCTAGACAGATGGCCAAACTGAGGTCATCAATTCGATGATCATACATATCCTGCGCATGTACAATTCCAAGAACCCCCGCACATGGGATGAGAGTCTTCCCTATGTCCATCATAGCTACAACCGAGCCCTGCATAGCTCAACTGGCCACAGCCCCTTTCAGGTGGTGTTGGGATTCCAACCATTGGGCCCTATGGATATTGCACTACCACTAGTGAACACCTCGGCTGACTCGTCCCCTCCTCCACCAGAAGCTAAAAAAGTCACCCAGTTCATTGAGAGGATCCATCACATCCACCAAGAGGTTCAAGATATTTTACAGATGTCCAATTCCAAGTACAAGCAACGCTATGATCAACACCAGGTGCCACATAAGTTTCAGGTGGGCGACAAAGTTTGGTTGGACTTGCAGAAAGAATGCCTTACAGGGCCCCATTGGAAGCTTCACCCACTATGGTATGGGCCATACACCATCACAAAGGCTATGGGTGACAATGCTTTTAGACTCAACATTACCCCTTTCCTTGGTTTGCACCCAGTCTTCAACGTGGCTCTCCTTTGGCCATATTTCCCACCATTATTGGACACCTCAGATATAGCAGAGAAGTTGACACCAACAGAAATCAACCCTAACTGCATGCAATAGGAATCTAGTGATCATATTGTGGACACATAGATCAAGGGCACCAGTCAGCAAAGTATCCAACTTTATCGAGTTGTCAAAGCAGGGCAGCTCCTGCACCAAGGCAAATGGCTCACCTGGGTCCAAATTTGGCAGAAATTTCCTCATCTTATAGGGGAACTCAACGCAATGGAGACCATTTCTTCCTAAGGGGGGAGGATTGATCCATATGGATTTCGGTGGCCACCCACCTATTCCAACTGGCTCATTTTGGCATTTTTCCATTTTGGCAGTTTTTTTCCTAGTTTTCAGGTCCCTGACTTGCAGGGTTGTTTTGAGGCCCTAAACAATGTTTTTAGAGATCAACACAGTCGAAAATTCTCTTTATTAGATAGAACCAAAACGTGTAGTCCTCCGATAAACATTTCCAATGGGATATCGTGCTCCTAAAACAAAGATCGTATGCAAAAGTTACGACCCTAGGAAGTTGACCGACTAACTTACCCAAACGGGGCCCACATGAATTTTGGCGCTTCATCTCCTAGGTTTAGGTTTTTGGATTTCTAGGGTTTTTGACATTCCTGTTTATTATAAAAAGGCCTTTAGATCCTCATTGTAATCATCTTCTTGCGAATGAGCATAGCTTTCACATCTCTTCTCAGAGATAAGCCACCACCATTCCAGTAAGCTTGTTTTCCACTACATTTTACAGTTTCATCTTATTTCTTTACTGAATAGAAAACCAGTTTTACTGTATCTCTGTTATTTTGTGTTAAGCATCTTTTAATAATCTGTATTCATTTCTTTCTTCTCATAAAATCCAGATCACTTGTGGTATGCATGAATTGTTCAATTTGTAAAACATACCATATTGGAGGTGATATTTATGTCCCTCCATGGAATTAACTAGTCTCTCCTTCAACTACTTGTATGCCCCTCTAAAAAAATTATCTCTCTCATAGTCCTTTCTTAATAGTTCATGAGTGAAAGGACAAAGATGAATAATTACTTCATTTTCTACTATATTCTTCAATGGGTATCATGAAACAATATCATCTAGATTGTTTGTATATCAGGAAACTTCGACAGGATGTCGGCAAGTATATCAGGTCCTGCACCGCTTGTGCTATTTCCCAACCAACCACTAAGCTACATGGCTTGTACACCCCACTTCCTACTCCTGAAAAGCCATGGTAATCCATATCCATGGACTACATGTCAAGCCTCTCGTCCACCAAGAGGGGAAATGAATGTGTTTTTGTGGTTGTTGATTGATTTTCCTAGATGGCGATTATGGCCACCTGCAAGAAGAACATCACTGCAGAGGCCACTTCCAATATTTCCCTTGAATGCGTCTGGGTACACTTTGGGATCCGAAAAACCATTTTTTTATATCGGGATAGTTGGTTCCTCAACACATTCTGGTCGAGCCTCTGGTCACTATTGGATAACAAGCTCACCAAATCCACTACATTTCACCCCAAGACAGATGGCCAAACTGAGGTCGACAATCGGATGATCGTACATATCCTGCACATGTACAATTCCAAGAAACCCCGCACATGGGATCAAAGTCTTCCCTATGTCTAGCATAGCTACAACCGAGCCTTGTATAGCTCAACTGGCCACAACCCCTTTCAGGTTTGGTTGGGATTCCAACCATTCGGCCCCATGGATGTTGCACTACCACTAGTGAACACCTCGACTGATTCATCCCCTACTCCGCCAGAAGCTGACAAAGCCACCCAGTTCATTGAGAGGATCCATCACATCCGCCAACAAGTTCATGATATTTTACAGAAGTCTAATGCCACGTACAAGCAGCGCCATAATCAACATCGGGTGCCACATAAGTTTCAGGTGGGTGACAAAGTTTGGTTGTACTTGCAGAAAGAGCACCTTATAGGGCCCCATTAGAAGCTTCACGCACTCTGGTATGGGTCATACACCATCACCAAGGCTTTGGGTGACAATGTTTTTTCTCTCAACGTTCCCCCTTTCCTTGGCCTGCACCCAGTCTTCAACGTGGCTCTCCTTCGACCATATTTCCCACCATTATTAGACACCTTAGATATAGCAGAGCAGTCAACACCAACAAAAATCAAACCTGAATGCATGCAATAGGAATCCAGTGATCATATTGTGGACACAAAGATCAAGCGCACCTGACAGCAAAGGATCCAGCTTTATCAAGTTTTCAAAGCAGGGCAGCTCTTGCACCAAGGCAAGTGGCTCACTCGGGTCCAAATTCAGCAAAAATTTCCTCATCTGATGGGGGAACTCAACGCAATGGAGACCATTGAATACTAAGGGGGGGGGATTGATCCATATGGATTTCAGTGGCCTCCCACCTATTCCAACTGGTTCATTTTGGTAGTTTTCCATTTTGGCAGTTTGCTTCCTTGTTTTCAGGTCCCTGACTTGCGGGGTCATTTTGAGGCCCTAAACAATGTTTTTAGAGATAGGCACAATTGAAAATTCTCTTTATTAGGTTAGACCAAATTTTGTAGTCCTCGGACAGACCTTTCCAATGGGCTATCGTGCTCCTAAAACAAATATCGTATGCAAAAGCTATGACCCTAGGAAGTTGACCAACTAACTTACCCAAACAGGGCCCACATGAGTTTTCACACTTCATCTCCTAGGGTTAGGTTTTTGGATTTCTAGGGTTTTTGAAATTCCTGTTTATTGTAAAAATGCCTTTAGAGCCTCATTGTAATCATCTTATTGCGAATGAGCGTAGCTGTCACATCTCTTCTCAGAGATAAGCCGCCACCATTCAAACAAGCTTGTTTTCCGCTGCATTTTATAGTTTCATCTTATTTCCTTATTGAATAGAAAACCAGTTTTACTGTATCACTGTTATTCTGTGTTAAGCATATTTTAATAATATGTATTCATTTTGTTCTGATCATAAAATCTTGATCACTTGTGGTATGCATGAATTGTTCAATTTGTAAAACATGCCATATTGGAGGTGATATTTATTTCCCTCCACTGAATTGACTAGTCTCTCCTTCAACTACTTGTATACCCCTCTAAAATTTTTATCTCCCTCATAGTCCTTGCCCAATAGTTCATGAGTGAAAGGACCAAGATGCATAATCACTTCATTTTCTACTATATTCTTCAATGGGTATCATGAAACAATATCATCTAGATTATTTGTATATTAGGAAACTTCGACAGGATGTCGGCAAGTATATCAGGTCCTGCACCGCCTGCGCTATTGTGAAACCGACCACTAAGAAATAGGGCATGTACACCCCTCTTCCTACTACTGAAAATTTGTGGGAATCCATATCCATGGACTACATGTCAGGCCTCTCATCCACCAAGAGGGGAAATGACTATGTTTTTGTGGTTGTTGATCACTTTTCCAAGATGGTGATTATGGCCGCCTACAAGAAGAGAATCACTATAGAGGCCACTTCCAAGCTCTTCTTTGAACATGTTTGGGTACACTTTGGGATCCCAAAAAACATTGTCTCAGATTGGGACAGTTGGTTCCTCACGGCATTCTGGTCGATCCTCTAGTCACTATGGGATACCAAGCTCACCAAATCCACTGCCTTCCACCCCCAGATAGATGGCCAAACTGAGGTCGTCAATCAGATGATCATACATATCCTGCACATGTACAATTCAAAGCACCCCCTTACATGGGATGAGAGTCTTCCCTATGTCCAACATAGCTACAACCGAGCCCTGCATAGCTCAACTGGCCACAACCCCTTTCAGGTGGGGTTGGGATTCCAACCATTGGGCCCCATGGATGTTTCACTACCACTGGCGAACACCTCAGTTGACTCATCCCCTGCTCCACCAGAAGTTGACAAAGCCACTCGGTTCATTGAGAGGATCCATCACATCTTCCAACAGGTTTAGGATATTTTACACAAGTCCAATTCCAAGTACAAGCAGCGCCATGATCAACACTGGGTGCGACATAAGTTTCAGGTGGGCGACAAAGTTTGGTTGCACTTGCAGAAACAACACCTTACAGGGCCCCATCGGAAGATTTCCCCACTCCATTATGGGCCATACACCATCACCAAGGCTATGGGTGACAATTCTTTTGCACTCAATGTTCCCCCTTTCTTGGCCTGCACCCAGTCTTCAACGTGGCTCTCCTTTGTCCATATTTCCCACCATTATTGGACACCTCAGATATAGTAGAGTAGTTGACACCAACAGAAATCAACCCTGACTACATGGAACAAGAATCCAGTGATCAGATTGTGGACACACAGATTAAGGGCACCCAACATCAAAGGATCTAGCTTTATCAAGTTGTCAAAGTAGGGCATCTCCTACACCAAGGCAAGTGGCTCACCCGCGTCCAAATTCTGTAGAAATTTCCTCATCTGATGGGGGAACTCAACACAATGGAGACCATTGCTTCCTAAGGGGGGAGTATTGATCCATATGGATTTTGGTGGCCTCCCACCTATTCCAACTAGTTTGTTTTGGCAGGTTTCCATTTTGGCATTTTTTTCCTCGTTTTCAGGTCCCTGACTTGCGGGGCTATTTTGAGTCCCTAAACAACGTTTTTAGAGATCAACACAGTCGAAAATTCTCGTTATTGTAGAAATTTTGATACACTTAATGTATTTCCTGTGATTCTCCTGATCTAACAATTATACGCCACTGTTAAATACAGAATCACTTCTACTATTATTCTTGCGTAAAATTAAACCACGATCACAACCACGATCACAAAGTAAAAATATCAAGAAAACACAACACATAAGTTTTACCGGGAAAGTCTAAAGCTAAAAAACCCACTATCATATATTATGTATATCATGAATCATGAAACAATCTCATACAAAACTCTAATCCAAGAGCTCTCAGTACAATACAATTGTCTCACACTGTCATACACAAATCAACGAATACATTTTCCAATTCCTATGTCTAGACATATTTCCTCCTCTGCACAAACTCTACAATTCGAATTCTCACAATGATCATTAACGAATTGCATAATTTGCACATGTTCATAAGCATATCCACAACATGTGTGATCAAATCACAACTGATAGCCAAACTGTCCCTTTCACCTGTTATCTCAACTGGGTCTCCACTAGATCTGACATGCATGTAGTTAACTGTGGTGAATCTTCAGTTGCATGTGATTTCACTGATTAACTGAACTCTCACTAGTGCATGTTTAGTTACAACTAGTATAATTGATCTTAACTCACTTAACTATAATTATAATTTTGTTACAAATCCAACTCACTCAGTTATGAATTAAATAATAGATTAATATTTATTGTCTAATTTATTTAAGGGAAAAGTAAATTAGACACATGTTTCTTGTTGACTTTTCAACACTCCCTCTCAACAAGAAAGGGATTATCCTTTACCCCAATCCTGTCTCTATGATATTCGAATTTTCTCCTGGTTAGCGACTTTGTTAGAATGTCTGCATCCTGATCTTCCATAGGAATGTATTGAAGCAACATGATCTTCCGCTGCACACAATCTCTGAGATGATGATACCGGATATCTATATGCTTAGATCTGTCATGAAACACAGGATTAATCGAGAGTTTAATGCAACTCTGATTATCACAATAAATCACTGTCGGATCTAAATGAGAACCAAACAAACCAACCAAGATCTTTCTCATCTAGATAGCCTCACATGCAGCTTGGCTCGCTGCCATGTATTCCTCTTTTGCTGAGCTAAGTGCCATGGATCTCTGTTTCCTGTTGTACCAAGAAACAACTGTAGATACGATACTAAATATCCCTCTTGATGTGCTCTTTCTATCTATTGGGCTTCTTTCCCAATCTGCATTTGTGAATCCATGCAACTTCACCTCATCTGTCTGTCTATACCATAATCCATACTCATATGTTCCCTTCAGAGATCTCAGGACATTATTACCTGCCTTCCAAAAGAGTTTGGTAGGCTTAACCATCACTTGAATTAGTTGGTTAACCGCGTAGCAAATGTCTGGTCTTGTATTTACTAAATACATTAGCGAACCTACTAACTGTCGATAGACAGTAGCATCCACTACTTCTCCAGAAGTAGCATCCTCTTTCCTCCAGTTTCCTGGAAGAGGAGTATCCATGGGTTTGAAACCCTCCATGTGAAACTTACCCAATATCTCTCTTGCATACTTTCCTTGAGACACAAAAAATTCACCATCTCGCTGCCATATTTCCAAACCAAGGAAATAATGAAGAAGGCCAAAATCCTTCATCTGAACTCCTTTGCAAGGTCCTCCTTGCATGAGTGTATCAGTTGCTCATCACCAATAAGTATTAAATCATCAACATAAAGCACAATGATTAAAATCTTACCCTCCACCACAATTTGGTATAGGTTTTCATCTGCTTCACTTTTGGTGAAGCCCAATCCGGTGAAATAGCTATCTATCTGAGTGTACCAAGCACAAGGTGCTTGCTTCAACCCATACAGTGCTATCTTGAGTCTGCACACATGCGACTCTTTGTCAAAGGTGTCAAAACCTTCTGGTTGTTCAATGTACACTTCTTCCTCAATGATCCTGTTGAGAAACATAGTTTTTACATCCATCTAATGAATGGCCCAGCCCATCTGTACTGAGAGTGCAAGGATGGATCTTATGGAAGAGTACCTTGCGACAGGTGCAAAGGTATAATCATAATATATCCCCTCAATCTGTGAGAATCCCCAAGCCACAAACCTGGCCTTGTATTTCTCAACACTCCCATAAGTAGCTTGCTTTACCTTGTAGATCCATCTCGATCCTACCATTGATTTATTAATCAGTCTTGGGACAATTTCCCATGCACTGTTTTTGACAATGGAGTCATACTCCTCAACCATAGCATCAACCCAAGTGGGGTCCTGCACTGCTTTCTGAAAGGAATATGGTTCAGTCACAATACATTTTCTCATGAGAGCGTATCTAGCAAATCTATCAGGAGACTGTCTCTGTCTGCACTGTGAAGTAGGGGCTCCTACATTCTGTGCAACATCTAGTCTCAATCTGTCAGCTTCCGTGTTGCACTTTCTGCCAGTTCTGATGGATGGCTCTGCTTGAGTGGTTTCCTCCACTCCATGAACCTCCTCATGTGGTTTATCCACATCTTGAGACTCATCCTTGGGAACCAGTATTTCCTCTTCTACATGCAAGTCTAGCTCCCTCTCAAGCGACAACTGCATGGCTTTCCCCTCATCGAATTTTATATCCCATCGCATAACAGTCATCTTACTGTTTGGAAAATACACACGATAATTATGGGGTGTTTCTATGTACCCTCCAAATATCCCAACTTCAGCAGTCGGTTCCAGCTTCTTCCTGGCATCCTTGGTCACATGCACATAAACAGATGAGCCAAACTTTTTAAAATGAGAAACATCAGGTTTATTACCAGTAAAAACTTTTTTGGGTGTACTCATGCCAAGTGCTCTATGAGGACAATGGTTCTTCACATAAACCACAGTATTGCATGATTCTGTTGAAAAATGCATTGGTAAGCCCTGATCATGAAACATCGCTCGTGTTGCACCCACGATCATTCTGTTCTTTCTCTCTGCGGCCCCATTTTGTTGTGGGTTATGAGGTGCTATGAGTTCTCTTCAAATTCCTTCTCTGCTGCAGAAGTCTTTGAATTCATTAGAGATTTATTCTCCACCATTATCACTCCTTAGAGCCTTCACTTGCTTCCCTGACTCTTTCTCCACCAATGCTTTAAACTCATAGAACTTTGAGAATGTTTGATCCTTCTTCTGCATGAATAATATATAGCATTTATGAGAAAAGTCATCAACAAAAATAACATAATACATGTGTTTTTTTGTTGAAGCAACCTAGAATGGTCCACACATGTCCGTGTGAATTATCTCCAGGATCACCGAAGCATGGTTCTCCTTTTCATGAAAGGTGGACTTTACATACTTCCCCAGGGTGCACCCCTTGCACTGATCTAACTGAGAAATTGTTCCCCTTGGAAGTCCAGTAGATATCTGCTGCATGATCTTCAAGGCTCCATGATGAAGATGACCCAATCTCCTATGCCATAATTCACCCTCATCCCAGCTCACCATTGTTTCTTCCTTGCCTATCATGGCACCACAACCATCTACTTCTAGCATGTAGAGATTCTTAACTCGAATCCCTATCTTCTTGACTTGACCCGTTGCTTTATGTCGCAGGTAGGCTTTTCCACTGCTAAAAACAACATCATAGCCTCTGTCCTCCAACATTGCGACTGAGATCAAGTTTTTTTTTAGACCCGGAACATGCATAATATTTTTCAATTGAAATGGTTTACCTGACTCCCTCTGAAAGGTAATGGTACCAATACTAGTTACATTGTATCATCCATCGTCCCCCATCTCTATATGCATTCAGAGGTCTTTCTCCTCCAAGTCAATGAAAGACTCTTTATCTCCCGTCATGTGGAATGAAGCGCCACTATCCAAATACCACATTGATCCTGATGCACTTGAAGCCATGCATGCGATCAAAGAAAAGTCAAGCTCAAATTGTGAGACAAGAGCCTCACCAATTGTAGATCCAACAATCATCTTGTTCTTCTTCTTCTGTTGACAGTTAGTAGCGAGATGCCCATGTTCGTGACAGTAAAAACACTTCACTTTGGATAAATCTAGCTTCTTGACTTTAGACTCAGATTTTGGATGAAATTTCTTCCCTTTCCCTTTCCTTTCCTTGGCAGTCAAAGCAGAATCCTCTTCATCATCACGCTTTGATGAAGATCCATCTCTGGTGTTCCACCTAAACTCCTCTTGAACTAGATCTGACCATAGTCGTTCCCAATACATAAATTTTTCCCTTCCATTGACAGAGTCTTGATAACTGTGTCAACTCTTAGGAATCCCTAGGAGCACCAAGCTCACCAAATCATCAACATCAACTGTTATTCCCACACTTCCAAGCTCATCCCGAAATTGGAAAAACTTTGTGAGATATTTTGGAATGGTGTTGCCTTTCTCCATCTTGATCTTCCTAAGTTTATCTTTGAGTACCAATTTCCTATGGTTTCTATTGTTTTGGAACAGATCTATCAAAACCTTCCACATTGCATATGGTGTGGTTTTCCCATGGAGACTTGAGACAATGTGGTCTCGTACTCCCTCCAACGGAATCCTTTTCACCTTCGCCACTTTCTTTTGCCATGCATCAAGATTTGTAGTGTTTGTTACATCCGTCTTAGGAACATCATTGTCAAAGTAACCCTTCAAGCCATTGTCTTCAAGCACTGCTTCCATCCTATCCTTCCAAGCAATGTAGTTAGAGCTTCTCTTGAGTGCATACTCCAACCTCAAGCCATTGAAAGACATTTTTTTATCTTGAATCAAGTGTCACACCAAGAAAATCTTGCAAATTCGAATGTTATCCAACCCAAAACTCAACTGCTGTCTTTCCTCTTTCCTTGGGAGGTTCACACCCCACCTGAGGGAAGTTTTCACCCTGCCTCTATGTAGCCTAGGAACTTGCCTGGGAAGTTCACACCCTGATTCACTGTAGGGTGAGCGAAGTTCACACCCTGCTTCACTGTAGCCTGCGAGAATGCCAATGAAGTTTGCACCCTGCTTCACTGTAGGGTGAGGGAAGTTCCTACCATGCTTCACTGTAGCCTACGAGAATTCTAATGAAGTTCACACCCTTCCTTTGTCTAGGGTGCGAGAATTATTGTTCCTGAAAATGATGGTAGTTTTCAATACTAGGGTTCGCACCCTGCTAGAGACGGGACTTGCGAGAATGAAATAATGTTCGCACCTCACTTTCGTAGATCTGTGGCCTCCGTGGCTCTGATACCATGTAGAATTTTTGATACACTTAATGTATTATCCTATGATTCTCCTGATCTAACAATTATACTCCACTGTTAAATACATAATTGCTTCTACTATTATTCTTGCGGAAAATTAAACCACGATCACAACCACAATCACAAAGTGAAAATATCAAGAACACACAACACAGAAGTTTTATCGGGAAAGTGTAAAGCTAAGAACCCCACTATCATATATTATGTATATCATGAATCATGAAACAATCTCATACAAAACTATAATCCAAGATCTCTCAGTACAATACAATCATCTCACACTGTCATACACAAATCAACAAATACATGTGCCAATTCCTATGTCCAGACAACTTGCCTCCTCTACACAATATCTGCAATTCAAATTCTCACAATGATCATTAACGAATTACCTATTTTGCACATGCTCATAAGCATATCCACTGCATCTGTGATCAAATCACAACTAATAGCCAAACTATCCCTTTCACTTGTTATCTGAACTGGGTCTCCACTAGATCTGACATGCATGTAGTTAACCGTGGTGAATCTTCAATTGCATGTGAGTTCACTAATTAACTGAAATCTCACTAGTGCATGTTTAGTTACAACTAGTGCAACTGATCTTAACTCACTTAACTACACTTATAATTCTGTTACAAATCCAACTCACTCAGTTATGAATGAAATAATAGATTAATATTTATTGTCTAATTTATTTAAGGGAAAAGTAAATTAGACACATGTTTCTTGTTAGCTTTTCAACAGTTATTAGATCAGACAAAAATGTGTAGTCCTCGGATATAAATTTCCAATGGGCTATCGTGCTCCTAAAACGGATATTGTATGCAAAAGTTACGACCCCGGGAAGTTGACCGACTAACTTACCCAAGTATGGCCCACATGACTTTTGGCGCTTCATCTCCTAGGGTTAGGTTTTTGGATTTCTAGGGTTTTTGACATTCCTGTTTTTGTAAAAAGGCCTTCAGAGCCTCATTGTAATCATCTTCTTTCGAATGAGCATAGATGTCACATCTCTTCTTAGAGATAAGCCTCCACCATTCCAACAAGATTGTTTTCCACTGCATTTTACAGTTTCAACTTATTTCCTTATTGAATAGAAAACTCATTTTACTGTATCTTTGTTATTCTATGTTAAGCATCTTTTAATAATCTGTATTCATTTCGTTATGCTCATAAAATCCAGATCACTTGTGGTATGCATGAATTGTTTAATTTGTAAAACATGCCATATTGGAGGTGATATTTATTTCACTCCATGGAATTGACTAGTCTCTCCTTCAACTACTTGTATACCCCTCTAAAAATTTTATCTCCCTCATAGTCCTTGCTCAATAGTTCATGAGTGAAAGGACCAAGATGCATAATCACTTCATTTGCTACTATATTCTTCAATGGGTATCATGAAACAATATCATCTAGATTGTTTGTATATCCTTTCTTATACCGGATAAGGAGGTGGAATTGTTGGAAGAATCCAAACCACTTGTAATGCCTCACTTTCCACATATTGCTTTAAATTTGTAGGTACTATATGAGTTGATTATTAGTGTGTAAGATGGACTCTCTCCCCATGAAGTATTCTTGACACTCTCATAGACATCTATAGTTACCAAATCCTTCTTCTTCTTCCTCTTTTGAAAATGCCTAGAGTTCTTCTTTGGGTGAAGTTTCTAGTAGTCTTACTTAGTGTGTCCCTTGGTCCACTTATTCTTCTTCCCTTTTATCTATTGTTGTTGTGATTTTATTTTGTTATGTGTGCCAGATTCCTTCTTCCACTTGACTCCTTCAAGGCACTAATATTGAACACTTTCTTCCTCATTTGTCTAAGGATTAAAAAACATAAATTATCGTCAGATTTGAGGAAGAAATGATCCAAAATATTTAATCAACATATTTGGACATTTTAGAGAGACACCTAGCTATATATATATCTTCCTAAACTTTGAAGGTAGATCTTAGATTGTTTTTCCTTGCTTTTACTTGAAGTAGTTCCATGCAATTTTTTGGTGCTCTTCATATCCAATAGGGTAGAAATAAGATTTGAGCATATACTTGAATACCTCCCAATCGGTCACCAATGGCCCATTTTCTAGTGCTCTACTTATTGCATCACACTTCCACCATGCCAAAGCATGGAATTTGAGATTTAATATGGAAAATAAAATCCTTTATTTTCTAGTAAATTCTTGTACACTAAAGCACACCTTCATTTCTTTTAACCATTGGTTCAGTTTGATGAAATCAAATTATACAACATAATGATTGATTTCCACATTTTCCTCTACATGGAAAGGTACCTACATTTTTTTATATTTGCATTCTCCCATATTTGTCTTAGTCTTGGGCTCTCACATTGGTTTCTCCTTTTTCATGAACCCTTCCATGTTATCCTTGTATTCTCTATGTTCAACTTCTATTGAAGGTCCCTCCATCCCCTTTGCTACTATAAAATATGTTACCATCACTATAAGTGTGGAAATGATCCACTCTAACTGATCCATATTGACCTCAGTATTTTCTTCTCCATATTCTCCATGATGAACCCCTATCATTATTGGTCCTCTAATTCTATGAATCCATCATAACAAATATTGCCCACTTCTCTTATCAGAATCACCCAGTACATGGTGATTGGAGAAGTGGTTATCCTAGATTACTTCAACATCCACACTAGAGTCCTTGATATTCCTCTCCATGACTAGACATATGACATACTATGCATCGAGGAGATCAATCCAGAATCAGTGGGGATTCACTAGATGTTTGAAAATGAATTGGGGCCTCTAATCGCTTATGGGAGACACCTTTTAAACTTGGGGGAATGTTGGGAGCTATTGATTCTGAACGAGCTCCTAGGTTTCCTAGATTCTCACTTCTTCATATGTTCACCCCATGGAGGAGGTGAAAGTGTGGTGTATTTCCCACATCCCCTCCCTAGGTCCCACCCCACACTTTCTTCCACTTTGACGAAAGGGAACCATATGCATTTTCCATCCACCTCCAAAAGAATATCCCCTCTGAGACTCAATTCTCCTTACGCGATGCCTCAACTAAATATTATTACCTCTCATCCACCATTTGGGATGTAACCCTTAAATCCTACCCACACTCCACTTGGTCGACTTCTACCTCCTCAAAACACAAATACTTCCTTGTGAATCGATGGTGTGACAAGGACTACAAAGCCCTCCATCGCAAGATTCAACAGGCATTCACCCATGCCCTCCCCTCCTACCCCAGACTCAAATTTTTGTATCATCTTCTCCTCCATCATAAGAAACACCTTTTTATCTCTTATAGGAGATATGAATTATCATTTTCCCTTACTCACTTCCCCAAAAACATTTGGTGTACCATTTTCCTCCACCACTCCCCCATCCCATCTGACCTAGACCCCAACTCCATTTTTTCCCACACATCGACTCTCTATGATATTCTATGGCAGACCCAGATTCAGGTTACTTCCTTAGCCTCCTCATTCTACTTGTTTTTAGGTAGGGACATCAGAGAGGCCATTTTGGGGATGAATAACAACAAAGTAGAAAATGAGGAAGGATTTCAAGAAGAGTTATTTAAGCACGATCTTCATTATTTGGTTTCTTACTTGAATGATCTCTTCAACCATGTGGTTATTATAGGTTTTCCTTTATCTTAGTCACACCACATCATTCACCCAATATACAAATTAGGACCTAGATTAGATCCCAACAATTACATGACGATCATGGTAGGACATACATTGTCGAGTATATATGCTATGACTCTCCATAGGAAGATCTCTACTAATATTTAGCGTAGACACCTCAGAGCTAAGGGAAAATAAAAATTCCAACCCACTTGTTAGACCATTGATCACATTTTCTTCCTTCGGGCCATCATTGAGGAGGTATGACATAGGTATTCAAAAGTCTATTGCTTCTTTGTATATTTTTGGAAGGATTTCAAATATGTCCCAAGAGAATCCTTGTTACAGAGGCTCAAAGACATTGGAATCTCTCATACCTGTTGGCACAGGGGAAAACCCAGGGTTCAATGCTCAAGAGCACATCCAAAAAACCCTAACTACTGGCCCTTTCGGCAACACCTGCAAAGCAGATGAAGTCTCACCCGAGGTAGAGGTAGGGGTGGTTGCAGGACTCATATGTTTGCAACCTTAGCCGGGACACCGATCTGTGATTATATATTTTACAAGGCACTTAGCATAGATCATTCCTTAATATTTAACCCTTATGGTACTTTGCATACAACATAGAGCATCATAGTGAATACTTAGGCTAAAGATGATTCGGTACTTAGCCACAGAAATATAGATTAGATTCAACAGATTAAGCACCAAGAATATTATATATCAGATCTAACATTCATTCATATATCATAAGCACAGAGCATAACTAGATCCATCTAATCACAGCAAGCACTTATCCAAGAAGGAGATAAACACATTAGGTCAAAGCACATAGCACAATACACAAAGTTAGTGTGGTTCACCCCCACCCTAGGGCTACGTCCACAAAGTCTTCTTCTTTATATTATCTCGGTCAAGTGGTTACAACAAAAAGCTTCAGTTACCCTTACTTCACACAGGACATAAGATCTATGCAACTTGCTAGATCCTTCTTCCTTGCACTTCAACACAAAACTACAACAACTTGCACTTAGCTTTTCAATTTCCTTACAATATTGCACAGAGCACTTGCAATATACATCCAATCACACAGATCCATCTACTAGCACTAAGCCTTTAGCTATACATCACATAGATGTACTACTACTCTCTACTTACATTGCCTAAGTATCTATTTATAGATTACAAAATGGCCCTAAGCATGGGTAATCCCATGGGTCGACATCCCTTTCCCTTTACATCAAACCAAAACCCTAAAAGGGACCCAAAAATAGGTCTTTCTTCCCTAATTTCTGCTTTGCGTTGCGCTCCATCTTTGGTAAGCTGTCACAGTCCCAAAAATGGTCAAATATGACCAAGTATTCTTCAAAACTTAGTCAAGGTCCAACAGGCCCCCAACACTCACCTGTGACTCATCCCGAGTCACTCAGGTTTGATCAATTCCGCCTCGAATGCGTCAAGCTTGGCTCGAGCTACTTCAACCTACTACAGTGAGACAACCTCTTGCTCAGTAAATTCCTGGATCACTGTGTCATTGAGCAGTCCTTCCATGCACTATTCTGCAGTGATGACAACCTATTTGAGTTCATCTCCCTAGCTTTCAATTTCAACGAACAATTGTCATGCCTTTTCTTGGATTGGCTAAAGTCATTGGGAGACTTCCATCACTTTACTTTGTAGCGTATGTACCTATTGTTGGGCTGTGCATTGTTCTACGAACCTCTTCATTCTTTCGACTGGGGTCAAAGTCTTTATCTATGCTTGTAGCGTGTCTTCATGATGCTTTGCTTCTTGGATTTGTGCCTCCAATGTCTACAATTATGGATTCTCTGCAAGGGTTTCATAAGTCTGGGCACTTTGAGCACTCAACTTCTTGCATTCCAAGGCAAAGGTTTTTAATCAACCAACTACGCTTCGAGAAGTGGCCTCTCTTAGGTCTCTTATTTCTTGGGGGGTCTCGAGCACAATGTAGAGCTCCATATCCATGATGCACTGTTGGAGTTGTTGGATTACTTCTTCCAGTTGGGTTACCTGCTGTGGGAGATGGTCTGCCATCTTCACTTTTGTTACCATCACAGAGTGTAGTGCCTTATGAACCCTTTCATTTACTTCAAGTTTCTCTTCTAGGAACTGTGCCTTTTCCTCGTCCCACTTCACTTTCAGGGAAAGATTTTCCTATTCTACCTCATTCTGTTGTTCTAGAACTGATTTTTTTGCTTGCATCAAAGCTTGGGTGGCTTGTGTTGTGTCTTCTTGAGCTTTTTGAAGGTGAGCTCTGACCTGATCAATGATCTGGTGTAATTGAGTGGGTTCATCGCCTGTTCCTGATGTTCCTCTTATCAAGGGAACTATAGAAACTGCTTAGCTGGACTGGAGTGCCTGCTGCACTTCTTTGAGTTCTCCCTTGATTCGATTGAATAGCTCCTCCTTTGCTTCTTGATTTTATGCAAGCTCTAGTGAAACATCATTTAGCGCGACAATTAAGAAGTCAAAGTCATTCAGGGTAAGGGTAGTCTTAAGCGTGGTCCAGGTGGCCTTAGATTTATTTCAGGAGGAGGGTTTTGGTGGTGTCATCTTTATTTTCATGGAGGGATCCTGCTCCTCTCTGGATGGAGTAACCTTGCCTCTATTTTGTTCAACTTTTGTACCACCTAGTTCTTCACCATCACCTCCCTGTGCAGGTGAGATCAAAGTAGTCTTCATGGATGTGCTAGGGACATCTTCAACTTCGTCATCCTTCTTAGTCCTGCTTGGCCCAGGTGTATCCAACATGGATTCAAGGCTTTCCTCATCGGACATGTCTATGGGGTTCACTGCAACAAGGAGGTCTATCGACCATTCCTTGGTAATCTCCTCCAAGTCATCTTCTATCAGCTTGTAGTAGAATTGGATTTGTTTTTTATGCTCATCATCGTGCACTGTAATATAGGTAAAGTGGTGGTCCATGCTAAATTTCATCAAAGGTATAAACCTATGAAGTACGTTTGGGGTGATTCGCTGTGTAGACTAAATTGCATTCTTTAGTTGGTTGAAGTAGGTGTGGAAGACAACATTGGACTGCCACTTCTTTTTCATGTCATTGGAGTACCACAATGTACAGAACTTCACGACTAGTGGTTTAGAAGGTTTGATCTCTGGAAACGTGTCTCCCTCTAGCAATTCCCAAGCGATGAAAGTTATGAGTATGAGCAACCATCTAAAGTGGAACTCATACCCTTGGTCTTGCGCTCCTCTGCAATCCATCTCTAACTGGTTTAGAACATACTATGCCCAATTCATCTGTAGTCCCTTGACGCACTTCCCTGCGAGGTCAACTACGAAGGAAGTAACCTGTGTTGGTCTATTCTTACAAACTAACTTGCCCACGATCAGCTGACATGTAAGGCACACTACACCAATCTAGATAGAGGCTACCTTGTAGCCTCGCGTACCCTTCTCTACATTTCCATAAGTTTCCTTTATCCGCTGTGCTAGTGCTCAGGATGAGGTCTTGCCTGGGTAAAAGTCCTATGGGTCAGGGCCTTGCATGCTAAGTCCTATGATCCGATTGATCAGAGTCGGATCCACAGTGATACGATGGTCCAACCATAAGTATCCTCCATGGTAGCAAGACAACATCAACCTAATGCATGTGTTGACTTCCTGGTGTCTTCCGAAGTGAGGGATCTTCATTAAGTTGAGTAGTGTGGATTGTGAGAGGTTTTGGGTCCATGATTGCAGGGAAATCTTATGATTTCTACCTTTGGTCTTGGTTAAGTATTTATGTGGAACTAACATGCTGTAGGTTTTGTGATCTCCAAGGTTAAAAACATTAAATTTTAGTGTTGTGATCTTATCCTAGTCAACACGTACTGAGCGCACCCCTTTCGGAAGATACACGCTGATCAAGGTGTACTCAAAGTCTCTGGGTATATTGTCATGGCTAATATTTCCACTCAAAGGTGGTATGTAAACCGACAAAATGCATGGGATTAGCTTGGCATTTTAAATATTGTCTCTGTGCTTTGTTCTTGTCTTGGTCGTGGTTCTAGAAGGTCATGCTCCACGAGCAGTGGAGGGAGAAGTTTGGAATCCTCCTGTCGATGATGCTTGCACACCTACAAACATCCTTCTCTTTGACATGACTCTCTCAACCATTAGGTCAATTAAAACTTCTTCAACTACTTTCTCAACAACGTTGAGCTCATCCAACATACAAGCTCGGGTTCACTAGCTCAGGTGTGAAAATGAATTCAAAGACTATGATGAAAAGTAAGGCAATGATCACAAGGTGAAGTAATGTAAAGTTTTGAACTCAAATTCTCACTTATCAAAAAGTATTCTCGGTGCGTGTTGTGATGGACTAAGTAGGGAAACTTAGCAATGGTCTGCTTGCAATACCTTCATTAACTCTGTTCTATCCGTTCAGGTGATGTCCAACAGTCTAGTGGGAACCCATAATTGATTTTTTACCCATTCAGGGCAGAAGTCGAACAGGTATATCGGTCCAACGGCTATATTGTTGTGCCATAGTGAAGTGCCAGATGTCAATGTTCTGATATCTCGACAAAGCTCAATTCTTGTGATTTTTCCTTCTGCGAAGTTTCCTCTGGAGTCTTCGGTAACTTTCCAATTTTGGCCCTCTTCTTACTTAGCTTCCTAGCCTTTTTCCCAGTGAGCTTAGTCTCGGTCATCCCTTTTCCATTCTGAGTCTTATCTTCTCTTGACATAGTCACTTTGCGCTGCTTAGGTTCTTTCTTCAGATCCAAGGGTAATACTCTTTCATCATATGGATTAGTTATTTCAGTCTTTTGTGGTTCCTCTAATGCTCTTATAGCTTCAAAATCTAGGTCCTTGTTGTTTAAAAACTGATATCTATTCTCTTGTTCCTCCATCAAGTAGGTGATCCTTTTAGTCATAAATTCCATGAGTTCTTTCTTCTTCTGTTCTAGGGCTTTATTTTCTTCTTTTCTCTAGATCTGGTCTTTTTCAATCCAGATATTTCCTAACAAAGATAGAAATGGGGCACGGTCCTCAATAAATATAATGATTTCAAACTCTTCCTCTGTCGAAGTTCCATGGGTACTCATAGCTATCTGGGTAATTCTGCCACATAGGGTTACCATTTTTCCTTTAAATAATCCGATGGTTCCTAGTGAAGCGACTAGAGCAGGCCTTCCTAGGGTTTCCCAAGTTCTTTCTATCATAATGTTCAGTAGTGTCCCCTCATCTAGAGCACAGTCAAAGTCGAAGTCTCCTATTCTTACTTTGATTTTCTCCTTTTCTTTGAATATCAAACTAGCATCCTTATGATCATCTAGGGTTTCTTTTATTTTCAGTAACATGAGCTATGATTCTTTCTGGGGTTCTTCCATAATTTTAGTCTCTTGATCTCCTTCAGAGTTTGCTTGTTCCATATTCAGTTTTTCAAGTCTAGCAATCATTCTAGCGCAATCCAATACTTCATGGTCCATAGCTTTACAACAAAGGTAGCTAGGGTTTATCCCAAGGAATTCCTTAGCAAGATGTCCTGGTCTTCTGCAATTGTAACAAAGAGTTAATCCTCTCTTTCTCATCCATGATCCCCAACTCTTCTTGTACTATGTGCTAGGATCATGATGGCTAGCCTGCAAAATTTTCTTTCTAGGATCCTGCATCCATTGGTTAGTCCAAAAATTCTTTCTATGCATAGGTATAACATATCTTTCACTATTCATATAAGACCTATTCATATCAAACTTTCTTTTATCTAACAATGCTCTAGTTTTTAGGCTAGGACAAAATTTATCAAGCGTACCTAAATTCATGCTTCAGAAACAAAAAATTTCCACTTATCTTACCTATATAGAGTAGAAAGCTTTTAGATCTAAAACTTGAACTATTCTTACCTTTACTAGAGGCTAGATCTTATAGATCTTACCTCTTTTCTACAAAAATTTCTACTTTTACCTTTCTTAGAGCATAAAGTGTTCAGATCTCACTTCTTTTCTTCAGTATCAACATCTTTCTTGTAGATTTGACCTCTTTCCTTCAGATCTGACCTTTCTTTCTCGGCACAAAGCTTCATAGGTCAAGTAGAATATTGTGCACTAGGGAAACAGATCTATGCACAAAGCTTATTTCGCACAAAGCTTTTTCTTCTTTAGTTCCCAACAATCACAGTTCCAGGTCCCGACAATGGAACCATTTGTTGGCATAGGGGCAGAACCAGGGTTCAACACTCAAGAGTGCACCATAAAAATCCTAACTAATGGCCCTTTTGGCAACACCTACGAAGCAGATGAAGGCTCAGCCTAGGTAGAGACAGTGGTGGTTGCAGGACTCAAATGTATGAAACCTTAGCTAGGACACCGATCTATGATTATATCTTTTATAGGGCACTTAGCATAGATCATTCCTCAATATTTAACCCTTATGGTACTTCGCATATAGAACAGAGCATTGCAGTGAATACTTAGACTAAATATGATTCATTACTTAGCCATAGAAATATAGATTAGATTCAGTAGATCAAGCACTAAGCATCTTATATATCAGATCTAACATTCATTCATATATCATAAGCACAGAGCATAACTAGATCTATCTAATCATAGCAAGCACTTAGCCAAGAAAGAGATAAACACATTAGGTCGAAGAACATAGAACAATACACAAAGTTACCATGGTTCACCCCAACCCTGGGGCTACGCCCACAAAGTCTTCTTCTTTATCTTATCTTGGTCAAGCGGTTACAACATAGAGCTTCAGTGACCCTTACTTTGCACAGGAAAGAAGATCTGTACAACTCACTAGATCCTTCTTCCTTGCACTTCAACAAAAAACTACAACAACTTGCACTTAGATTTTCAATCTCCTTACAATCATGCACAAAGCAATTTTAATATACATCCAATCACACAGATACAACTACTAGCACTAAGCCTTTAGCTATACATCACATATATGTACTACTACTCTCTACTTACATTGCCTAAGTATCTATTTATATATTACAAAATGGGCCTAAGTGTGGGTAATCCCATGGGCCGACATCTCTTTCCCTTTACATCAACCCAAAACCCTAAAAGTGACCCAAAAAAAGGTCTTGCTTCCCTAATTTTTTCTTTGCATTGCGCTCCATCTTTGGCAAGCTATCGTAGTCCCAAAAATGGTCAAATATGACCAAGTATTCTTCAAAACTTGGTCAAGGGACAAAAATACCTTACTAACTACCATCATGCACCTCTATGAGTCGGTCCTTGGTCATATCCACACAACTCACATGATGTTATATTTCATTAGGAATACCATTAGTGTTAATCATGGATGCCCCTTGTCCCCCACCTTATTTTGGATCTATATTGAGGAGCTAGAGGCCTTTCTCCATGAGCATATCCAGGACATAGATGGGTTTCTCCTCCATCAAGTTATGATATACATATTTATTTTAATCAATGACATGGCCCTCCTCGCCTCATCTCCAATATGATTACGGATATGATTGGATTCCCTAACTCTCTTATGTGACCTTCAACAATTGATGATCAACCCCGGTAAAACCAAGGTTATCATCTTCAACGGGTCCAAGAATTCCATAGACCTTCATTTCTTCTTCATAGGGGAGGATATCATGATCACCAGAGCTTGCACATATTTAGGAGTACATTTTTTAGGGCCCCATTTCATTTTGTGAATGACCTTACTACCTCAAATTGCTAATGGTTATGGGTCCTTATCCCTTCTCCAGAGACATTGTTTCTGCCACCATTTCTAGGAAATATCATCCAATATGTCCCTTATATTCGACCCACTGTTCTATATGGATCAGATATCTTTGGGCCTTCCTTACTAGAGTTTTATAGGGCCTCAGTTGAGAGAGTCCAAACCCTTCTCCTTGGACGCATCATTAGCTTCTAACAGACAATCGCTCATCACATCATCCTAGTAGAGTTTGGGGATTGGCCCTTCTAAATTTAGATAATGTTCGAACAAGTCTCTTTATTACATCACATCCAAGGCTTAACCAACTCAAAAATGGGGTGATATCAATACCCGTACTTGTATTGCTACTCTTCTAAGACTATTTCCATCTCTATCCCATTGGGCTAAGATCAAGGTTGGTTTTTAGGGGTATTAGATCATTTATGGTCAACAGGAATTCATATTGATCACTTCCCTCCATTTTGGTAATCCTTGGATGCACTTGGCCATATCCTACGGACCATGCATATGTTGAACAAGATCATCACAAATGAAATTTATAGGTGATTTAGCCATATTAATTGGGTCAACCCTTCTGGTGGGTTATGCTCAAAGATGGTGTTTTATGCTGAGAATTTCTTGGAGCTTAGGGATAGACTCATTTCTTGAACAAAATATACATGCTACCACTTGGTACATTCTCTTTGCATTCCTCTAGGCTACTTCAAAGTGGTACCGCATAGACTTTGGGTAGAGACATACCACCAGATCGACTGACCAGATAGGATCTGTCAACTATGTCAGATTCACGAGGTTGATAGTGAGGATCACTTCATATTCTGTTTTCCAATTTATTATGAGATCACAGGGAGATTTCATTTCTTATTTAGGGGGACTCAAACCATCATGGGATTCTTTAGGTATCTATATCAGCAGTTCTTATCCTTATACATTCATGAGGCCTTCAAGCTCTAGACCCATATTGTTCATCCTCCTACAAGACCATACTCTATTTGGTGGATTACCTCCTTCTTCATGGTTCTAACCTCTGGAAGAGGCACTAAGAGACATATCGACACCATCACATCCCTAGAATCCAGATCAGTGTAGATCTGTGAGACTTCCCCTTATCCCATGATATTTCAGTGACATGACCAAACCATATCCCTTCCCAGGAGAAAAAGGATATCTCCCAAACCTCTACCAGTCAATAGTGCAACAGATGATCCAGGTAGCCTACTAGCTCCCTCTCAAGACACCCTACTATACTCAACTTCCTTTAGTTTACCTCAGATGGTAGGATAAATTGGTCCACTCTAGGATGTTAGAAAAAAAGGATCGCTAAACAATAAAATAAAACAAATGAAAAAACAAAACATAGAACATACACAATAAAATAAATACATATATATATGTATATATATATGTGGTTCACCCACTGTGGGCCACATCCATCGGAGAAATTTCTAGGTCCTTCCTTTTTATCATCCAACAAAATGAAGGGATACAACCTACAATGCACCCACTATAACTTACTCTTATTTCTCTCATAGTCGCCTCTCTCAGAATGAAATATTCACACACCCATACAACCACAATACAATTCCCTCATAAAAGAGGGTTACATTCTAGGGAAAAAATAACTAAAATAACTTCTACCATCAAATCTACAACCTTATAATGAATGTTCTAGATTGACTTGGAAATTAAAATATTTTACAAGGCAATTTTCCCAAAATTTCTCTTCGGAGGTGCTTCCCCCAAATCCCCCACCAAGGGATATGTAGATAGAAAGAGGACTCCTAGGGAATTGAAAGAGGGGGATCATGTGTATTTACAATTTAGGTCCATAAAACGTTCCATGAAAATGGGAACGTGTGCCAAGTTGACACCTCAGTTTTGTGGACCCTTTGAAATTTTGGACAGAGTGGGACGGGCTGCAAAAAGTTTCGCCACCCCACCCATGGACCCCTCTAACAATAGTTGTGGGGGGGAAAATGCCTCCCACACACCCCTTTAGGGAATGGGGTCCAAGCATAGCTGAAACAAACTTATGAATCATGAATATAATCAGGCTCTGTTGGCATAGGGGCAGACCCAGGGTTCACTCCAAGAGCACACCAACGCGACCTAGCTACTGGCCCTTTCAACAACACCTGCAAAGCAGATGTAGTCTCACCCAAAGCAGCGATGAGGGGGTTGCAGGACATAGATGTCTACAACTAGGGGAATATTAAGTGGATGTTGTATAACAACAATCACAGTATTCATAAATCACTTATCAGTGAGATCTACTCTGCACAACTATAGATCTTGATCTAACATAGTAATGCAAATAAAAATATAATAAGGACAAATATCAAAGCATTAATCACTCACACAACAAAAAATATACATGGTACACCCTCTCTCTAGGGCTACATCCACATAACTTTGCTTGTGATATATTAAGATAAAGCTTACAGTTCTGATCTATGCTCTTGGCCAGCATATACTCTCTCTCCTTCCCTCTTTCTCTCCCCCTTCCTGTGCACCCAGTTGCAGGATCGAATATTCACACCTAGCTGAAGATCTTACAATACCAGAAGTCTCTCACCCTCATCACTTCTCTCTCACAATACAATGACCTCTCACCACAAAAATAGATCTAAATCAATAACAATATCATATCCCCTCGACACAGGTCCTTTTGACCTTTATTTATACATTACAATACCTCACTGATAGCCTTAGACTGAAACCTAGGTGTCAAAACCCTAATTACCAAAACCCTAGGTGTCTAAGACCCTAGGTCAAATTGATCAACTTTTTTTGGACATCGTCAGCTTGTCTTTCCTTCCTTCTCATGCGGTGCTCCAAAGCATCCAATGGTGGATTTTTCCACTTCCCCAATCATCCTCGGTCCATATTCCTTGTTGATCTGTCATCCTTGATCTCCTCATCCAATGACTTGATTTTCCACACTTCGCTCCATCTTTTCTTATATTTTGCTAACTTTGACCCAGTGATAGTCACTGTGTCTCCTACGAAGTTCATTTTTTACCTTTCCTTCCTTTTTCTCCATTTCCTTTCATAAGCAAGGGCCAATAGGCCCCCAACAATCACATGTGACTCATCCCGAGGAACTTCAGATCTGATTCTTTTGTTTTACTTCAACTTTGGACTGTGTAGTGCAACCTTTGCTTTCTGCTTTATGCCTCTTTCTTGTCCTTGTCCAGACTATCTTTTTTGTGTTTGGTACCCAGTTTCAGCTGCACCTGGTACCTGAACCCTTTTCCTCATGCCTTTACTTAGAGCTGTGAAGAAACTGGTTGTCATAGTAAAACTTCATTCAACTCCCATTCACCAATCCTTCTTTCCATTCTCCATTCAACATCTTCAGTTGCATAGCTCCTCCTTCTGTGATATAGGCGATCTCATATGGTCCAAGACAATGCGTTCTGAACTTCCCAGGGTGTTTGATAAACTTACTGTCATATACCAGTACTAAATCACCTTGTCTGATAATCTTCTTCTTGATGTGCCTGTCATGGTAGGCCTTTTCTCGCTCCTTCTGAACTTGTTGATGGAAGCCTGCAATGAATATGTCTTCTTCTATTTGACTAATTGTGCTAGCCTCTCATGAATAATGCCAGTATCATCCATGTCTATAAATGCAACAATTCTTAAGGTCGATACCAAGTACTCCATTGGGACAACAACTTCAAGACCATAAACCAAATTGAAAGGGGTTTGCATTGTTAATTTCTTGCAAGTGGTTCTATAAGCCCATAGTACTGTTGGTACTCTTAAATCCCAGTCATCCGTGTTCACACTGCAAATCTTTGTTAATGTTGTCTCCAAGATTTTTTTGAACGCTTCAACCATCCTATTTTCTTGTGGATGGTAAGGTGTACTCTTCTGATTGTGGACTGCAAATTCTTCAGTCAGGGCTTCAACTGTCTTATTGATGAAGTGTGTACCTTGATCACTCATAAGGGTCTTAGGGAATCCAAACCTGGTTATTATGCCATAAAATATAAAATGCGTAGTTGTAGTTGCACTGCAGTCCTTTACTGATCTTGCTTCAGCCCATCTAGTTAGGTATTCTGTCACAGTGATAATATACCTTGCTCATGTGCACTTTCTTGGTGGGTTTATAGGTCCCACGAAGTCAATGGACCATTTTTCAAATACATGTAGGGTCATCTGCGATGCTAATGGAATCTCATCTCTTCAAGATGGTTTTCCAACTTGTTGGCATACATCGCATGCTCTGGTATATTCTTTAGCATCTCTGTGTAACGTTGGCCACCAAACGCCAGCTCGCAGAACCTTCTACGAAGTTGATTTCCCTGCATAATGTCCTTGTGTGATTCCTTCATGAGCTTCTGCGAGCATAATTGGGATATCTATTTCCATAACACATCTTCTTAGTATCTCATCAGGTCCCATTTTATATAGCTGACCAACTATCAGTGAAAAATCTGCAGCACGCACCACTAACTATTTTTTCTGGGAGATTGTATACTCACTTAGAGCCATTCCTGCTGACAAGAAATAGACTATGTCTTCGATGTGGTCATCAATATTTCTAATGGAGAGTAGTTGTACATCCGGTAATGTATCCTCCAAACTGGTAGGTTCTTTTCCATGTTCCAACCTCGACAGGTGGTCTGGGCCATTGTTCATTTTTCCTGGCTTAACTATGATCTCAAAATCATATTCTTGAAAAAGCAGAAGCCATCTGTAGATTATCCCCCCAAACACTAGCTTCTTGACTAGGTACTTCAGCGCGGAGTGATCAGTAAACATTTTAAAGTGTCCTCCCAACAAGTAGTGGCAGAATTTTTACAATGCATACACCATGGCTAGTCCCTCTCTCTCTATAGTGGTGTAATTAACTTCAGCTGTGGACAACTTTATGATGGAAAATGATAATGGATGATCAATGTCCCCTTCTCCAAGTTGTGCCAGTACTGCTCCTAATGCAATGGAAGACGCATCAACATGCACATGAAATTCCTTACTCCAGTCTAGAAAGACTATAATAGGCGCAGTCTCCATCTTTTGTTTCAGTGTGTCGAAGCTCTGCTGGAATTCTTCTGTCCAACTGAACTGACAGTCTTTCTTTAGTAACTTCTCCATTGGCACAGTAATATGAGCATATCCTTTGATAAATTTCCTATAATAGATAATATGTCCTAGCACAGTGCCCAGTTGTTTGACTGAAGTAGGTGGTGGTCAATCAACTATAATTGCAATCTTGGATGGATCCACCAACAATCCTTGCTTGCATACAATATGACCTAATAATACTCCAAATGGTGAGAAGAAGATGCACTTCTTCAAATTCAAATAAATTTGACACTGCCTGGATTTATCCAGCATTAGCCTTAGACATTCAATCTGATTTTTCAACAAACTAAAAAAAATCCAGTCATCAAAGTATGCTTCTAAAAACTTATGAAAAAATTCTTTGAACACTTCAAACACCACTCTGGAGAAGATGGTTGGGGCATTCTTCAATCCAAATGGCATTACTATATATTGGTAGGATCCCCACTCTGTGGAAAACGTAATCTTTTGACGGTCCTCCTTGGCGATGCAGATATAATGGTATCTTGAAAACCCATCTGTGAAGGAATATACTTCTTGGCCTTCCACATTATCCAACACTTCATCTATGAATGGTGTAGGGAAAGGATCATGTAGACAAGAATCATTCAGCTTCATGAGATATACATAGATCCTGATCTCGCCTATCTTCTTGTCTTGCACCACCATAGGGCTAATCCACTCTGACTCCTCAACAGGTTCAATAATCCATGCTTCCAGCATTTTGTCGAGCTCAATCTTCACTTTTTCCTTATATTTAGGGTTCAATTTGTAGGGTCTTTTCTTGAATGGCTTCACACATGGTTTCAAAGGTATTCTCATCTCTCCCATAGGTCCTTTGATACACTTCATATCAGTGAACTTGGTTGGGAACAAGTCCTAATACTCATGCAATAATTTTGTGATTTTGTCAATGGTAGCAATGTCCCAGTAATCTCCGACATTGGAAAGCTTTGGTGTCTCCTCTGTCCCAATATTGACTTTCTTTATATTTATCGGTTTTCCAATGAATGGTAGTTCAACTCCTGGTCCTTCCACATATCTTTGTCCTTCTTTTTCTATGATATTCACCTTCCTTGGATTGTTGTCTCCGTCAGCATTAATGTTGTAGAAGATCTGCAGTTTCTGGAGGGGCACAGTCAATTCATCCTCTTCTTGCTCCAAAGGGAGGCCAGATGCCTCCTTAAATAATTTTTGTCTCACCATCTATAGTGCTTGATTTACTAAAGGAAATTCACTCTCAAACAAAAAGGTGGTTATAAAATTCTGGATCATACCTTCCCATTCTGAAGTGATGAGGCACAACTCTTCTTGAAGGTACCAGTTAATCGGGGTGGTCTCCAGTGTATTGACGAATCTATGTACCCATTGTTCTCTAGGAACATCACTCTAGGCCTCTTCGCAGCTGTGTATGTGGTCCTTTAGGAAACTTCGACCTGTATACCTTAATTCGTAGCTTACTTCTTGTGCTGAGAATCACGCTGTCATCAAAGTTTGTCATTGTGTCCAGTCTATGATGTTTCCCTTGTGCGTTCCCCAGCATCTTGCTGGTGTGGCTTTCATGGCCTCATCCATTGCCAACAACATCTTTTGTGATGGTACACTTGTCTCAAATTCTGATAAGAATTTCTCTAAGGGGTTCAACCCATCAAATGTGGGTAGATTACTCACTGTTGTGCCAATCCAACGAACTTCTCTTGTTATCCTAGCACATATTCTTGTAGATACTTCGTACATCTAGTTCTGCCAGTTCTCCAACGCTTCTTCTGATTCAGATGAACATTTGTTGTCACTTTGCCAGCTCAGATTCCCGTCAGTTGTAGGTTTGATATAATCCTGTTGTTTGGCTATTAATTTGTAGATGTTTTCCAGTTCAAATGCATGGTCTTCTTCAATGATAGGCTCTGTATATTGTGGACCTTCATCTGGATCTAAAGGTGCAATGACCCTAAGGCCAACTCTCTCAAATGTCATGCGTCTTTTCTTTAGATCAACAATAGTAGAATTGTCGAAGGCCCAATCAATTCCTAACAATGTAGGGTAAGGGAAGATATCATCAAAAAATTCAATTACCTCAAAATCTACAAAGGTTCTTACTCCATCAATGTCCACTAGGACATGCTCTAATCATCCAAATGGAATGACAACTTGCTGATTAGCCATGTGAATCCTGATAGGGGATTATATCAGCTTGGGTTTTCCCATCAGTGCCCAAGTTTGCTTCATCATGACATTAACCTTCGACCTAAGTCGAGGACCACATAGTTTATCTCATACTCTCCTATCTGAGCATTCAAGTGTAATTCTTTATTTTTCCTTCTCCTTTTTCCAATTTGGTGCACTTCCCTATTCAGTAAGGGGTCTATCTTTCCTATCTCATACTTCTTGATTAAATCTTGTAATTCTTGTACAATGCCTTTATCTTGAATCAACTTAACACAAGTGCACAAAAATTCCATGAGTTTTCTTACCTCTTTCCCTTATATTGGCGATGCAGACGGATCAAACGCCTAAGGCATGCCATATTCTTTGATTTATGGTTGTCTCTTTGATGAGGATCCTTGACCTCTTTTGGACTCTTTTCTTGCCTCCTCAAATATCTGCCTTTCTTTCTTAGATCAAACGTTGGGGTCTTTTCTGTAGCTTTCCTAACTCCGTGGCCATTTTCAGTCTTTCCTTGGGATGCTCTATCTTCTCCTGTAGTAGTGCCTCCTCGAGTGAAAACAACAACTCTAGGATCTACTCTGAAAGGTTCAACATATATAAGTTTTACTTGTGGGTTCTGTTGAGGTCCTCGTCTTTCCTGAAGTTTAGCTAGCAACACAGGGCATAACTCTATGACATGCTCGAAGGAGTTACAGTAACTACAGGTTGTGCAAGGATTCTAACAATCCCTTGCTAAATGTCCTGGATGCATGCAGTTGTAACATATTATTTGTCCTCGGCCTCAGCCCATACCTCCTCCTCATCCTTGTCCTTTATATCCACTGTGAGGATTGAAGTTTCCTCTCCCCAGAGAGTTGTACTACGGAGTGTTTCCTTCTTGTTGTACTTCACCTTCACCTTGAATCTTGTATATGTCTCTCGGACTTTCATGCATGAGATAATAAGCTATACAATCTCAATAATCATGCCCCATTGATTTACAGAATGTACAATACAAGTTTGTGGGTGTCTGAACATACTTCTTCATGTAGTAGCACTCACCTAGGCGATGACTATTTCTGCATACATTGCACCAGGGTAGGTTAACTTGCTTCAAGGGGCTTGGCGCCCCTGAGGCCAAGTACTCATGAAATAAGGGACAATGTTCCTTATCATGGCCTTCATATCTGCATATTACACACCAGATATCTTCCCTTTTGTCTTTTCCCTTGTATTTCTTCATATCCTCGACCTGTAAAGACAAACTAGTTAGTTGGCTCATGATCTGGCTAATGCCTGAGCTAGATTCTCCGATTGGTGATGATTCAAGCTTCATGGCGATCTCCAAGGATTTTTCCTGTGATGAAATATTCTGTTGCATCAAAGGGACTCTTATGTGTGGTAACAATGCATCGATGAACCATTCTTTGTTCTGTTCATTTGGGATCTGAAAAGTTAATTGACCTGTTAGGGTCTTGAATCTTCGGTCGAACTCCCAAACAGGTTCTGCTACCCTTTTTTTAATCTCTTTTAGTTCTATAATACATTGTGACTCTGACTTAGGTTTCTTAAGCTCTGCAATCAGCGCATTCTTTATCTCATTCAGGGGCTTAGGCTGTGCCTGATCAAGGGATCAAATTTTGCTCAATTTTCAAAGTGTTCGGAATGCGACGAAAACAGTGCCATTGCATCCGTCTCGTCTTCCTGATTCTGGTGGTATATTTACTTTCTCAAATGGAGTCCGTATGGAGAAGCTATCTCGATCTGTTTGCCAAGCCAAACAGGCAAAAATTTGATGCTGACTGTACCTGTCCGTACAGTTTGTACGGTTTGACGTGGCAGGGCCGTACATACTGTACAGTGGTGACGTGGTAGATGTTGATTGGTCGATTGTTGGTGAGTTGGATGTTGACACGTGTACTTGGGTGGCCAATAATAGGAGGACACGTGGCCCAATCCAAGGGTGCCACATGTCACTCACTGGTTGGCTAAGGAGTTCTTTATATAAAATGTTGGAGGCCGCGGGGTTCGACCCCCGGACCTCTCCTCCACATAGTGCCTTTGCAAACTCCAATAACCAACTTGTCGCCACTTATTCATTGTAATGAATACGAATTGCATTGTATTTATGTTTGTTTATTGTATTAAATGGAATGGGGGCGGGCCGGGGCTTAGCCCCGACCCATGGTTCCATTGTACACATATAACTGTGTTATAACAAAATGTGCGCGCGGGTGTGGTTTAACACATATGCCACTCCATTGTATATGCGTGGGGTTTGGAACATGGCCCACGGTTTTTAATATTTTCATATGCCCACGAGTTGGGGGCACGGAAGGGGTTACACGGTTATGTAACCAACTAACCACCTATTTTCCAGAACCACGGTCATATGCGCCATACACCCAGGTGCCGAGGCGGTTAGGGGCTGGCGCGTCCTTAACCGTTCTATGGTTTTCACCGTTGGCATAGTTGCACCCAGTGCTGGGTTTTTTCACTTAAAAGAGCGTGTGAGCCAGGTTCATTGAAGAAGGGTGCGAATTGTAGAACCAGAGACAACAAGCTTGAAGAGGGAGACTTCCAGGAGGCCTAACTTCTTCATTTTTCGACCGATTGAGGTGCCGAAAGAGCCCAGACAGGGGTTTTGGGACGCTGGGAAGCCATTGGAGCAATCAGTTTGTCAGTTTGAGCATTGTGAGACATATTTTTGAGCACTTTTTGAGAAATTAATAATAATGATCCATTGGAAGCTGGACCAGGAGATGTAGCCCATAAGAGGGGTGAACTCCTTTATCAATTGCTGTGCATATGTGTTTATGTTCAATGATTATGTTGTTGTATATGTGTAATTTGCATAAGTAATCCTTTAATTTATGTTTTTCAAATTGATCCATGTGCTTTAAACACATGACATTTCACTTGCAATAAGTTTTCAAGTTTTTCAAGTCTTCTTCAATTTTTAGATCAAGTTGGTATCAGAGCACTGGTTTTTGAAGACTTGATTGTTTGCAAGTTTTGTTTCTGATGCTCACAAGGTTGAAACTCACAAGAGGAGAAGGTAAACTTGTGGAGCCAAGTTCTTATCCGACAAGGAGGAAGCAGATTCATTCACCGCAAGTTTCAGAGAGACA
>ML785123.1:56925-76128 GCA_009831015.1 Picea engelmannii | reverse complement strand
AGAGCACAACTTTTCATCCATAGACAGATGGTCAGACAGAAGTGGTGAATCGTACAGTGGTACATCTTCTTCGTGCTTATTGCAACAAGCATTCTAAGCTTTGGGATGAACATTTACACTACGTTCAACATGCGTACAATCGAGCTAAGCACTCTTCGACGCAAATGTCACCATTTGAGGCATGTTTTGGCTATTTGCCCAAGTCACCTTTAGATTTTATCTTTGGGAAAGATATTGTTGTTGATGGGCAATATGATATTGATCAGGCAAAGAAGTTCATTGAACAAATTCAGTCGATACATCAGGTGGTGCAAGAGCAGTTGGAAAAGATTCAAGCAAAGTACAAAACAAGACATGACAAGCATCGTGTTGATCACAGTTTTGAAGTTGGTGATGAAGTGTGGCTTTACATCAGCAAGGAGAGGCTTAAAGGAGAAGGTAAAAAGTTAAAACCAATTCGATATGGTCCCTTCAAGATTGTTGACAAGATTGGTAACAATGATTTTCGTTTAGATTTGCCTCCTTATATGCAGATGTATGCAGTTGTTAATATTGATAATTTGAAGTTGTATGAGCCTCCATTGATTGATGATCAAGGAGATCATGTTCAAATTCCTTCCATAGATGATTTTTCTCCAGAGTATCTAACAGAACTGCAGGAAGACACCATCCTTGACAGGAGAATGCGAACTTCGAAGCGAGGAAATGTGGAGTATTTGCGAGTTGCTCTTAAAGGGACGAATCCAAGCAAGGCCAAGTGGATTGAGCTTGGAAGGGTGAGGGAGCTATACCCTCATCTTCACATAGACTGAGATAGTCTTTTGGAGGTCCAAAATCTTCCCAATGGGGAGGTGTGATCAGGGGATCAAATTTTGCCCAATTTTCAAAGTGTTCAGAATGTGATGAAAATTGTGCCATTGTGTCCATCTCGTCTTCCTGATTCCGGTGGTATATTTACTTTCTCAAACAGAGTCCATATGGAGAAGATATCGCGATCTGTTCGCCAAGCCAAACAGGCAAAAATTTGATGCTGATTGTACCTGTCCATACAGTCCGTACGGTCTGACGTGGCAGGGTTGTATAGATCGTACGGTGGTGATGTGGCATATTCTTATTGGTCGATTGTTGGCGAGTTGGATGTTGACACGTGTCCTTGGGTGGTCAATAATAGGAGTACATGTGGCCTAATCCAAGGGCGCCACGTGTCACTCACTGGTTGGATAAGGATTTCTTTATATAAAATGTTGGAGGCCGCGGGGTTCGACCCCCGGACCTCTCCTCCACATAGTGCCTTTGCAAACTCCAATAACCAACTTGTCGCTGCTTATTCCTTGTAATGAATACGGATTGCATTGTATTTATGTTTGTTTATTGTATTAAATGAAATGGGGGTGGGCCGGGGCTTAGCCCAGACCCATGGTTCCATTGTACACATGTAATCGTGTTATAACAAAATGTGCACGCGGGTGTGGCTTAACACATATGCCACTCCATTGTATATGCGCGGGGTTTGGAACGTGGCCCACGGTTTTTAATATTTGCATATGCCCACGAGTTGGGGGCACGAAAGGGGTTACACGGTTATGTAACCAACTAACCACCTATTTTCCAGAACCACGGTCATATGTGCCATACGCCTAGGTGCCGAGGTGGTTAGGGGCTGGCGCACCCTTAATCGTTCTACGGTTTGCACCGTTGGAGCGGTTGCGCCCGGTGTTGGGTTTTTGCGCTTAAAAGAGCATGTGAGCCAGGTTCATTGAAGAATGGTGCGAATTGTAGAACTAGAGACAACAAGCTTGAAGAGGGAGACTTCCAGGAGGCCTAACTTCTTCATTTTTCGACCGATTGAGGTGCCGAAAGAGCCCAAACAGGGGTTTTGGGACACTGGGAAGCCATTGGAGAAGTCAGTTTGTTAGTTTGAGCATTGTAAGACATGTTTTTGAGCACTTTTTGAGCAATTAATAATAATGATCCATTGGAAGATGGACCAGGAGATGTAGCCCATAAGAGGGGTGAACTCCTTTATCAATTGTTGTGCATATGTGTTTATGTTCAATGATTATGCTGATGTCTATGTGTAATTTGCATAAGCAATCCTTTAATTTATGTGTTGCAAACTGATCCATTTGCTTTAAACACATGACATTTCACTTGCAATAAATTTTCAAGTTTTTCAAGTCTTCTTCAATTTTTAGATCAGTGCCAGTCCTTAGACAAGTTTCATGTACCATCTCAGTGCATGGTCCCTTAGCGTAGTGATGAACTGGGTTCTCTTGATGTCTTCATCGATGATACTTTTAATATTCCATACAGCTTCACACAAAAACCAATGTTGATCTGGATCTTCAGATCCATCTCCTCTAAAGATAGGGAGTCTCATTTCATCTGCCATAGAGCTGACTAGGCTTCTTGTCTGAGTAGATGTTGAGCTACTAGTAACAATACTCTGAATATTCTGGTGGTTCTGACTATTATGACTTCTAAGTACTGTTGGGACAACACGAGGATTAACGTTACTTACTTCAGTAGTCCGCATAGTTCCTGAGTTTTTTGTCTCACTTTGGCGCAGTTCTTTAACTTCCCCTTCTTCTATTCTGGTGGGTTCTAGATTCTCTTTGTCGATTAGATCTACCTCTTCTCCATTGTAGAAACCCTCTTCTCCATAGTTTTTCTTAAACAAGTTCTCAAGGTGAACCCCTCGATATACTTTTCCACTACGCATATGTCCAACTTCTGTGTCGCTGTTGTTGTTTGAGATCTTGAACATTAGCCTTTTCAGGTCCGACGAAACTACTATACCTTCAAGATGTGATTTTCATGCAAGAGCATATTGATTCTTAGCTTCATAAAGTGAAAATATTTTCCTCTAGGTCCTTTTAAAAAGTATCTCTTGGCTTGGCTATACGATTATGTTATGTCAATAGAAAACTCGGTGATATAGCCTCCAATGGTACTATCAAACCAATGATCTACTGCTCTGGATACAACGTTGTCAATTCTCTTGACCTTCTGGATCATTGCTAGTGTCCAAACCATAGGAGGTCTAGATCTGATCTCAAACTGTGTGTCAGCTAACCTAGCCAACCACTCATGTAGCTCCTGATGGATTCCTCCAAACAAGATCTCGTGAATGTCAGTGAAGATGTATATTTGTAGCCAATATTCAATACTCAATTTAGGGTTCTTGTTCTAGGCTTCAACGAAGTCCTTCTCTTGATCCTCTATCCACTTCTGAATATCTTTTTTCAATGGGAACCACCTTGACATTCCATTAAAAATATTCTTGTCCCGACAACAGAACCATTTGTTGGCACAGGGGCAGACCCAGGGTTCACTCCAAGAGCACACCAATAAGCCCTATCTACTGGCCCTTTCGACAACATCTGCGAAGAATATGCAGTCTCACCCAAAGCAACGATGAGGGGGTTGCAGGACAAAGATGTCTACAACTAGAGGAATATCAAGTGGATCTTGTATAGCAACAATCACAGTATTCATATATCACTTATCAGTGAGATCTACTCTACAAAGCTATAGATCTTGATCTAACACAATAATGAAAATAACAGTATAATAAGGATAGAGATCAAAGCATTAATCACTCACACAACATAAAATATACGTGGTTCACCCTCTCTCTAGGGCTACGTCCACAAAATTGTGCTTATGATATATTAAGATAAAGCTTACAGTTTTGATCTACGCTCTTGGCCAATAGATCCTCTCTCTCCTTCTCTCTTTCTCTCCCCCTTCCTGCGCACCCAACTGCAGTATCTAATATTCACACCCAGCTAAAGATCATACAATACGAGAAGGCTCTCACCCTCAACACTTCTCTCTTACAATGCAATGACCTCTCACCACAACAATAGAGCTAAATCAATAACAATATCATATCCCCTCGGCCCAGGTCCTTTTGACCTTTATTTATACATTACAATACCTCATCGACAACCTTAGGACGAAACCTAAGTGTCAAAACCCTAATTACCAAAACCCTAGGTGTCTAATACCCTAGGTCAACTTGATCCACTTTTTCTGGACTTCGTCAACCTGTCTTTCCTTCCTTCTCGTGCGGTGTTCCAAAGCATCGAATGGTGGATTTTTCCACTTCCTGAGTCATCCTTGGTCCATCTTCCTTGTTGATCTGTCATCCTTGATATCCTCATCCAATGGATTTCTTTTATGCACTTCACTCCATCTTTTCTTCTCTTTTTCTCACGTCGACCCAGTGACAATCACTATGTCTCCCGCGAAGTTCACTTTTTACCTTTTCTTCCTTGTTCTCCATTTTCTTTCATAACCAAGGGCCAATAGGCTCCACAACCAACATAGGACATACCCATTTCCTTTCCTCTTCTTCTTATGGATCCTCTTGATCTTAGATCATCACCTATTCTACAAGTTATGATCATATAAAATATATGAGCTTAGGGTTGAGGGTTCTTCATACCTCAAAACTCATCTCACTCTCCACTACTCTACCTTATTGCACTTTAATTTATGTATTTTTCCTATTATAGGATACCTTTTGGTAGTCCCACATTGTATTGACATCATTTTACTCAGTAATCCTTTTGACCTAATTTTGTGGTCACTAGTCAGACATTGATAAAATTATCTTATCTTATCTTGCAGCCACTATGGATTTTTACCATACATGTCTCACCAAGTACATTAAAACTTTGGGCTTTGATACTATATTATCCATAAATGATACGATCATAGCCTTTTTTCTTCACTAACATGGATTCCTAAGAAATTTATAATCCCCTACAATTCCTATGAATGTTTTCTTGAGAGAGAAGTAAATTATTGTAAATTTATATTTATAGCATGTTCTTGGATTTCTCTTCCATGAAAGTTTTGGATGCCAAGTAGATTAGCTTAAACAAGCTTCAATTTGACTTCTCCTTGGTATGTACTCAAGATTCTATTCAAGTATACCATATACACAATGATCAACTATATGTTACATTCAATTCCCACTGTATTAAATAATATTCAACTAAAGTTAATGATATGAACACTCTCTTCAAAATATGCATAAGATGGAAACTAATTATTTATATGAGAATTGGATTTATGAAATATTGGTGTATAGAATAAGATAATTACTTCCCATACCCAACACATTTAGCATGGAAATTTCCAACCAAAGACAAATTAGGTTCAAAAATCATTTATTAATTCAAATTTAATTGAGTGGCACAATCCACCACTCAAATCTCTTCATTCAACACTGAGCAACCACCCAAAAATTTCCACATGCATAAGAAATCAAGGAAAGGTGCATACAAAGTGTATTTATAGTGTACAAACTTCAATGTATCTCCAAAAAGTGTATATGGTCTCCAATAGGTTCCTATCATCCTCAAGGAAGGAAAAAACACTTATATGTCCTCATATTAGTTCAAAAATTAACTAGAGGAAGTGTACAACCTCTCTACAATTCCCATGCAAGTGAAATAACTCACAAAATAACCATATACTATCATTGGTGAAGGAATAATCCCTACAAAATGGATCTAACAATCTAATATCTTAAAATAAAAAATTATAAATTCCCTAAATATTTGCAACAACTATGTGATGGAAACCTTAGATTTCCAATCTTAGCAGAGGGGAATAAAGAGCTATTGAGATTATTCATTTACTAATGGATACCATAAATATGAAGGAAATCCTTAAAATACATCTAGAAAAGAGTTGTCAACCCATTAAAAAATCATATGCAACAATTTAAATATGGAGAAGCTTCATTTTAAACACAGAAAGAAAAACCACAACAAATAGAGAGATTCATAACAGAAGAACTCAACGTTTACCATGGGAACTCAAATGGGAAAACCAAAATTTAATTTTCTTCGGTTAAGCTCTTTATTTTTTGGTCCATGTACAAGTTATAGTACCTTTAGGCTCTTTGGTCCATTCTCAGTGTTCACATGGGAATTTGGGCAACAATTCCTCCCACTCTCAACCAAAGAACCCCTTTTCCTTTGTGACGAAGGAGTAAATAGAATATTGGATTGACTATGGTTGAAGTTGCAAGGATAGGCAGCAAAAAATCTTCATCTTCCCCCAATTCTAGTGTGCTTCTCCTCTTTTTTATTTTTTTTGTTAATTACATTTGAGGAATAGTGTCTCATGTTTATATTTTTTAAACACATAATTTCTTTTTTTCTTACCGTTTTTATACATTTTCGTTTCATCTATTTATTTTTTCCACACTCACTTTGAGAGTACTATATTAATGTAGGTCTAGATACCGATCAATATGGAATGGGGACCTTCATGCCATCAACCCTGTCTCTTACCTTCTCCATAGTATCAAACCTTTCATGTGTTGATCCTCATAGAAGTTGAGTTGATAACCAATTATTGTTGTGCATATCCAATTTACATAATGGCCACTAGAATTGAATGAGCCATATTTGATCTTGTGAATGAGCCATATTTGATATATGCATGAATCCTAGAGGATGTTAGGATTTATGAGAAATACTTAATCCTAAGAATCTTTTTCTTGTAGTTATGTTTCTTATAACATGATTTTGATTTGTCCTTTTATTTGATATATCAAATTATATGTTCATGATTCCTAGCAGGAACTAGGATCAATGAGTCACCCCTCATATTGTGTATGAGGTATTCTTAATAAGTCCATGAATTCTAGTGTCCATGGGGACTCAATGGGAAATCCTAAATCTGGCGCTATCCATGTGCTACTAGTAAGCTTGTGTATAAAAACATATTGTGTTATCCTTATTTATGATATATAAATTTGTATATCCATGAATCCTAGTTTCTTTTAGTATTGATGGATATGTCAAATATTGCTAATACAAAATCTTGCTGATGTCAAATTAAATCCTAACAATCACTATGGATTTTTGGCATCTCAAGTATTTATCCTACACAAAATCAAGGATACAATGAGCCATATTTGAGCATGTGTGTGAGCCATACTTTGATATGTCCATGAATACTAGTATTTGTTATGATTCAATGAGACATACATAATCTTATGTATTATAAATCCTTAAGTTTTCCATGAATCCTAGTGGTCACCAGAATTCAATGATGCTTGATCTATCTTCATCATTTTATCTTCCACATTGCATATTTATATTCACCTAAAGCATCCATATTTATCCAAACACTATCCATGATATTCCATGCGATATGCTTCCAAATTTTCATGCATTCTTCCTCATGGCCTTGATATTTTCCACATGTGTAATCTCTCTCTCACATGCTTCATTCTTTCTCATCTTGCACATTTTTTTTGTTGTACAATCCACTACTTTTCTTAGCTCTATAAGGTGTGTATTTACATTGATGGGGATTCCACTACTTCATACTACCCAAATTAATAAAATCAAGTAACATAGGAGGCCAAATATAATCTTCAATTAATGCCATCATTGTAAATTAGTTCTATAACTTATATTATTTTAACTAGTGCATCCTTCCCATATTCACTAATATTACATTCGTATTATACTACACCCCTCTATTTGTGCAAATGTACTTGTAATAATTTCAACATGGAACATAATATTATGGAAATTTAATAATCCCCATCTACACCTCCTCAAAATTCAAAACCTCTCATTTGCATCTTTTGTGCTGCAAATTCTTCTAGAACTAGATCATAAAATCCATGCATTCATTTATTGATCAATTATACCCATCACTTCATTACTCCTTTATGTAATTATCCTCTTCAATGGGAGGATTCAATACCCATGGAAGATTACATGAAATCACACTAATGTATAGGCACCCCTTGTAGTTCTACCTTGCATCAATGCTCAAGGCATGCGATCCTTCATAAATATTGTGGGATCTATATAGCCCCCAGTAGTGGAGGATTCCCTCCTGAATTTTTTTAACACCTTAATTTTTGTCACAAGAGACATTTAGGTGATTTTCCAAAAACATTATGAGTTGGAAATAATATAGAGTAAAAATGATACCTCATGGATACTTTACATAACCTAAAAAGTAAAGGTAAAACACATTACAACGCGGGTTTTCATACACTTGTGTGGCCTTCCTCCATTGAAATTTACACAACTTCCATGGATATTCCTTTGAAAGTCATGAAATTATACTTACATGAGTGAACTTATCCTCTTCGTTGCATTTAAAGAGGTAATCATAATTCAGATAGATCTAGCTTGTTGTACATGAGAAATTTGATCTCCGATACAATTTATGAGGAGTACTTTGGCCTTCCAAAGTCAATTTAAAAGTGTTGGGATCTCCATTTTGAATTAAGATATTTCACATTAGAAATGCTTTTTCAAAGAGTTTGTAATTTATCTATAAATCAAATCCATGGGGCATCATCTGAAAAATAAAAAAGTGAAAAAGAAAAAAAGAAAAAACAAATTGGAATGATGTAGGAATGAGATTGGAGATCATGTATGTTTCTCTCTCATCTATATTTTTCATCACCCTGATGATTGTTTATGTTATTTCCTCAAATAAAAACAATTTTAATTCACCATTGTTAGATAGAGATTTCAATAAGCAAAGTGACCCATCCCAAGGAGAGTGTTGAAGCACATTTGCATTGAACCATTAATCCTAGGTAATGTTACTCATGTTCACAATGGAGGAACCCAACCTAATGCAGAGTAATATTCCTCTTCATCTATAGATTCATCACCTCTCTGAACTCTGACTTCTTCCTATTTTCCTATGGATTCTTTATGATACTGCACTATAATTCTTGAAAGTTGAATCTCTTGGGCATGCTCTTTATTCACTTTCTCTTCTTTTATTTCTCATACTATTGCAAATATTGCGATCTCTGGGACCTGCTCTTTATTCACATGTTCTTCTTGTTTTCCATTTATTCTCCAAACCTTCTTGTATCTAACATATTCCTTTTTTCCTGTAGATTTTTCTTGATCTCATACTATTTCCAATCCTGAGAATATGACTTCTAGGTGTTCTTCATTCATCTTCTCTTCTTTTACATGTTCTTGTTTTCTTTTCCAAAATTTCTTATATATGATATTGTTGTTATCTTTCATATAAGTATCCATCATGCTTCTACAATCATGAGCTATGTGAACAAACTTGTAGCATTTGTAACATTCAATGTTATGTGGATCCATATAAGCATTTCTTGCTTGAAAATTTCTTCCCTAAGCCCAACAATATACAAATTTATGGCCAAAGTTAGTACAAGTAAAACAATGACCATAAAATAAATTTACTTACCTAGGGGTGAATGATATTATTTGTGGTGCATTCCTTTTGAATTCATGCTTCGGTTGATCATGATATTCTCTTCTATTGATCCCTTCATCATGATTGAATCTTATTTGTTGATTGAATGTGGAAGGCCTTGTTGAAGATGTATCTTTATTATGCTCATTCTTATTTGATTCTTGCTAACCATGATTCCATCCTTTGAGTACTTATACATAACTCTTTCTCTTTTCTTCATTCTTCCTTGGCAACCTAGAGTGCTTCTCTTCATATTTATTCACTGATGATGTGGATGTTTATATATCTTCAACATTCTTGCTAAGCTTGACGATTTTAACTCATAATGTGACAACTTATTCTTTAAGCTTCTCAACCTCTTCTTCTTTCTTCATCATTTGAACCTTCATGAATTCTTTTTTTCTCTTTCCTTCTTCAAGTCAGATATTCAAAGTGATGATTTCATTTTCAAGAGTTCTTTCTTCTTGACTAAATTATGCTTCAAGTTTGTTAAAGTCCTTTGATCTTTCCTTGAGATGATCTGTCAAAATATTATGTCTCTTCTTTGATTCCTTTCTTTGTGTTGTTATTTTGGCTTCCAAACACTGTTTTTATTCCATACAACTTTTGTAAGTTTCTTCAATCCTCCTAGCTTCATCCAACTTATATTTTAGATTCATGATGACTTGTTGGGATTCTTCAGAACTTTATTGATAATTCTTCTTGACTAAGTGTTCCTCAAGATACTTGTTTTTCTTCCTTTCTTTCGTCAATTCGTCTAAATCACTAATTAATTTTTCTTCAAGACCTACTATGCCTTCTTCACAATCTTCTTCTTCTAAATCTGTCTAACATTATGAGCATATTTCTTCTTGTTTTTTTTTCTTTCATATTCTTTCGAATTCTATGGCTTTGTGATGGGAGACTTCTCAAAGTGGAGATTATGTAGCTTGTCCCAAATTTCTTTAGATGATGAAAATTTTCCAAATTTATGTCTTATTGAATCACATAATCCTTCCCTGATCAAATCCATTTCTATTTTGTTATTTATTTTCAATTCCTTCTTGGATGTAGACTTAGGTTTCTTTGTAGCAGTGTATCCTGTAACAACTAATTTCCAAACATCATACCCCTTATGCCTCTAAGAATTTTTTCATCATGATACTCCACATTTCAAACCTCTAACCATTATAACAATCAAATTGTGGCACCCCAAACATAGTTTACTCCATGATCTTTCTTCCAGTGGTTAAATTGTTTCCTGAATAAACCTTCTCTGATACCAATTGCTGGAATACTGAGAGTGGGGGGGGGGTGAATCAATATGAGAACTTTTATCACTTTTAACCACAATATATAAACTTCAATATTATCAATGGTATATCATCAATGCATCATCTATGATTGTATTCAATATATCATGAGTATATAAACATAAGCAACATCACATCAAATACATAATACTCCAAGATTTATGTGGAAACCCAAATGGGACAAAACCACATAATTTTTTTTTATATATATCAAAGAATGCATTCATTGGAAGCACCAACTTCCCAATTCTATAGCTACAACTAGAAGGAGGCTATGACCCCCTATTTATAGGCTCCAACATGAAGGAACTTAGAACTTCCTAAATTTTCTAGATCCAACTAGAAGGAGGCTACAACCCCATGATTCTAAGGCTCCAACCTAAAGGAAGCTACAACCCCCTTTCATTTCCTCATCCTGTCAGCCTAAAATATAAGTGTAGAAAAAATTGTCACTGCAACAATCATTACCATTGTTACTATCACTGTCACTGTTACTCTCTCTGTCAAATCAACCCGTCACTGTATCCAACATGTCACTAATCCGTCTGTCACATCAGCCTGTCACTGTGACTGATACTCAACTAGATCTTGTCACATGGATCATATACCAATGACACCTCCCAACTAGATGCCCAGCATCACCAACACATACCTCTACCAAGCATATTGTATCTATATCCCTAACATACCATCATGAGATATGTGTCTCAACCATGTACCAAAACATTTACCAAACCATCAATATGTACCATACCAAGTACCATAAAATGTGCCAACCATGCACATCAACACCTATACCATCAACACATGTACCATACAATGAGCCAACCATGCACATCAACCATTTGCATTGACATCTATACCAACATCACCAAGAAATGCACCTCATACATATACCAAAAATGTATCTCAGCCATATACCATATCATGTATCAATCCTGTACCATATCATGTATCAATCCTATACCATATACCATGTACCATTAAATGTGTCTCTAACAATGAACCATAACATCCATATACCAAGTACCAAGAGTTTGTCTCAATCGTGTATCAATATCACCTCAACCATATGAAACCATGTGCCATGTATCACAAGTGCCTCCAATACATGCCTTAATCATGTGCCATACCATCCAATATAGAAGCTTCAAATGAACACATAAAAAACATATATTTACTCATGAATAAGACCTGAAGCATATCATCACATAACAACATACCAACCTATACAAATCATCTTCATTAAATAAGAGATGTCATCTTCTTCAATTGATTTTCGCATACCTGTGACCTGGCCCTGCTGCAACTCTCAGATGTTCATGCCCTTCTTGCTACAACTCGTGGATGTTTTCACCCTTCTTGTTGCAACTCATGAATGTTCACACCCTTCTTGCTGAAACTCCAGATGTCCATGCCCTTATTGTTGCAACTCCAAGACTTTCACCTTTGTAACTTCAATCTTGATGTCAAATTCACTAATAGACCAAAATATTAGACCATAACATTCTTACAAGATAGATATTCAATGTAAGTATGTGTGATTATGAGAGATTCCTTGAGGTGTATTTATACTTTTTCTAGGTAACCTCTTTCCTTGTTATTATAACTTCTTGAATTTCTTATTACATCAACTTTATTTTTTCATTAATTGACTTTTAACTAATTTGGGGCTTCTTGACCGTTCTTTGGGGCTTCCAACTTCACAATACCATAACTCCTCAATCATAAGGAACCATGTGGAATACCACCTATCACTAGAAATGGCACAACAAGGACTATCCATATATGAGTGTCTTACCTACATTTACATTTTCCCTCATGTCAATATTCCTCAACCAATTTTGGGTCCCATAACCACACCTCCATGGCTTCCTGTAGACTTCATTAAATGCACCCATCATGTCTACTAACACAAGCCACTATTGTTGACATCAATGATAACTAATTCACCATCAATCTCAACCACACCTCTAGGGATTTCAGACTTCTCTAAGGGTTGACATCAATCCCCAAGGGTTGAAATAAATGACAACCAACTGTCCAACAAATGGTTACTTGAAGTGTGAGTCCAGGAGGATTTCCAATATAATGAGGCACTTCAGTCAACAATGATGGTTATGTCGGGCTCTCATTCTCTTGGTTTGTCTTCAAGGATAAACAACTTTATAAACATGAATATTCTCTCACCAAGCACACTTTACACATATTCTATGCATGATTCTCATTTGGTATGCTACTTTCCTTTGAACTCCCTCCATCAACTCTATGATAGTCATGGTACATTTTTCAATACAATTGAAACATGGTTGGAGAGATCTTACTTGGATAGATTTCCCATGAATTATCACAATGAGATTTTTAATATGGTGGATATAGTTTATCATGAGTTAATTTTTCCTACTTTTAGTCAATTCTTATTCCAATATCTATCATTGATATATTGTCTTGAACATATGTATGGAAGCTTGGGCTTACAAGGATGGATACATTGGCATTATGACTTAGTGCATTTTTTCATCCATTGTAGTGTAAAGTAGGAGTAGGGTATAATAGACTAGTGTCTTTATTTTGCATAGTTTAGCTTTGCTTCTTAGTTTTTTATTGCATTCTCTTCATTATTGTTGGATGATCAATAAATGAGTCTCTTGCAGAGGTGGAAATAAATATAAGGCATACCCACATTTTTTCTCTTGATTGTATTTTTTCAATTTAATTTTGATTTGGGAAAACTTTGCTTCATCTCGTTCTCATTTTTTTTTTTTCTGTGTTCGACATTTTCAAGTCATTGATTTTTATGCATGATCACTATGTCATTCTCTTTGAAGTATTTTGTCATTTCACAAGTGGTATATCTTAAATTATATTACTATTCCACCTCTCTTATGGTGAGAATCAACACTAATGATTCCATATTCATATGACTCTCACTTAGAAGATTTTGGCTTCATTGAGATTCTTTTTATAGTGTTGATCTTGCTATCTCATGAAAAGTGAATGGAAATATTGAAATTTTGAGTGACTAAAATATGCCCATCTAAAATCCAAGCCATTCCAACTCCTTGGAATCTCTTTAGAATATTATTTTACCTTGGTTTTGGAGAGTTCCAAATGGTGTCTTTCCCAATTTATTTCTTCTTCGATCACTTTAAGCCAAAAATAATTTTATGCATAGAACTTTGTAGCATAACGAGCTTAGCTTATTTTTATTTCATTTTAGTTATTTAATGTTAACACTTTTAGTTTCAACTTCTGGGCATTGGATGCACATATCTTATGCTATGTTTAGTTTTTTTTCCAAGGAGAATATGCATCTGTTATCTTGCAACTCTCTTCACCCAAGTTTCCTCTCATACACAACAACAAGAGACATTCATTTACACTCTCTAGATGCATTTTTGACAATTCTAGACAACTTGGCTATTTAAATTTCTTTGTTGATATTGTTTTCAAAACTTACTTGAGAACCAATATTTGTATTCCCCAACTCACTGATTGATCAAAGACTTATCTTAGAACTACCAATTTGATGGGTTTTTAGACCTCATGTTTTCTTCAACAATATCTTTTCATCCTTGGGGTTTGTTGATTTTGGGTCACTCATTATGGTCACATTATTGAATAATCTAAATTTTATCATGGTTGGTAATTAGATACTTATCTCATGTTGAAACCATTCAAATGCTTGGGAGTTGTAGGTATCTTTATGGAATATGTCAACACAACTTTTAAGATACCAAATTCTTAGTTTTCAACATTTGTTTTCATTTCATCCAGGGTAATAATTTTCGAGATGTGAATTCCTTGAGGGTTGTAACTCATTAATCTATTTGGGCCCCATACTCTCCAACACTTCCAGAACCCAAAAATAAATTTAATCATAATTAGAAAATATGTGCATTGTTTGGGAAGTCTGGTATATATTGTGTTTTTATCCCTCTTACTCATGAGCTTGCTGTTTTTTTTTCTAGATTATGTCTCTCATTATTTCTAATGGAAAACCTATCTAGTGAAGAGACAATATATAAACTCTTCTCTTTCTAAGACATGTGTAAGTTCAAGGAAGTGGAATCTATGGTTTCTCTACTTAGAACACTCTTGAGAGCTTGAGGATATCAGTTGCATGGACCTTCCCATCAAACCAATATTATCTACAACTGACAAGGCCTTCAGCTGTGCCTGTAGTGTATCTACGTGCTTCTTCGCTTCCTGGAGCTGCGACTACAGTGCCTGTAACTCTGGGTTCTTAGTGAAGTTTTCATAGGTCTGAGCACTGTGGTTAATCAGTTGCTTTCACTCCAAGGCAAGATCTTTTAATCTGTTGACTATGATGCGGGAAATTGCTTCCCTGAGGTCTCTTACATCTTGAGGGGTCAGAGGCACAATGTGGAGCTCCAAGTCTGCTATGCGTTGTTTGAGCTGTTGGATTATTTATTCGAGTTGTGCCACCTATTGTGGAACTCTCTATTTAGTATTTACTTCGATGAATGTCACAGAGCGAAGTGCTATGTGAACCAGTTGCTTTACTTCAAGTTGCTATGTGAGCAATTGTTCCTTTTCTTTATGCAGCTGGGATTTTTCTTCATCGAACTTCTCTTGCAGATCAAGCTTCTCCCATTCTGCAACACTGCGTTGGTCCTCAAAGTCTTTCTATACTTGCACTAAAGCCTAGGTGGCTTCTGCTATATCTTCTTGATCTCATTGAAGGTGAGCTTTGACTGTATCAGCAATGCAGTGGAGTTGAGCTAACTCATCACCTAGTTTTGATGTTTCTGCTAATAGAGGCATAGTAGGAACTACACAACTAGACTGTAATTATTATTGCATTCTTTGAAGTTAAACTTTGATCCAATTGAACACCTCCTCCTGCTTAGATTCTTTCTTCTCTTCTATTTCCAGTGAAGCATCATTCAGTGCTGCAACGATAAAATCAAAGTCATCTGAGGTGAGGGTAGTCTCGAATTTGGTCCTGGTTGCTTTTGATTTCTTTCTTGAAGAAGGTTTCGGAGGGGAAACCTTACTTTTCTTCAAGGGGTCCTCCTTGTCTCTAGGTGGCATAACCTCACCTTTATTCTATTCCACTTCTATGCCATCTATCTCTTTGCCATCACCTCCTTGCTCAGGTGATATAGAAGCAGTCTTCACCAAGGTATTCCTTACATCTTGAGCTTCCTCATTTTTCTTATTCTTGCTTGGTCTAGGTGTATCATGCAGGTATTCTAGGCTATCAATATCGGATAGCTCCATGGGGTCTGTTGGGATGAGGAGGTCTACCAACCAATCCTTAGTAATCTCTTCTAAGTCTTCCTCCGTCATCTTGTAGTATGACTGCAACTATTTTTTATTCTCATCAGCGCGCACTGTTATATAGATGAAATGGCAGTCCATGCTGAATTTCATCAAGGGCCTAAACCTGTGGAGAGTGTTCAGTGTTATACAAGGCTCAGACTGGATAGTGGTCTTTAGCTAGTTGTAATAGGTGTGGAAGATGGCATTTGATTTCCACTACCTGTTCATGTCACTGGAGTACCACAATGTACTCAAATTCATGGCTAGTGGTTCAAAGGGCTCGATGTTCGGGAAGGTCGCACCTTTCGACATCTCCCATGCAATAAAAGTGATCAAGATGAGAAAACAGATGAACTTGAACTCATATCCTTGGTCCCGTGCTTCCCTGTAGTCCAGGTCTAGCTGGTTTATGATGTAGTTCGACCAATTCATTTGAAGTCCTTCTACACACTTCCCTGTGAGGTCGACTATGAACCCTATGACTTGGGTGGGTCGATTATTTCACACTAAATTCCCTACAATCAATTTACAGGTGAGGCACACTACACCACTCTGGATAGAAGCTACCTTATAGCCTTGCGTGCCCTTCTCGACATCTTCGTAGATTTCTTTAATCTTATGCGCCATAGCACGATCTGTGGTATTTCTGTGGTAGAAATCTTGTGGGTCAGGGCCTTGCATGCTCAGCCCTGTGATCCGGTTTATCAATGTCAGATCCATTGTGATGCGGTGGTTCAACCACAAATATCCACCGTGGTAGTAGGACAACAACAACTTGACGCAGGCGTTCATTTCTTGGTGCCTACCAAAGTGAGGAATATTCATGACATTGAGCAGTGTGGACTGTGCGAGGTTCATGTTCCATGATTGGGGGATGATCTCTGAGTTATTTCCCTTGGTTCTCATCAGATACTTGTGTGGGGTGAGCATGTTGTATACCTTCTTGTCGCGGAGGTTGAAGTCGCTAAACTTCAACGTCGTGATCTTATCTTGGTCTGTGTGTATTGCGCATATCCATGACCCCCTTTTACTTTTTCTTTTACAAGGAAAAGGAAAGGCCCCCACTACTAAAATTTTAAGACTACTTTCTAATCCTCTTCTTCTTGAGCCTAATGTTGTTTCTTTGCCTACTTTGAGGGAGTTGAGGTGTGGTCTTGACTGATGATTTTTTTGATGGAGGTTTATTATCTCTTTTGATCTTATGATTTCAAATTTCTTCATGATTCTTAGTTTACCTATGATGTTTCTTTGACATTCGTATGAGTGGTTGACACATTGTCTTCCTACCTTATACAATTTCCTGTGTGTTTAATGGTTTTATATGGCTGTAAGGTTTGATGATATAGTACATGTATTGAATGAGTTTGATGTAGATTCTTAATCATTTCACTGGATGACTATTAAAATCTTGATAGAATATGGTGCTTAACATCTTCATATTTATACTCTCATATATTGGAAAACTCTTAACTTGATTTATAAGGTCACTAATTCTTTCTATGTGTTGGATATTAGATACATGTAGCTATCATGATAGTTATTTAATCTAGATCATAGATGATTTCCTTCAATAAACCTCTCCTCTTCACGTTCTTCAAAATATAGACTTATTCATGAGTTTGCTTAAAGGAAAGTAAATATAATGTTTCTGATATATTGGTGAATGTCCTCTTAATCACATAATTTATTTCGTCTCCTTTTGTGGTTTCAGGAATAGGTTAGCATGATATCCTTTCTTCACAATTTCTCCATCCTTGAGATGCATGTGGGGGAATCCTTTGATTCTCTTCCCCTTTTATCCTTCCATTTATTTATTGATATTTCCCTCTCTTTTATTCTATTATTTTCTCTAACCAAACCTCATAGTTGGATTCTACTATTCGATATCTTTCCAATGACTATAACTATACTTAATCCGAGTTCTGAATCAAACGTTATGGCCTCCCAAAGTTTACTAAGCCAAATTTCACCATTGCCACCTCACTACCACGTGGAATACACATGGCCCCCTTTCATTGATTCCATATTATGTTACACTAACATGGATTATGACATGGCACCTACCACTTGGCCCGCCATACTCACATTTAATCTTGGATCCCTTTTTGTCGTTAGAATTCATCCATTCCAAAATGTTACAGATCATGTCGATCAAATCCTCCCGATGACAATAATCTCCTTCCGATATGATCAAGTTTCTTGATGATGATCATCTCCTTCCAATCTGATCAAAATTTTTGACCTGATCAACTCCCTTCTGATCAACGTTTCTTGATCTGATCATATCTTCTCAAGAATGATCATCTCCTTCTGATCCAACCAACTTTCCTGACCTGATCATCTCCCTTCCGATCAGAGCTTCCCCATATGATCAAATCTTCCCAATATTATCAATGTTTCCCAATCTGATCAAGTTTCTTGACCTGACCAACTCTTCTTGAAATTCCATCCAGGCAACAGTTTTTAAATGACCATATCTTGGGATACATGTGTCAAAATTGATCTCATGATACCTCATTGGAAAGGTATCGTTAAAAGGTATTAAGGTTAGAAAACTAACAAAATATATCAGAAATTGCAAAGAACAACAGGCCACGAATTTGGGGGGAAGATAGACTGTGCAGACTTCAAACATTCATATCTAGAGTTGCGAGAAACAAGATCAGGCCCAGGAGGGCTCGATGGAAAGTTGGAGGAGAGAATAATAGGTTGGGATAAAAATTGTTGGTTTATGCAGAGAGAAAAAGTCCTGGAAATTAAAAACAAAGAAGGAACCCAAATTTGGATGAAGAACCCACTATGCAGACTTCAAACAACTATATCTCAAGCTATAGGAAACAAAATCAAGCCAACTATATCCTAATGGAAATATGAGACAAAGTAGAATAATCCAGAATGATTTCATTCAGTAGACTAGAGCAAACAATGCCCATAACGAACCAAGAAATTCAAAAAATGACCCAACAAGAAGAGTGAATAATAAATTTAAATAGATATCATTTGTAAACTAACATAGGGAGAATGTAACCACCCAAGTGTCTCTTCAACTCCCATTTGTAACTCCCACATATACATTTTTTAAATGAAAGAAAAATTCGAAATGTAAAAAAGAAAAAAATTAGGGGAAAATGAAACAAATGATCATGAGAATTAAAGAGTCACTCTCTTGTTTTATAAAAGAGAGCTAGTTGAATGTAAAATAACTTTTTCCCTTTGTAACAAAATATGGTACTATTACTTTTGAGGAATAAAGAGCAAGAGGCATTTTGGAAGTCTTTGAGGTTGATGGGTGTATTGGAGACTAGTATTTATGCATTTATCTTTTAGTTGAGTAGATAGGATTCTATTGTATGAATTATTTATACACTCTGTT
>ML785123.1:26356-43871 GCA_009831015.1 Picea engelmannii | reverse complement strand
ATAGCATTTTCCAGGCGGTCACGTAACCAACTTCCGGTGTAAACACGGACCTGTTTAGGGTTCACTTAAGCCATTAATTCACCGAATTTGCAGAGCCGACCCTGATCTGAAGGTCAAATCATCTTGGGGGCCGGTCCATTGGCAATCAGGAGGCCGACTTAAGCAATTAATGCGCCATATTAGCAGATGCGCGACTTTTTATGTTGACAGGCACGTGTCGGGGCGTGCATGCGCCAAAAACACGTTTTTGTCCCGCGCATATGCGCGCGCACCAAGCTACTGTAAAGTGCCCTTCAATTTTTGGTTACTTTGTATAGTTTTTGACCCTTCTGGAATGCTGTGAACTTAATTCAGTGCCATGAATGACTTCATTGTTGTTTTGATGATGTGGAGTTCTTGTTGCCATGTGCAGACGAAATTTCAGTGATAACACCCATATGCATCAAAATTTGACATGGTTAAACTAGATAGTTGCCTTGAAGGTATGGGAGGGTTTTGATACTTAAGGATGTTTGATGTACTGCATAATATTTGATATCATCCATGTTTACATCAATGTTCAATAAAAAAAAAATGCATTATTAATATACAATAGTGACCAAAAGCAGAGTAGAGAGCTTATGTGTAGGTGGATTTCGGGAGTGGGATCATAAAGTCTTGAATCTTCGTAGCAGAAGTAGGAAGTGCAATCACTCTGTAGCATCCTGAAGGTAGAATCAACAGGTGAATGAGCTTTGATGTATCATAGTGAGAATAGTGAATGGGGGCTTTCCTTGAAGGTGAATGAGCATAGTGAAATTTCTTCCACCGACCCCGCATAGTGAGGAGTGAATGGGGCCAACATTGAAATTTCTTCAAACTATTCATGTATGCATTGAAATTCGACATGGTTAGACTAGAAACATGCCTTGATGGTATGGGAGGGTTTCAAGACTCAAGGAATATTTCTCATGTACTGAACACATAATCTTTGATATCGTCCATTTTTGCAACAACGTTCATAATGGGGTGTCTCATATTTGTCAAATTTTATTGTTTCCATCCATAGAATCTTTGTTGGAACTCTCTTCAAATGTCATGGAACTTCCAATTCAACCACCAAAAATGTCATGCACCAACCCTATTGTCCCTTGACCAAGTTTTGGGAATTTCTTGGTCATGTTGACCTATTTTGGAACTTTGACACCCTATCGAAGGAGGAGCGCAAGACGAAGTGGAGATCACAAGATCTTGACCCCCTTTTGGGCCCTGTTTTGGGTTTTTGGGAATATGTAATGGGAATTGGATGTTGGCCCATGGGTTTACCCATGTTTAGGCCTATTTTGTATGTACATATAGATGTCTATTCCATGCAAAGGAAAAAGGGGGAGAGGTGGATGATATATCTATGTGATGTAGGCTAAGTGCCAAGAGTGGGATCTGTGTGATCAAGGCTTTGTGCATTCTGTGTAAGACTTGCAGAGTTGAGTGCAATTCCTTGTGTGATACGATAGGAGGCTTAGTGTTGCAACGCAAGGAAGAAGGATCTAGCAAGATGCCCAAATATTATGTCCCATGCAGAGTAAGGGTTTGGAGGCTCTATGCTTGTATCCAATTGATCGAAGACAATAAAGAAGAAGATTTGGTGGACGTAGCCCCAGGAGAGGGGTGAACCATGTAAACACTATGTTGTCTTGCTTTGTGCTTATCTTAATGTGTTTATTTCTTCTTTTGCTAAGTGCTTGAGATGATTAGATATATCTGGTTATGCTTAGTGCTAATGACAAGTAGAATGATAGATCTAATATACATGAATATGCTCAGTGTTTGATCTACCAGATATGACCTATTTACTTATGATACGTACTTAAATACATTAGATCAATGTTAATGATGTGAAGTTATGTCTTATGAGTGAAGTGGTTATTGAATGTATATTGAGGAAATTATGGTGCTATGTGCTTTATTAAGTAGCAAAATCACAGATCTGTGTCCCAGCTAAGGTTGTAGACACTTGAGTCCTGTTTTTGGGCTCTAAATATGTCCTAAAAAAAACATCTATGCATCAGCCAAAGGTAGGCATTGGCACAAGCATTTTACTTGTTGCCTAGGTAGGTTCTTACCTTCTGTTTTCAATACCCAACCTACAGAGATGCAACACCTATAAAGGAACAACAATCGTAAAGGGAACGACACTTGCTCCATTCAAATGAACAACAACAATACTCAAAGGAACAATAGTCACGTGAAAGGAACAATAGTTGTTCATTTCAAATGAACAACAACGATACTCAAAGGAACAACAATTGCTCGAAAGGAACAACAGTTGTTCCTTTCAAATGAACAACAACTACACTCAAAGGAACAACAGTCTTTACATTGAGCTGAACTAATGTTGAATTAATTGCATTGTAGTATTTTCCCAACTATTTAATTTGTCAACTCGATGAAGTCTTTTATTTCAAAGTTACCATGCACAATATATGCAAGCAACAAATTTCAACTAACACTATTATCTATTTAATAAAATAAAACACAACTTAAAATCAATCAAATCCACTCTTGCTTGAAAATACACTCAGCTGAAATAAAATCACTACCACACTCTTACATAAATTAAATGATTATTAACAAAATGAAGTAACAACAACATGAATTGAATGTTACTGTAACAACAATCTAATAAACAACACACAATTGTAAGCAATGATCAACTAATCGTAAACCAAGATAAATTAAGACAATGAAAAAAAAAATACAAGTAAATGAATAAGACCAACACATACCATATTGAGGGGGGCCTACCTCACCTAGAACATGTGGCCAAAAGACTTACAAGATTAAGAGAAAGTTGCACATAATTGCAGATCCATCACCTCCTTTGTACTATTGAAGAAAACTCAGAAATTACATAAGTTCGGCGATTTCTTACAAATAAATTCTATATAATTTAATGACTTCCTCTCTCCTGATTGAAGAGGTCTTATTTATACAAATAATATCCCCAAATCCCTAGGTTGCTCAAACAAATTACTAAGTTTAGAGAACTGGTCGCAATTGTAAATCTGGAAAAACACCCTTTTAAAGAACCAACAATTTCTCTCAAACCGTAGCTCCCATTGGAAAACGACTCACAACAAACTCAATTGGGCCCATTTTGAACAAAACCCATGTCTCGGATTTTAGATATTCATCATCATATGCTCACAATATTCCACACAAATTCGTCTCTCCTTATCTGCCACGTTTTTCACTGAAAACGGTTAACCACGAGATGGAACTCACATGTGTCATTTGGAGGTTGGAACCTTGACTGCTGCAACTATTGCTAAATAAAATAACTCGTCAAACCATCATCAGAAAAATCATGCATAATAGTTTTTAATTCATTAAAAATGAAGGAAGAATAATCATTATTAACCACTAAAGCATAACAAGAATAATATGTCATTTTATGAGGAGTTGTAGCAAATGTATGGAAAATGGAATGATAAATGAACGATAATAGGATGAAGAAGGGATGGAATGGATGTCTATAGATGATGTAAATATGGACAAATATGTGACCCAACACCTGCAACCACCCCTACCTCTACCTCGGGTGAGACTTCATCTGCTTCACAGGTGTTGCCAAAAGGGCCGATAGTTAGGGTTTTGTTGGTGCACTGTTATAGCATTGAACTCTGGTTCTTCCCTTGTGACAAAAAATGGTTCAATTGTCGGGACCTAAAATTGTGATTGTTGGGAACTGAGGAAGAAGAAGCTTTTTGCAAGGATCCGACCTGAAATTGTGGAATCTCTGTGCGTAGATCTATGCTCTAGTGCACAATACTCTACTTAGTTTGACAAGATCTGTGCTAAGGAAAAGAAGCCTGATCTTAAGAAAAGAAGTAATATCTGAAAGCTTCGTGCTCTAAGAAAGGTAAAAGTAAGAACGTTTGATTAAAAGAGGTAAGATCTAAAAGCTTTGTGCTCTGATAAAGGTAAGAATTGTTAAAAGTTTTAGATCTGAAAGCTTTGTGCTTTGTGGAAGTAAGATAAGTAAAAAAAATTTGTTTCTAGAGTATGGAACTAGGTATGTTTAATAGAGTCTGTCCTAGTTTGAAAGCTAGGGCATTAATAGATGAAACAAGATTTGATACGAGTAGATCTGATAAGAATAGTGAAACATATATTATACCTATGCATAGATGGAATGTTTGGACTAACAAATGGATGCAGGATCCTAGAAAGAATTTGATGCAGTTTAGCTACCATGATCCTAGTGCACAGTACATGAGAGGCTAGGGATCATTTAAAATAAAGAGAGGATTGACCCTATGTTATAGTTGCAGAATACTGGGACATATTTCTAAGGAATTCCCTAGAAGAAAACCTAGTTTCCTTTGTTGTAAGGCTATGGACCATGAAGTGTTGGATTTCCCTAGAATGATCACTAAGCTTGAAAGAATAACTATGAACCAGGAGAACCCTAAGGCAGATACAGAAACTAAGGCTATAACATAACCCCAGAAAGAATTAGAGAAAGAATTACTGCAAATAAACGAAACCTTGAGTGATCACCGACATGTCAAGTTATCAAAGATCTTTAAAGAAAAAGAATGCATTGAAGCAAGAATAGGAGACTTTGACTTTGAATATGTTATAGATGAGGAAAAACAAGTGAATATCATGATAGAAAGAACTTGGGAAGCTATAGGGAATCCTGCTATGATCCCTTCATTAGAAGGAATAGGACTATTCAGAGGAAAGATGGTAAACTTATGTGTGAAGCTCGCTCAGATACCTATGAACGTTAATGGAACTTCGAGAGAGGAAGATTTTGAGATTATTAATTTTGTTGAAGACAAATCCCCATTTACCATGTTAATAGGAAAACCTTGGATTGACAAAGCTCAAACCAGGTGAAAGGAAGAAGAAGAAGTCTTGGAGTAGAAGAAACAAGACTTAAAATATTTCATGACTAGAAGGATCGCACAATTGATTGAAGAAAAGGAGAACAGATTGAAGCTAGTTGACACTAGAGACCCTGATGTAGAAGTTGTAGGAACATCAGAGGACCCCCAAAATACCGAAGTACCTATCCCAGACAAATAAAAGGTATTACCCCTGAATCCTAGGAAAGAATCTCAACAACGCGCAAAAACTATGCTAAAAGAAGATCAGAATCAGAATGGAAAACGAGCTAACGAGACGAAACTCACTAGGAAGAAGGCTAGGAAACAAAGTAAGAAGAGAGATAAGTTGTAGAAGGTTCCAGAGGGAACTTCGCAGAGATAAAATTTTCATAATTGGAGCTTTGCTAGAATATCACAACAGCGACATAGGGCACTTCGCCATGACGAAGAAATATAGTCGTTGGGGCCGATAGATCCGTTCGATTTCCGCTCCGAATGGATCAAAAAGAATTTATAGCTCAACACCAAACCCTTAGACTGCACCATAATGGATCGAACAAGAGTTAATGGAGGCTCATAACCGTTGCAAGTGAACCATTGCCAAGTTGCCTACTTATCCTGTTGTGCCATGCATGGAGAACACTTTTGCTAACTGAGAATTTGAAGCCTCCAGACTAAGTGACTTGTCTACAATGATAATTGCACCCTTGCTACTATTCTAGTGAAGTGTCAAATACCATCATAACCCTGATAATTTTAATCCCGAGCACGTATGTTCGACGAGCTTACCGAAATTGAAGAATCAGTAACAAAAGTTCTCCTTGAATTTATGATAGAGAAATTCATGTCAAAAAGAGGAGTGTCTACAGGTATACAAGCATCATCGACAAGAGGACTATCAGCCTCTCTGACCACTACCTGATCCGGTCCATCCCGACCATTCGATGAGAAGTGAACTAAACGTAGGGATGATCTCGCGAATGCTAAGCTGATTCCAAGCATTCTACCCACCTACCTACCACCTCTGAGCGACACAATCAATCGAGACAGTGTGCCCAGAGAGTTTGAGTATGATTTGGTCACTGCGTACCTCCCAAAAGGGATACGCGCAATATGCACAGACCAACATAAGATCACAGCGTTGAATTTTAGCGACTTCAACCTTTGCGACAAGAAGGTATACAACATGCTCGCCCCACACAAGTATCTGATGAGAACCAAGGGAAAGAACTCGAAGATCATCCCCCAGTCATGGACCATGAACCTCGCGCAGTCCACACTACTCATTGTCATGAATATTCCTCACTTTGGTAGGCACCAAGAAATGAACGTCTGCGTCAAGTTGTTGTTTTCTTGCTACCATGGTGGATATTTTTGGTTGAACCACTGCATCACAGTGGATCTGACATTGATCAACCAGATCATAGGGATGAGCATGCAAGGCTCTGACCCACAAGATTTCTACCATGGAAATACCACAAATCGTGCTCTGGTGCATAAGATTAAAGAAACCTATGAAGATGTCTAGAAGGGCACACAAGGCTATAAGGTAGCTTCTATCCAGAGTGGTGCAGTGTGCCTCACCTATAAATTGATTGTAGGTAATTTAGTGTGAAATAATCGACCCACCCAATTCATAGGGTTCGTATTCGACCTCTCAGGGAAGTGCACAGAAGGACTTCAAATGAATTGGTCAAACTACATCATAAACCAGCTAGACCTGGACTACAGGGAAGCACGGGACCAAGGATATGAGTTCAAGTTCAAATAGTTTCTCATCTTGATCACTTTTATTGCATGGGATATGTCGAAAGGTGCGACCTTCCCAAACATCGATCCCTTTGAACCACTGGCTGTGAATTTCAGTACATTGTGGTACTCCAGTGACATGAACAGGCAGTGGAAATCAAATTCCATCTTCCACACCTATTACAACTAGCTAAAGACCACTATCCAATTTGAGCCTTGTATAACCCCAAACACTCTCCATAGGTTTAGGCCCTTGATGAAATTCAGTGTCGACCTCCATTTCATCTATATCATAGCACGCGCTGATGAGAATAAAAAATAGCTGCAGTCATACTACAAGATGATGGAGGAGGACTTAGAAGAGATTACTAAGGAGTGGTCGGCATACCTCCTCATCCCAGTAGACCCCATGGAGCTATTCGATATTGATAGCCTAGAAGTCGTGCAGGATACACCTAGACCAAGCAAGACCAATAAAAATGAGGAAGCTCAAGATGTAAGAAATACCTTGGCGAAGATTACTTCTATATCACTTGAGTAAGGAGGTGATGGAGAAGAGATAGATGGCACAGAAGTGGAATAGAATAAAGGTGATATTATTCCACCTAGAGACAAGGAGGACCCCTTGAAGAAAAGTAAGGTTTCCCCTCCGAAACCTTCTTCAAGAAAGAAATCAAAAGAAACCAAGACCAAATTCGAGACTACCCTCACCTCAGACAACTTCAAATTTATCATTACAACACTGAATGATGCTTCGCTGGAAACATAAGAGAAGCAAGAATCTAAGCAATAGGAGGTGTTCAATTGGATCAAATTTGAACTTCAAAGAATGCAACAATAATTACAGTCCAGCTGCGTAGTTGCTACTATGCCTCTATTAGCAGAAACATCAAAACTAGGTGATGAGTTAGCTCAACTCCAACGCATCACTGATACAATCAAAGCTCACCTTCAACGAAATCAAGAAGATACAACAGAAGCCACCCAGGATTTAGCGCAAGTATAGAAATACTTTGAGGACCAACGCAGTGTTGTAGAATGGGAGAAGCTTTATCTGCAAGAGAAGTTCGATGAAGAAAAATCCTAGCTGCATAAATAAAAGGAACAATTGCTCACATAGAAACTTGAAGTAAAGGAACTGGTTCACATAGCACTTCACTCTGTGACAGTCATCAAAGTAAATACTAAAGAGAGAGTTCCATAATAGGTGGCACAACTCGTAGAAGTAATCCAGTAGCTCAAACAATGCATAGAAGACTTGGAGCTCCACATTGTGCCCGAGACCCCTCAAGATGTAAGAGACCTCAGGGAAGCAACTGCCCACATCACAGTCGACAGATTAAAATATCTTGCCTTGGAGTGCAAGAAACTGAGTAACCGTAGTGCTCAGACCTATGAAAACCTCACTGAGAACCCATAGTTACAGACACTATAGTCGCAGCTCCAAGAAGCGAAGAAGCACAGAAATACACTACAGGCACAGTTGAAGGCCTTGTTAGTTGTAGATAGAATGAAGAGGTCTCATGAACAACATACATCTCAACAAAATATCCATATCCTTTAAATAAAAGTGATGGAAGTCAATCAATGGATTCAACCTGTGAAAGATAAGGCATGTTTGTTGTTTACAGAGGTCGAGGGCCAAGGAGGAGATCTAGAACAACTCGTCATCATAACAGAACGACACCTAGAAGGGCCATTGAATGATGCAGTGATCCATAAGTTCACTGAACAAGAGGCCACAACAAAGAAGCAGGTCGAAGTAGATCGAGCCAAGATCGAGGCATTTGAGGCAGACTTGGTTAGACCAAAGTGACACGGGATGCGTCACAGGTAAGTGTTGCGGGCTTGTTGGCTCTTGACCAAGTTTTGGTAATTTATTTGTCATGTTGACCTATTTTGGAACTTTGACAGCCTATCGAAGGACGAGCGCAAGACAAAGTGGAGATCATGGGATCTCAGCCCCCTTTTGGGCCCCTTTTTGTGTTTTTGGGAATATGTAATGTGAATGGGATGTCGTCCCATGGGTTTACCCATGTTTAGGCCTATTTTGTATGTATATATAGATGTCTAGGCCATACAAAGGAAAAAGTGGGAGAGGTGGATGATATATCTATGTGATGTAGGCTAGGTGCCAAGAGTGGGATCTGTGTGATCAAGGATTTGTGCATTCTATGTAAAACTTGCAGAGTTGAGTGCAAATCCTTATGTGATACGATAGGAGGCTTAGTGTTGTAATGAGAGAAGGAAGGATATAGCGAGTTGCACAGATCTTATGTCCCATGCGGAGTAAGGTTTTGGAGGCTCTGTGCTTGTAACCAATTGACCGAAGACAATAAAAAAGAATAGTTGGTGGACGTAGCCCCAGGAGAGGGGTGAACCATGTAAACACTGTGTTGTCTTGATTTTTGTTTGTCTTAATGTGTTTATGTCTTCTTTTGCTAAGTTCTTGAGATGATTAGATAGATCTGCTTATGCTTAGTGATAATGATAGGTAGAATTATAGATCTGATATACGTGAATATGTTGAGTGTTTGATATACCATATCTGACCTATTTACTTATGATAAGTACTTAAATACATTAGATCAATGTTAATGATGTGAAGTTATGTCTTATGAGCGAAGTGGTTATTGACTGTATATTGAGGAACTAATGGTGCTAAGTGATTTATTAAGTAGCACAATCATAGATCTTTGTCCTAGCTAAGGTTGCAGACACTTGAGTCCTGCAACCACCCCTACCTCTACCTCAGGTGAGACTTCATCTACTTCGCAGGTGTTGTCGAAAGGGTCGATACTTAGGGTTTTGTTGGTGCACGTCTGTAGCGTTGAACCTTGGGTCTGCTTCTGTGCCAACAGACCCCGCATAGTGAGCAGTGAATGGGATCAACGTTGAAATTTCTTTAATATGTGCCTATATGCATCAAAATTTGACATGGTTAGACTAGACACATTCCTTGATGGTATGGGAGGGTTTCAATACTCTAGGATGTTTGATGTCCTAACCACATAATCTTTGAGATCGTCCATGTTTGCAACAACATTCATAATGGGGCATCTCATATTTGTCAAATGTCATTGTTTCCATCCATTTAATCTTTGTTGGAACTCTCTTGAAATGTCATGGAACTTCCAATTCAACCACCACAAATGTCATGCACTGACCTCGCATAGTGAGCACTAGTGAATGGGGCCAACGTTGAAATTTCTTCAATATGTGCTTGTATGCATCGAAATTTTACTTGGTTAGACTAGACACATGCCTTAATGGTATGGGAGGGTTTCAAGACTCAAGGATGTTTGATGTCCCGACCACATAATCTTTGAGATTGTCCATGTTTGCAACAACGTTCATAATGGACGTCTCATTGTCAAATGCCATTGTTTCCATCTATAGAATATTTGTTGGAACTCTCTTGAAATGTCATGGAACTTCCAATTCAACCACCAAAAATGTCATGCACCGACCCCGCATAGTGAGCAGTGAATGGGGCCAATGTTGAAATTTCTTCAATATGTGCATGTATGCATCGAAATTTGACATGGTTAGACTAGACACATGTCTTGAAGTTATGGTAGGGTTTCAAGACTCAAGGATGTATGATGTCATATAGAAACATTTTGAAAACATTTCAATGTTGGCCCCATTCATAGGTCATTGTTGCCCATCGTGTCCTTTAGCCCTAGTACAATGTCTTTTAATAGTTGTTTCCTTTAAAATTTGACCAATCAAAAAATTAAAATGAAATGAGATGATCCCTAGTACAATGTATTTTAATAGTTGTACTCTAGCTGAGAAGACCCGCAAACCCTTTTTGAAGCATTGTTATTATAGAAAAAATTTCACAACATTCGTAAAATGCAACATATTTATATATTTTATAACGTCTCAATTTCGATGATCATTGACCAAATCAAAGTTGACTTGTCAAAATACTAGGTGATTGTTGGAGGGAGAAAACCTAGTTTCCACAATGTCGTAACTGCGACAACTATCTTCACAAACATGGCAAGAGAGACGACTATGTCACAAAAGTGGCAAGAGAGATGACTATGTGGAAAATGTGGCAAGAGAGATAATGACATGGCAAGAGAGATGACAACATGGCATGAGAGACATCAACGTGGAAATAGCAATGTTATCGGTCAATATGGAAAAAAAAAAAAAAATTCCTCTATTTTTCGATAGTATGGCCAATTTTGTCCATGACGCCGCAAATAGAATGTCGAAATTTTTACAATATGTACTAGTGAGAGGTCTACAACATTACATCCATAGACAGATGAGAAGATAGAGGTAGTCAATAGGAATTTGGTGCATCTTTTGAGGGGTTACAATTAGAAGCATCTGAAGACTTGGGATGGAAATATGATCTAAATACAACACTATTATGACATAGCAGTCCAAACTTCTATTCGTAAGTCAACTTTTGAAACTTTCTTTGGGTAGTTTATACCTTCAGCCTTAGATGTTGTATATGGAAAACAAGGAGGAGTGAGGGAGGACCTCATAGGATATGAATTAAAATCAGAAAAAAAAAAATGTTGAAAATATCAGGAAGATCCATTTGCAAGTATAGGAGACACTAAATAACTCACAGGAAAAATACAAGTCTAAACATGGATAACACTGAATAGAGAAAAAATTTAAAGTGGGAGATAGAGTATGATTATAGCTGAATAAAGAAATACTATAGGGTTCTGGTAAGAAGATCAACACTCTATGGTATGGTCCTTTCGAGGTATTAGAAAAGGTGGGAGATGATACCTACAGACTCATTCTACCCCCATACATGCACATTTACTTAGTAGTAAATGTGGAGAATCTCAAACTCTATGAGACCTCCATGTTGGATCAAGAGGAGGAGAAATTCCTACCTTCCATAAAGGATTTAGCATCAGATTCTTAGGTATATTTGGAAGAAGCAGTCTAGAACTACAATACAAGGTTAGCATGACCTTTGGAAGATCGGGTTGAAAGGACAACTTCCAATAAAATAAAAGTGGTACTCGAGGGAGAAGGTAGAGGAAAAAATTCCTCACCTCATTCAGTAAATATTTTGGGGACCAAAAGCCTCCCTAAATGGGGAGGAATCAGCTTGCAGGGACATTTTAGCGGTTGGTCCAAATTTTGAAATTTGGGTCCAAAAAATAGTTAGAAATATTCTAGAGCCATTTTGAGGCATCAAACGACCTTTTTTTTCCCAACCTTATTTTGCAGGAATATTGTAAATTATACATTTCTATACCTTTCCAGAATCACATATTGTTCGTCAATCGGAGTTCGTATGAGAAAGTTATGCCTCCCGTAAGTTGACCTACCATATTGATCACCATGGTGCAAGTGGATTCCATGTCAACCTCCATTACTTATACATGTGGGGATATACACGTAGTGTTCTTTCTAAGAAAATTCTAGAAGGTCCAACATATTACCAAAATTGAGGGTTGAGGAAGTCATAAACCTATCCCTAAATATCTATCAGTCTATTTTAAAAATCGAGCCACTAGGAGGAGAAGGGGGTTCCATTCTTTTGCATTGTATCTTGTTCCATAGATAAGAAGAACATCCGAGAGTGTTATTCTGTGAGAATAACAGAGAATAAGAGATTCTATAGCACCCATATAGACCACAGTTCTAAGGAAACTCCACAGAGAGTGCCTCTTTCTTTGTACTTGCATCATTTCTTTACTAGAGAAAAAAGAGTAGAGGAGCCTCACTTCTATCTTGGTTTTATTCCATATTGGATTTCGTAGGAAATATCTTGTGTTTGTTTGTGGATAGTCTAAATGTGTTTTAATTTTCTCTACTTATCTACATTTTTATCTATTTTATCAGTAACTAAATATTCCAGAGATCTACAGGAAATTAATCTTAATAGTAAATATTTCAACATTTTATTAGATATATTGTGATGAAGAGTTCGAGTGGAATATCCATGACAGTTTACATATCACAATCTCTATTTACAATGTTATTCATGGATCTCTATGCATCCTCCACTACTTGGCCAAAAGGCCCTTTGAGACCTTGGGTTAATGGGTAGGACAATAGGAATGAACTTTCATTTCCCATTCCTCTCTTTTTTCTCTCCTATTTGAGTTTTTCCCATTTAATTCTCTCTTTTTTATTGTTTCTATTATTCACTTTTACATTAGAATTGTCTTTCATAATTTTTCTAACGTTGTTTAATTGTCGAATTAGCTTGTAGGTACTCTATCTTACAACCAATTTTCTTTTCTGTATCCACTTTGGATCATTAAGGATGATTACAGGTATGGTGTATCTATGGAAATATATAAGTCTTGATAAATAGAAGAAGGATATTTACAAGTTAAGGTTGGAGTAGACTATAATGAGAACTTATATCTAGTGGAAAAAATCAATTCGATTTGATTGACATTAGCAATGGTAAATTCATATGATCTAAATATGAATAAGATGGTTGTGAAGCCTGGTTTTCTTCATAGAGGTATTAATGAAAATATATACAAGTTGTATCCTAATGGATTTGAAGTGGAGGGGAAAAAATATGTGGTATAACAATTAAGTAAGAAATTATATGGAATAAAAAAATCACTAAGATTTAAGTGTAGTGACACAAATAATTGCTCATATTTCAAATCACTGTCTGATCAATTTTTTGTGTTGATATTTTATGTGCATGATTTTGTCTCCTGGGTTGTTTCCCCTCACTCTCACTTGGGGTATCAAGGCTAGGGCATATTTTGTAGAATCACCTTCCTATACCTATCTAAGAATTTGATATAGTACTAGGATGGAGCGTACCCTCATGTTGATGGGTTGAAATTTCTTGCTCAACACCAAGGGGTTCACCTTGGTGTGAAGTACCAACTAGACTGCTCCATTACTCATTTGGGGTTTGTTGGTTATAGCTAAGTCCATCGTTTGGGGTTTTCTAATCAAGTAAATTGAAAGAAGCTAATCTAATATGAATGATTGCAAATGTAGGTATCTTGAAACATTGATAGAACAGTTGAAACAAACATAGAACCAAATAAATAACCACCATTATATCAAAAAATAAGTTGATTATAAAAATTAAAGAAGGAATATGAGTAAATAGTTGCAAAACCTAGAATAGTTTGGTATTAAACAACTAATTATAGTTATGTTTCTATAAGTCCATAATTTGTTTTCCAAAACATATAAATATGAATGAAAAATCCAAATATGAGACAATATATAGTTTAAAGAACATTCTTGTAACAACCCTTTGTAAGACACCCAACCCCCTAAGTACCTTTTAAAGAGACGGGGTATTAAAATTTCACTTTTCCTTAACCATCTCTAAGTCTCTTCTTGAGGGCATAATCATATATTTCTCATAAAGATATTTCTAATGATTATAATTGTACCCAAATTTGAAATCTAGAGTAAACATTATGGCCTTCCATAGTTTTCAGGCATTCATTGGTCATAGGCCACCTCAATGCCACGTGGAGTTCACATGGATCCATGTCACTTGTGTCATCTACCTTGGTACATACATGTCATAAAACATCATCTTTTAGAATTGAAATGGCTACTGGAAAGGATGTTGTCGTGGAATCCACCACCTAGCCAACCAAGATCTCAACTTATCAGCTTATTGACTTTCGTGGATCTCCCACACTCGACGCTTCTTAAAAATATTCTGATAGTTGATATCCCAAGACTATGACCCACTGGATACTAGAACATCAACTCTCGGGTAGACCAATAATCGCACCAACCTTAAGTTCCCAAGATGATAGTATGGTTAGCACTTAGGATGCATAGTCCTCCCATGACCTACTACCTGGTGAGATCTAGAGGTATCTCCACCCACGATCTGGCCCAAAAATTCGAAATCACCCTAATGTGTGGCTCAATATTCACTTGACATGTGGACCCACCATGACATACCACATCACCATAGAGTATAACGATGTTCCCAACCCAAGGTTGACACATGTCCATTTCTCATAAACTTATTAAGTTAATTCTTGCATCATACATTAAAATCCCACTCTTTAATATATTATTTATTTAATCCTTGTTAATGTTAGTTAATCCTTATTTAATTTAAAATCCCATGTATGATTTCATTTTGGATTAATTTAATTTACTGGCTTGGTTATACCAAGAATTAACTCTTTCCTTTACCTTGGTAATCCCATGTCTCGAAATGGTTAAATAACAATCTTACAATATAATTGTGTTATGAAATACTTTAATTAATTGTCTTATAATATAATTATAATTAATTATATTAAATTACACTTCTTTTTTTTTGTAAATGAGTGTAGGAATCTATATTACTTGCAAGTATTATGATACAAAAAGTGGGGATTATGGTCTTCCTAGAAGGAAACCAGACCAAGGTGTCCCAACTGCTAGAGTTGATAGTTACGGTGGATGGTTCTGGTATGCCACAAGGGGAAACCAGACCAGACCTTCCATACCCAGTTTGAAAAACATAGTCATAAAGAAAAAATTAAAACATTTCCCCTAAACCAGAGTTTGTAACAGGTCTGAACTAACCTTCTACTTCCTGGGAAAACTACCATTAGACTAATAGAATTCAAAAATCCTAAAATAAGAGGCGTTACAACACCTGGGGGTGCTCCTTCCCGCCATATGCCTGGCCCTTGTTATCTTCCTTTGGGGAGACCGTGTGGGTTTTCCTAATTTGGGTTGGTGCGCCTTGTCCATCAACATGCGTGATGTCCATGTGATGAACATAGCATAGGTAAAGGTGGAAATGAGCCACCAACCACTTCATATTGCATTTTTGGTCCTTCTCTACCTCTATTAATAGTTTGATGATTGTTTCCAAACTACTGAGGCGACCCTAGATCTCATCCAACATTGTATTTTTTTCTTGGTTATCCTCCTATCTAGCTTCCTCCCTTACTGAATTCACTTTCCCGATCAACATCTTGGTTAGCCAGGCCATCTCTACCATTTTGTGGTAGAGGGTTTCTCTAGGTCGCGTAGCCCCCAGATCAGTCACCCAGTCTACTTCCAGCACGATGTCACCCCACTCTTTTCCTTTGCGCTTGTCCTTTAATTCCTCTTCCCACCAGGTAATTGTTTCCTTCCCCTTCAGTGCAACCAGAGTATGGAAGGTACCCTCCGCATCTTTCACTGCCTGCTCCATTCTTGCTAACCTCCACAAAAATTTTGGGAATTCCTTCCCAAGGGGGCTCCTCTTCCTCTACGTATGCTTTAGTCGTGCCATCCCTCTTTTCCTACCGTAAATCCCACTTTGGCTACTCGACCTATACCTCACTTCAAAAGTTTCCCGAGTCTTTATTCCCTTGAAACTATAATAACCCTTACTGTTGTGCTCCTTTTGTTTTCTTCTACTCATGTTGTCCCTCTTCTTATCGTATTTCCTCAGCTGCGGGCTTGTACTTCTAGCCATGATTTTCCCGAGGTGGTGAGCGCTTCCATTTTTATTTGTTGGTAAGTATCGTTTGATCATTATGGTACCACCTTTATCCCTATACTTTCCACTTCCCTTACTCGCTTCTGATCCTACTGTGCCTATCCTCATACTTGTATTGGGGGCTGGTGGATCGTTCCTGATTATCAACATCTCCTCATGCCTTAAGTCATTTGTTTCATTCGAATTACTTCTTGGCCATTCACTCATGCTTTCCCCACAAATATTGATAATATATTGACCTTGCTTCCATTCACCCACCTGTTTCCTATTGTGATCTTGCATGATAATTGGTGGCCAAGTTTTAGGAAATCATATTCTACCTTGGTCACACGTTCCTTCCGAGAGGCCTTGCATTGTCCTCCTCGATGTGACTATCCATGCTGAAGTTATCATCATAATATTTGGCCATAGTTTGTCCTAAGTTTCCCTCTCGGTATCTGTTGACGGGCGAAACAGTCCATCCGTCAACTGGAAGAGTGGAACCGGTCTGGGGTTGTCTAAATAACCCAAGCCGTTTGGTATGGACCACCCTGACGAGTTTAACGACTCTGTTGGCCGCTCTGAGGTCTCGTAAGGAAACCAAAGAGAAAAGTTGATCTGAGCTAAGAGATCTAAACTAAGGAAACTAGAAACTAATAAAAACAAACTAACTAAATAAATAAAAGAAATCAAACTAAAATAGAGGAAACTAGAAACTAATAAAACAAATACAGGAACTAATATACTAAACTATAAACTACACTAACTATTATATCTACAAACTACTAACTATTCTTATAATAACTCAAATCAACTACTTTAATTATCAGCTATAATCATTCTTTATTCACAAATAAACAATATGGACAAATTACAGATTTAGTTAAAACCTGTGAAACTGATGTGTTTGCTTGTTGTCCTAAGACAGCGAAGGTAACTCTTTTTGGGTTTTATGTTTATGAAAAAGAAAGTAAACTAACTGATATTAAATCAAAATAATATCTAGATTAAAATAGATACTTAATACAAGCAATAAACTAAATACTATTTGACCTGAAAACGCTCCAAGTTCGTCCTGCAGATGGTTTATCCTCAAACGCATTCTTCGTGGAGCTATTGTTTCGACCATCTATTCCTGACAATATCAAAAACTGGAGGGTGTTTGAAGATGATCAGTAGATCATCAACTTCCTGCACATGGAAGAAACTTTTCAAGGTGCCGTGATAGATGAACAAACCCACGATGACAATTTACATGATTTTACGGTAATACCTAATCCGAAATCTCCTGAAGATCTATCGGATATGGTAAATTTCATACCCAAATTTGTTGTTAGACTAGAAAAGTTTTACGATTTTGAAGATAAATTCAAAAAGATGGTCAACTGCAAAACAAATAGTTCCTCGTTGTCTTATGAGAAAGTTAATCTAGGAACTAGTGAAAATCCTCAATGTATCAATTTAGGCTTGG
>ML785123.1:0-22673 GCA_009831015.1 Picea engelmannii | reverse complement strand
TATTTAGTTTATTGCTTGTATTAAGTATCTATTTTAATCTAGATATTATTTTGATTTAATATCAGTTAGTTTACTTTCTTTTTCATAAACATAAAACCCAAAAAGAGTTACCTTCGCTGTCTTAGGACAGCAAGCAAACACATTAGTTTCACAGGTTTTAACTAAATCTGTAATTTGTCCATATTGTTTATTTGTGAATAAAGAATGATTATAGCTGATAATTAAAGTAGTTGATTTGAGTTATTATAAGAATAGTTAGTAGTTTGTACATATAATAGTTAGTGTAGTTTATAGTTTAGTATATTAGTTCCTGTATTTGTTTCATTAGTTTCTAGTTTCCTCTATTTTAGTTTGATTTCTTTTATTTAGTTAGTTTGTTTGTTTTTATTAGTTTCTAGTTTCCTTAGTTTAGATCTCTTATCTCAGATCAGCTTTTCTCTTTGGTTTCCTTACGAGACCTCAGAGCGGCCAACGGAGCCGTTAAACTCGTCAGGGTGGTCCATACCAAATGGCTTGGGTTATTTAGACAACCCCGGACCGGTTCCACTCTTCCAGTTGACGGATGGACTGTTTCGCCCGTCAACAGTATCCTGATTCAGGCTTTGTCTAGTTCTGGGCCTTCCTTGTCAACCCCCTCATTAGTGAGTCTATCCACTAGAGCGTTCGTTGTCCTGCGCACCAACCACAATTCCACTGTGTTCAATTTTCTCAAATTCTCCTGGATTTTTTGTGGGAGTGTGCTAGGTGCCACTGTCACTGCATCTTGCCCACTCTGGTGTCATTTTGGAGTTTTTTCGTTGTGTTGATTACCAGGGTGGAGTCACCCTCTGATCTAGATTATTTTCTGCACAAAATGAGAGCGGAGATATAATAAATAAATGCACAGAGATATCATAGATATTCAATAATATAACATAAATGTATCAAAGATGCAACCATAAACACAGATATAGAGTAATACGCGATTTCTATCAATGAAAGAAATTTACAGAGACTGTAAAAATACAGAGTGAAAGACTCGCTAGAATGGTGACAACTTATGTCTGAGAAGAGATGTGACGACTACTCGCATTAGCAAAAAGATGATTACAATGAGGCTCTGAAGGCATTTTTACAATAAACCGGAATGCCAAAAACCCTAGACATCCAAAAACCTAACCCTAGGAGATGAAGCGCCAAAAGTCATGTGGGCCTCGTTTGGGTAAGTGAGTACATCAACTTCCCGGGGTCGTAACGTTTGCATACGATCTTCGTTTTAGGTTTGTAATAGATCATTGGAAAGGTATCGTCGAGAAGATTCATTTTGGGGGATCAATAATTACTTTGGCTATAATTGAGAACCTCAATCTAAAAAATCCTTCATTTGGGCCCTCAAAATGGCCTCGGAAGTTAAAAACTGCTAAAAATAGTAAATTGCCGGAAAACTGTTTTGAGCCAGTTGGAAAAGCTGCAACCTTTTCAATTTGCTTCTGTGGGATATAAGGTGTAGGGGGTGAGGTTGTAGTGGTTGCAGTGTCCTTTTGTTCCCTTTCTGAACAGATTGTGAAGAAGCTAAATTTTTCAATATGAGATACTACCTTGCGACACTTTTTAGGTGGAACAGTAGTCGGAACTACCTCTGGTATTCTATAGAGATGACCTCCCAGAGAAACAATGACACTGCGGGGTCGAGACTCATAAAAAACATGGAGCTTCCACATATATGGTTGGCCCAAGAGAACATCACAGACATCCAGTGGGGCAACATCACATAATACTTCATCCTTGAAGGGATGGATGTCGTATGACAATCGACACTATTGGATGAAACGAAGATCTCGTCCTTGGAAAATTCACCCGATGTTGTATGGTTGCGGGTGTGGTGTTTTTGACAATCCCAACTGTTTGATGACCTCTATTGAGATGAGGTTGTTCTGGCTTCCGCTATCAATAATAAAATGCAACAGGTTCCCCTTCACCCACATCTGTGAATGAAAAAGGCGCTCCCCCTCTTCAGGATCTATTGGTTCTTCTGGTTGGATTGTTGTGGTCGTGACAATAGAAGTGGGGTCTATGTCAATTATCTGTCCTTTACCAGTATTTTCAGAATCAGATTCTGAATCAGGGTTCGTCTCCTTGTCTTTGATCTCAGCCACCAATGACTGTTTTGAGCAACATTCATTGGTGTTGTTCTAGGGGATTTTACGAAACTCACACCATTTTCTGGTGTCCTTCTTTATTTTCCCGTGACCCTTCTTTTCCTGTGTCTTTGATTGGTTTTCGAGAGACTCTTTGTTAGAGCCGTATTTTTCATACTTTGGTGGTTGCATATTTGCAAACCTGAACTCCCATTTGTTTTGGTGCTTAAATTTCTTCTCAATTTTAACAACATATTAATAAGTAGCACTGAGTGATGAGATGTCCAGAAAATCCATTTCAGTCTGGATGTATCTGTGTAGAGCCCCACGGTATTTCAGAACCAAATGTCTCTTGGAGTCTTTGATACCCAGCTTGGTGCGCAAGGTATGGAAGGTATTGGTGAACTCCAAAACTGCTTGGCCCCTCTCTTGCCGTAGTGTGGTCCATCTCATGTACCGGTCTTCATAGTTTCTAACAAGGTAATACTGTTCCTTTACCGCATCCACAAAAAATCCCAAGTGGGATCAGCCCCACATATTCCAGACTCCTCTGTGGAACTTTGCACCTAGTAATTTTCCCACCAATGTTTGAGATGAGGGAGATATTTAAGGAGTGTGAAGGTGATCTTTTCTTTGTCGCAAAAATTGTGAAAAAAGAAATAACCTTCTAGCAGAGTTAACCATTTTTCTAGGGCTTCTCCATCTATTTGTCCTTCAAATATAGTAATACCAAAATTAAATTGTACCTTGAAAGGTGAGGTTCCTCCAAAGTGGTTGCTTCATGAAGATGTGCCTGATGCTATTGGCAGGCATTGAAGGATGTGGGAAAAATTCTCCATCATTTCGTCCCTCTGTCACGTGAGAGCTTGCTCAAGCAACAGATTGATAGGATCGTCTGCTCCGTCATTTTTCCTTTCTTCCACCATTGTTGGTTTCTTGGGTGTGGGAGAGAAATTGTCTTCAAGAGAGACAAGCTCGAGACCCAACTTTCTATACTCAGATCTCGTCGGGGACATGCACTGAAAAAATTATCAAGAGCAACCTGCTCTGATACCACTGATCCGGATTATTTTCGGCACGAAATGAGAGCCGAGATATAATAAATAAATGCAAATATATATAGCATATATTTAATAATATAACAAAAATGTATCAGATATGCAACCATAAACACAGATATACATTAATACATGATTTCTATCAATGAAATAAATGTATAGAGACTGTAAAAATACAGAGTGAAAGACTCGCTAGAATCGTGGCATCTTATCTCTGAGAAGAGATGTGACGGCTAATCGTATTCACAAGAAGATGATTATAATGAGGCTCTGAAGGCCTTTTTACAATAAACCAGAATCCCAAAAATTCTAGACATCCAAAAACCTAACCCTAGGAGATGAAGTGCCAAAAGTCATGTGGGCCCCGTTTGGGTAAGTGAGTACATCAACTTCCCGGGGTCGTAACATTTGCATACGATCTTCGTTTTAGGCATGTGATAGCTCGTTGGAAAGGTATCATCAAGGAGATTCATTTTGGGGGCTCAATTGGGACTTTGGATATCATTGAGAACCTCTATCTAAAAAAACCTTCATTTGGGCCCTCAAAATGGCCCTGGAAGTTAAAAACTACTAAAAATAGTAAATTGCCAGAAAACTGTTTTGAGCCAGTCGAAAAAGGTGTGTGGCCACCAATATCCACCTAGATCACCTTCCACAATTGTGTTTTTCATCCCTTCTCGTCATAGGACTTCAAGGCCGAGCGCTAGGGCTCTGAATTCCGTTGCATTATTTTTTGAGTTGCCTATGCTCCCAGCATACATTCGGATGATATTTCCACCATTGTCTCTGATCACTCCACCTGCCCCTACCACTCTCGGATTTCCCTTTGTCTCCCCGTCAAAATTCAGTTTGAGGATCCCTGACGGAGGAGGATTCCATATGCAGACACCTATCTAGATCTGCGGTTCACATCCAACGGGTATGTTATTGCTCCAATCTTTCAGATGGAAAAATTCCAGGATGCGAGAGTCTTGGTATGTAAGTTGAATTTTCTCCTTATTGTAGATGCAACTATGCACCATTTCTCTTATTTGAGAGACTATTTCATCCTTTAGCCTCTCTTCCGATAGGTTGTCATTCCTGAAAATGTGCATGTTCCTTTCTTTCTAGATCGCCCAGATGATTATCCCCAAGTTAGATTCCAACAAAGGTTCACCCTTTCATTTTCATTGTATCTTTTATTCAAGTATTTGATGGTTGTGTTGATATTCCCCCTGACTCTATTGGATTAGCGGTAGATGCATGCCACCCAATCCCAAATTTCAATTGTGTAGCTTCATTCGTCAAGGAGGTGATCAATTGTTTCCTCCTTGACCTGACAGAGATGGCAGTGAGAGGGACCTATGAAACCCCTTTTCATGAGGTTCCCCCAGGTTAAAATTATATTGTGTAGTACTAGCCATTGGAACATTTTGATTTTTCGCCATTGGGCACTCTTCCAGATCTTTTCCCACCGTGGCACCTGATTTTCTTGGTCATTTCCCATGATGTAATGCCAGGCTTCTTTTAAGTTGAATTCTCCCTCATTTTTCCTTCCCCACCTCAATTGATCATCTTCTTCCGAGACCTTGATTTTCCTTTTCCCTAATTCCTCCTCTACCTCTTTCATTATTGTTTTGATCTGGGCTCCGTTTTGTGGATTAATCTTGTCCAAGATCCTCCATATGGTATTTCCATCCCTATTCTTCCAGTATTGATGGATTTTTGTTTTTCCTTGCCCAATCATTTCCTGTTGGAGCTCCTCCCTATCTGAAGTTTCCATTTTGAGTTCCCGTTGCCACGCATCCTCCCAGAACCTTATTGTTATACCATTTATGACTTTCAAGAAGCTATGATTTTGGATCCATTTATTATTTCTCCAAGAAAGATTCTAGATGGTTTATCCCTCCCTTATGCCCATGAACTGAATTCTCTCATGGTCGTTGATGTTCGGGGCATACTTGGATTTCCAGAGATTTTCCCATGGCACCAATTTGTATTTTACCCATATCCACCAAATCTTTTCCCCATAGGCCATGTTGGTTACCTATGGATCTTGTAACCCCAGGCCTCCTTTGCTCTTTGGTCTACATACCTTGTCCCAGGCCACCAGGGCCCATTTTTTTTTGTTCTCTGCGCCTCTCCATAAGAAATATCTTTGGATGGCTCTTATCTTTTGTAGTATGCCTTTTGGGGATGGAAGCACTAACATCATAAATATTGGAATTGATTGTAGGATTGTTCTGGTGAGGATAAGCCTTCCAGCCAGGTTTAGAGCTCTGTATGTCCAAATTTTTACCCTCTCCTGCAATTTACTCATAACTCCTTCCCACGTAGCATTTTTGCAAGCTCTATCCATTAGGGGAATTCCCAAGTATTTCGTTGGGAGTGTTTTACATTCAAACCCCAAAATGTTGGCCAAGTTTCTTTTAATTGTCAGATTAGTGTTGAAAAAATATATCATGGACTTGGAGTGTTTGATTTCTTCCCTCGAGGCTTCCCCTAAGGATTCTAATATTTTTTTATAATCCTTCACTTCCTTTATTGTGGGTGTGCCATGGAGCAGGCTGTCATCAATGAACTATTGGTGTGTTGAGGTTGGACAATTTTCAAACGGTTTGGGGATTTTTATTTCACCATTTGTAGTTTCATATTTTATACTTCTACTCATCCCTTCTATCATTAGAATGAACAAGAAGTGGGATAGAGTATCCCATTGTCTGATGCCTCTAGATGGATAGAAAGGTTTGGTTAGGTATCCATTTATTAACAATGAGAAACTTGTCATTGAGACTGGAGTGATGATCCAATTGATCCAAGTTTGGTCAAAACCAAAATCGTTCAGCGTCTTGGCCATGTGGTGCTAGCTTAGTTTTTCATAATCCTTCACCAGGTCAAGTTGGATTATCATCCCCCCTCTCCTTTGGTTTTTTAGTGTGTGGATTATCTCATGGGATTGGATGATATTGTCCAGGATTTTTTTCCCTTCCATATAGCCCGCCTATTCCTGTGAGATCACTATGGTAAGGAGTGGTTTCATTCTATTGCTATGACTTTGGAAATTATCTTGTAAACCACATTGCACAAAGCTATTGTCTTGTAGATATCTGGAGTCCTAGCTTCATTTTGTTTTGGGATTAAAGTAATCATTGTGGCATTTAAATATTTCAGGATGGAGGAAGAGCATATGGATTCCTCCACCACCCCATATATGTCATACTTAAACACATCCCAACAGGATTTGAAGAATTCCACTGTGAATCCATCTGGGCCTGGGGCCTTTCTATTGGGCATCTCCTGGACCACTTGGTAGATTTATTCCTCTGCGATGGGTTTTCATAGGATGACATTTTGATCCTCTGTGAACAATTTGGTCGATGTGTTGAGTTATCCTCTGGATGGCCATGGATATGTCTTGGTTGGGCTCTTTGGATATCCCCTCGAAGTGATTGACCAGTGTATTTTCAATGTACTGGTGGGATTATCTTTTGATCCCATCCTGATCCCTAATTTTCAAGATTTTGTTATGATATCTTCTTGTGATAGTTGTTCTGTGAAAAAAATTGGTGTTCCTCTCCCCTTCCTTAAGCCACCTTATTCGGGATTTTTAGCGCCAGAGAGTCTCTTCCAACTTGCATATTTCTTCCCATTCCTGGAGCATTTGTTTTTTTTTTTTTTTTTTTTCTANCTCTGTGTATCCCTCTTCAATGCAAAGTTCCTACAACTTCCTCATCCTGTCCTCAATGCTTTTTTTCCCCTGGTCTATGTTCCCAAAGACTTCTTTGTTCCACTCCTTAATTTTTTGTTTGATGTACTTGAGTTTCTTGTATAGTTTGAACATCCTTGTCCCTTGGTCTGGTAGTTCCTCCTGCCACCATTGGTTGATGTTCTCCTTGAAAGTGGGGTGGTCGATCCAAAATTTCTCAAATCTAAATGGCTTTTTCTTTGGTGTGGTCTGAAAATTCACTTCCAATAGCACTGGCCAATGGTTTGATCCCCCCCAGGAGAGGATGCTACAGTCCAAAGATAAACCCTGCAAAATGATGGATTCTGAAACCAGGAATGTGTCTAGCCTTGTGGCTACTTGGTGGTGATCTAGTAATTTTTTGTTCCAGGTGAACTGTCCATTGTTGGTCCTGATATCCACAAGCTCCATTGTGTCTATGAAAGCTAAGAATTATTTTGCATCCTTGTCTAGTCTCATGTTTTCCCCTTTTTCTTAACAAGAATAGTAATGATGTTAAAATCCCTAGCTAGAATCTAGTGGAGGTTGTTGGTTCATTCTTTTAGATTCTATAGGTGTAAGAGAATTCTCCTTTGTTCCTCCATCACCTCCAGGCCATACACATTCGTGCATAGAATCTTCGTTGTGTTCCCTATAACTTGCATGTTAACAAAAAGTGTGTGTCTCGTGGCTTCTGCTACGAGTAGGTTCACCGAGTGTGGTTTCCACAAGGTGAAAATCCCTCCCACCATCTGTTGGCTTTCTACATCCATCATCTTGTACTTACTCTAGTGTTTTTTACTAATTATTTCCATTATGTCCAGTTTGCATTTTGTTTCTTAAATGAAATAGAGGTCAGGTTGTTCCTTCCTCAAACTATTTTTAAGGATTTGTTGCTTTCTTGGGTTGTTTAGGCCTCTTATATTCCAAGTTATAATCTCCATTTAAAAATATGGGGAGGAGTTGGGGAAGATATTTTTAATCTTACCTGATTTTATCAGCAGGAATCCTAGTTCTTGTAGGGCTACACTGTTTGATTTCCTACCTTTCTTAATCCTTGCCTACTTGGGTGAATGTTGTGGTTGTCCATCTCCTGTTTTGATTCCCAGGTGTCCTATCTCACCATGCATGCGCTTGGTACCTCTGGAGTTTCTTCCTCCCTTAGGAGGAAGAGATATTGAATGCGATCCAGTTGCTCCATTGGCACATTGTCAACTCCCTGCCTTTTCCATTGTTCCAGTATGTTTGGGAGGTCTATTCCTTCCCTTTCCACGATATCTCTGAGATATGGGTATTGTGTTCCTACCTTGCTTGGTGTCATCTCAACATATTCGTCTACCTCCTACATTGTGGTGTTTGCGTCTTCATTTCCTCCTTCCATAGGACTTGCATTTCCTCTCAACTCTCCCTTGTTGTTTGGATTTTATGTGTTCTCATGAGTTACATGTTCATTTGTTTCCCTAGATTTCATCTGTTCCTTTACCCCTTCTTCCCCCTGGTTGGGGTTGCTCCTTCCTTCTACTCTATTCTTGGCTTTTGATTTGCTTCCGGTTGGGGGATTTCCTTGTCTTTTGTTTCCTCTTATTTTATGATTCGGCCTCACAAAACTTCCCTCATCCTATTGTTCTGGTGTTTTCTCATTCTTGTTTTTTATTGAGAGTACATTCTCTCAGTAGGTGTCCATGTTCATGACGCCTTCTGTATCGAAACATGATCTACTCATAGTCTATACTTTGTATCCATTCCTCATCCCTAAACTCCTGGCTCATGGCCTCTGAGAGAGCCCCCGAGACATCCATCTCTATATAGATCCTTACATAGGATGCGTATATTCCTTTTAATGTTTCTTTTGATGTCTTGAAATATTTTCCAAGCTTGTTCTCTATTGCTTTGAAGGTGGTAAAAAAATAGTAATCTAGCGGTAGGGAGTAAAGATTTATCCAGTCTGGGACATTTTTAAAGGTTTATTTCTCTAGGGAAAAGTTTTCCTTCCATGGGCGCATGTACAACCCAATTGAGGCATGGAAATATGCCCCCCCCCTAAAAAAAATTATCCCTGTCCTCTAGGTTCATGAAGATTCTTGTGAAGAACCCTTTTGATCCCATGTGGAGTTCAACTTCTCCACTTAACTTCCATTGATATTTTATCTAGCTGTGCAATATTGTTTTGTGGGCTACAGGCCCATGAACTTGTATATCAGTGCATGCGTCTTCATCTGATCCCAGAAGAGTTGATTTTGGGGGTCTTCCAAGATAGCTTTAGGGATCAATTTCATTTTAGGTTGACACGGTTTGTGCCCACCTACCCCACTGGGTTTCGTCATTTCTTGTGTACCGTTATGGGCTTCTTTGGCCTCTTCCCCCACGTGATCACTTTTTCCTTGGTTGACCTATTGATTATTTTATGATTCTGATCTCGAGGTGCCTGTCAGAGGTTCATTGAAACCGACAGTGTGTGGGCCTTTCCCTCTGTCCACCACTACCTACTTGTAGTAGGGGGTTCCACTCCCTCCCCCTTTGGTAACCATATTGTTTTTTGTTGAAACCGTAACTATTAAACCCTAGATATGAGTTTTTTTCCAGATCTTCGTATACACGTCACGATATTATATTACACTTATGTTTAATAATCTTTTTTAATATATAAATAATCATCCCTCGACGTATAATTTTCCATGCATTCCAATAGAGATAGACCTCGATGCTTGAAATCTTGGTGGGGACCTCATGTGCATAATATATAAATATATATTATATATATAAATATTTTAAAGGGACATCGGATCGAACCTATCATCCCCTGTATATATTGTTTAACAAATGCACTCCTCCTCTTGACCTTCCAATGCCCCACAACCCAATAGGGGTCCCACGTGCACTCAATTTTATATTGTATATTTTAAAAGATATCACCCCATAACACACACACACACACGCACACATATAAACATCAGACTAGACCCATCAACCCCATAACATATTGTGTAATACTTACTCCTTCACTCCTCGAGCTCTTGGTGCCTAATATGTTCCTTCACTCCTCGAGCTCTCGATGCCCGAAATCCCAACATCTCGGTCATTATAATCTAATTAATTTAATTAATCTAAGGTTTATTAACCCAACTTAGCATGCAAATCATTGGCCCTGAGGACATTGCGTCATACACTCCAACATACTCTGACCCCTGGTGCCCAATAGCTCAATGGAATTTAACTAAAAAATATTTTATTAAAACCGTGAATATAAAGGAAAGGAAAATATGATCTCCTGGGCATTAAAATAATTAAAAAATGAATAAACTCACAAGGGAGAATTCCTCCAAGGATTTAAATTTATATTTAATTTATTTCCTCTAGAATTATAGGGTTTAAATAAAATATACTTTATCCAAGCATTGCTCCAAAATGATAGAGTTAACCTTAGTCCATATTCATGGGATTGGTTTATTTAGTTTATTATTTTTTTCCTAGAGGTAGATAATCTGAGTTGCTCCACCTCAATTTAGATTTCTCTCCTTGGTGCTATTTTCATTTACAATTTTCATTATACACCTTATTAAAATTCCCCCCCCCACACACACATTTCTTAATTTCTCTAGTCTAATATTTAAAATCATATTTATAAGTTTCTCATTCACACGGTGTAAAAGAGTAATTTGTGTTATTTTACTGTGTTTTACGTCCCAACATAATTTAAGGGAGTTTTTTCTTAAGAAAATAAATGTCTCTCACAATAAATTCCAAATTCCTATAAGAATTTACAGCGCAACACAAATTAAGGGATTTCTTTTCTAAAATGTAGGGAATTTAACACAAATTTAACATAATTTTTATAAATACCCAAATAAAATTCATGGGCCTTTGCATTCTAATTTCAATACGGAAATTGCACATTTATTTCTCATTATTTTCTTAACATCTACTTATAATAAATTTTTGGGCTCTTTCATTGTTTGGTCTATTCTCCTAAGGCCAAATAGAGGTCTGAAATATTCTCAATTTCTAGTCTAAAGGCTTCAAGAGATTATAGTAAAACATTCGTATGCAAAAATCAAGCATTTTTCCTTTTCAGATGTTCTATAAAGATTATAACTCCTTAATCTTCAACACTAATACATAAAATAGCTTATAAGAACTCAATCAACCACAACATTCATTCACAACAATCCTTTTGAGAACACAACCAGTCAATAAGTGAGGTTAACAACCAAAATACAATTCATCTGTAACATTTTCATAATCACACATAAATTTATCAAACTAATTTTAGAAGAAAACTAAATTCACATTGCTTTGAAACACATAGTAAAATTTATTTGAACTTAACATTAACAAATATTTGGAAAAGATATACTTATCTAAAAGATGGAAAGTGATGGAAATTGTTGAAGGGTGCACCACTTTCCACCTAACCATAGGCACAACTGCACTTGTTATCTCTATAGATATCCACCTCCTAGCCAGAGTATGATTTCTGAGGGGAAATCCTTTATACTCAACAAAAGAGAAAGGATGAAGGCCACTCTCCTTCATCTACATGAACCAAGTAAGCCAAGTCTTCAATCCACCAAAGGGGGCCTACTCTTGCCACTAAGATCTTCAACATTTGTCATACATAGCAGAAGGGAGGCCTTTCATTACCCAGTTGTTCCTCAACACCATCCCCTCTCAGTTCCTTCATGATTTCTCAACCATTCACTAAAATTTCGTAGCCCCATTTATTAGCTTGATTTGAAGACATTTTCCAATGGTTCTTGCACCCAAAAAACATATTTCTTAACTTCCCTCTGTTCTACTAATAACTAGAGGAGTTTCAATCTCATATCCACTAAAATGTCCTTATGAGACGCAACTATGTGTGTCCTCTCTCCTCTTCACATGATTTTCCTCCTTTTTATTTCCTTCTACAATAAGATTTCATGGGTCAAATCCCCCCAATTCATGATTCAGATCAGAAACTTCTAGATGGGTACTCTTCCCATTCTCTCATTGATTTCTATGGAGGACTATCAAACCACCATCTTGACTAGTAATTAAATTGTTATGGGGTAGAGGACAGTTTTTGGTTTGAACATTTTTAATTAAATATAGTGTTTCTTGGAAGGGGTCATCTCAACTAGTGATGGTTCCCTTCACCATTCCCTCTCATGGAATCATAACCTATGGAGGTAATACCCTTCAATAATTATTCAACATTTTGTTTTTTTATATTAATAAAAAAAATATTTACATCATATCCTTTAGTAAAGGTTCATCATCTTTCAAAATTCACACATAACAATTCTAACAATAGTTTTTGGAAAAAATAATGATATATTTACAAAATGGGGGAAACAGGGGCATTACACCCTAATTCTCAGTATAAAAATAAGTGTAGTCCATCACATATGAAACATAGGAATCAAATCTCTCCAAAAAATGCTTGGCCAAAAGTGGCTTCTCCTCATTAAAAATTTCAACATAAGTACATGAAGTCTCCCAGAGCCAAAATACTCTTCTCCTTTGATTTTCTAGCATTTATAGCCATTTAAAAAATAAATTCCCTCTCTTGGCATTGTGGCCAAGTGTCAATTTTGATTTTATTCAAGAAATTGTCTCTCTCATTTTCTTGACCTTCCAAATTATATAATTTTTCCTTTCACGTATTCATCCCTTTTCTACAAGAGGAAACTATTATATTTAACTTTACATAAATTTTGATGTCTCCTCTTTCCCCATTTGATTATTTAATACATGCTTGAGGAGAATTTCCAAATGAATAATAATAAAAGAATTTGTTTTCCTTTGGAGTAATGATTTGTTGATAGACATGTATAACTTCCGTGTGCTCCCATGTTCAATCTTTGTTCTAAAAGTTTCAAGCACTTCTCATTTTGGCACCATATTCCATTTTTGTTCATGCATAGGTATACTTCACCCATTTATTTGTGTTGCATATATGCCCATTTAAATTCTCTCTCTTCATGTCATTGTTTGATGAGTATGACTTTGTATATTTATGGGTCCACCTCTCTTCATGTCATTTAAAATTTTCGAAACCATTGATGTATATTTATGGGTCCACCTCCTCATGATTTTTAACATTTATGTCTTTGTTATTCACTCTTTCATACATAATGTGTTCTGATTAAAATTTATAATCTCCTTTTTAGAATTGGTACTTGGATGTCATCACCACAAGATATATGAGTTACAAATATAAAAAAATTCAACTCATATTTAAAAACAAATGCATTTAACAAAAAGATGTCAATTGATAAGTTAACAATGTGTCCAAGTCTACTTCCCTTAGTTCAATCTCATTTCATATGAAATTGGTCACTTTGATAAAGGTTTTGTAGACACATTAGTTGAGTTGATGTATTATGAGGTTTCAAAGCCATTGACAATGTACCCATATTTTTATTTTCAAAATCTGAAACAAATGGTAAGGAACCTTCTAAACTTTATAAGAATAAAGTTGTCAAACTTGGCAAGACCTTTCCAACAATATAAACACCACACAAAATAGAGTTTGGGATCAAAATTTATGGTGAAAATACTTAAATTTGTGTTTTGTAAGTCATAAAAAAAATGCATGTTGCATGTTCATAAAAATACATCTCACATGTTGCACCAAATTCAAATTTCACATGTCGGATGTTGCAACAAGTTCAAAGTTCACACGTTGCACCAAGCTCAAAGTTTTCATGCTTGGAAAATATGTTTGTTGCATGTTGCAATACTTTCACAATTGCATATTACATGTAACAATATTTTCAAATATGTATGTCACATGTCATAAGATTTTCAATGATGCAAGTTGAATGTCACAAGATTTTCACACCTCCGCAAAACTTCTTGTCGCACCTTCCAAAAAATTCTTATCATACCTTCCCAAAATTTATTGTTGCATATCACAAGATTTTCAAAGTTCTTTTTGAAACTTCTAAAAAATTCTTATTGCACCTTCCCAAAACTTCATGCTGCGCTTTTTGAAAACTTCGTATTGGACCTTCCAAAAAAAAAAATTCGCATGTCATAGCAAGTTAAAAAAATTTCATGCTTGGAATATGATTGTTGCATGCCACAATAGTTTAAAATTTGCATATCACATGTCGCAAGATTTTTCAAAGTTGCATGTCACATGTCGCAAGTAGTTCAAAGTTCTTTTCACAAATTCAAAAGTTATAATATTAATAATTCTTCAATGATTTTAGAAAATTAGAATTCCTTACAAGAAGATCACCTCACACAAGAGAACTTTCAAAATATCAATGGATAGATCATGCAAGCATAACTAATTGGATTCTTATAAAAACCCAAGAGTATTGAAACCCTTCCATCACAAGAAAAACCTTAGTTGCACTTACATGAAGAGATAAAGAAAACCAAAACTTAGGGTGTTGAGAAGAAGCATGGGTGATACCTATAGTTATAAACATTCACAAACCTATAAATTTCCCATCCAACCTCCTATTAGTGAAATATTGTTTTTATGTGTAAAAGAGAGGAGAGGATTTCCAACATATGGTTGTGTGCTTAGCTACAGGTCCAACTTTCTCTCTTTCATAACTTGTGATTTGTTTATTATCTTTAGAGAGGAGGGGACCTTGACCACGTGTTTTCATCCTTGTGGACCTAAGAATTAATTTATAATAGTTATGTTGTAATCTCTAGAAAGTTATAAACATCCTTTTTTGGGAGTCCACATGTCAACTTGGCTAGTAGCCAAAATTATGTGCAATAACATTTTTCTAAATAAATTCTAGGTCCCATTTAAAATGAGGTTCTACCTGAATGGGACTCTGTAAAATCATCATGCATATATTTTTCATAGGATTTCAAGATACTATCTAAAACTAAAATGATTCTTAACTTAGTGAAATATTTTAATCCATGAAAACTGCCAACTATCATCTAGAAGACCTAACACATGTCTTTTGGTGAAAACATCAATTGATATAGAACATAAATTATGAGCTATCCAATGATGAAAAAATGATTTAATAAGCATGGATGAAGCTATTATTGCTTAAACACGGGTCAATTCCATTGAAATCTAAAGGATGCAAGATAAAAAAAAATTAAGATGCATGGAATGCAATGACCACAAAATTAGCGATTATGAGTTGCAAATTGACATGATAAAGAAAATTTCAAAGATTAGTATGAGGCAGAAAAACAAAGAATTAATTGAATTAAAAAAACCATCTAGACACAATCTAGTAATCATCCATCAATATAAAAATAATAAGGTCTAATAAAAAAACTCATAATTTTGGGAAGGATAGATTTCAAAATTTAAAGGGGGGGGGTGTTCCCCAATTCATTAGACTTATGGGTTCTTGAGGCCTCGACAATTGGTGACACAATAGGTGAAGCCACGAATCTATTTATATAAGCCATTATTTCCTTTATAAATCTTGAGAGAAAATCAATTGTTTACCTTCAAGAAAACCTCATCTTTAACAATGGGCCCCACACAATTTTTTTTCAAGTACCAATTCTAGAATAACCTTGTTACCCCACCCAAGTCATTTACCAATTGAACCAAAGGAAATACTAATGAGATTAATTTCTTTAAAAAACTTAACTCATTATTACAAGTGGAAGCGATAATCTCCAAGTTTTATATATGAGAGTCCTTTTAATACTTTCCCTATGCTATCTCATTAAACCTCACATTGTTTCTCAATTTCAAAAGAGAAACCACAACCCTAACGGGGTCACCTAGAAACCATAGGCATTGTGCCACTACCAATGAACATATATAGCCCCAATTTAGATACCTACATTCCCTTAAAATCTGAAAATATTTCCTTCCCATCTCACTTTTCTTTTCTTTTATTTTTCTTTAAGAACCGAGTGAAATGGATTAATGCCACCTATTGAGGGTTTCATAGTTTAAACAATAAATTTGTAATCTAAGTGATTTAGTAATTATGTTTGCATGTCATCTAATTTATGTTTCTATTTTCATTATAGTAATTCTAATTTATGTGTATGTTCTGGCATATTAAACAGTTAAATCTCAAAATATCAAATTGGACAGTTCAAGTAGCCCCATAACACATTTTCAATACATAGATATATATTTTTAACTTTCATTTAAAGAAAAATAGTAAATTAACAAAAAACCTCTAGAAGAATAAGTTTGTCCCTTGTTGTTTCCTATTGTATGTTGTTGATTGTTTGAACTGCCTAAAACTGAATCTATTCCTCCCATCCATCTCGGAACAAAGCCTCTCTAGCTTCCCATCTCCAGGAATCATTGTGGTTTCTTGGCCCTCGAGCCAAAAATCCCAACAATTATCCAATATCATATGCAAACCATAATTTCCCAAATCAATTTGTTTCTCCAAAGTTTTTACTGCTCCCTCCTTTCTCCTCCCCTCCAAATGACCCATTTCCCTTTCTATTCTCCTTTCCCCTTTCTCCTCCTTGACACTCCTCCTCTCTAATATACCTTCTCCCCCTTGACTTCCTTCCTCCCATCACTTACAAATTCCTATCTACCCTCCAAATTCCCCATCTACCCTTATCCCCTCCAAATTTCCCATCACACGTAATAAAATAAATAATTATTTCATTTATTGTTACATAATTTAATCTATTAAATAAATAATGATCAAATCTAATGAGTGAAATAATCTACTTGAGTTAATTAATTTAATGATTTCAATTATTTAATTAACTTGAATTACATTACTTAATTATAATTATTAATTAATCCATTTGGGGTGTTATATACACCCACTCTTCAAGAAGCTTCATTTTGAAGTTATGGTAATTCACAACACAACGATAATAATAACAAGATGAATACATCTAAATCAGATAAGAAACATCATTAATTTAATATACTCACAAATATTTGTGTACATTTGCAAGGCATGTATGTGTAGCTAGAACATACATAATTTGTGCATGTACCAATGGAAATAATTAACACATTTAATGAAATTAATGTATGCTTCCAACCCAATCAACAATGAAATTAACTTCATAGTGAATAGCTAAACCATTTACAATATTATTAGAATCCTTGATTTTAATAATTTAGCACAAAGCAACATTTACCTAGATAATTGTAATTCAATTAAGCATTTTTTTAAAGGAACAAAGAGAAAAATAGACATTTATGCTATAAGATTAAAACCCCACACACTGTCAACTAATTCTAACATCCTTCCTCCCTAACCTACTTCTGTATTCCATCCCTATCCCTCCTCTATTGAACTATCTTGGAGAATCAACTATATTGACCTAGTTATAGATAGAACCTGTAAGCAGAAATGTCAATTACCTTGACCAAGCTTCCCCAATAAGCAATTGGCAGTCATCATCACATGTCTATGGGAATGTGACCTAACATTGTCCTACTGTGACGCTAGGTTTCAAAGGACACATGGTGGGAAATACCTCTACCCCTACTTACAAAACTAGGGTCAACACTCTATCACAGACCATACAGTGGCAGTGTTCTGGTGGGATTTTGTCATTGTATATTCGGTTTTAGGAAGTCATGCTACCTATAAAAAAAACTTGCACTTGCCCACATGTCATATCAATTTAAAATACAATGATTCATAACATACTATTTCTTGGTCGATTTTCATGATATCAACCATTTATTATCATCATTCTTTGGCTATTGCATAACCCATTAATCTGTAGGTTATTTTATAACACAAACTTATGCATATCCATACACTATTAACTTGTAATTGCATTTACCATATCCTTAACTCGGTATCCACATACCAATATCTTTCAAATTCAAAATTTTAAGCTAGAAATAGGTCCCATAATATCCATCATAAATTAGATAATGATAAAAATTCATAGTATTTTCATTTACATAGGTTCATATGTCCAAAATTTTAAGTCTCAGGTAATTAGTGTTCCACAAATCATAAGAAAATAAAGATACGACTAGTCCATAAATGATTCTATCTTTCTAAGTCAAATGGGTTGTTACCGTTAGGCACTAGATCTATGATAATAGAAAAAAATGAAATATTGCAGTGAATGCCAGCAGAATAACAACAAAGAATAGAAATATAACAACGAAACAGTAGAATATATGGAACCACAACACCAAAATAATACCTTTCTTGATAGGAAACAATGTTCACTTGCCTCTTCGAGAGGGAAACCTCCAGTAGAGAAGAGCTATATTAAAATACTTCTAAAGACAAGTCCCTCTCATACCTTCTACTCTTATTTATACTAATTCTATCTTCTAAAGAGCATTCTAGAGGAATATCTTTCTAGAAGCAGAGGCTTCTATTAGGTCTTCTTACATTGACTTGTTCATATTTATTAACTAGGCCTTATTAAATAGTATTGACCTTTATTACATGGAAATATATTATTCTACCTACATGAGAAGTTAGGGGTTTAGGTCCCTAACACACCCTCACCCTTGAAGAATAGCCTTGTCCTCAAGGCTTGAGATGAGTAAATTCCTAGAGAATAACGGTCGGCTCCCAGGTGACATCTTCTAGATTTGTATCTTTCCACTGCACTAACACCTCCTTGATGTTGTGTCGATGGAGATTACATTCACGTTGGTCCAAGACTTTATGTGGATGAAACCATATGGAATCTTCAACATCCAACTCTGAAACATTGACTTGAATTTGGCACTTAGTTCTAATCACCTTATTTAAGCATGAGACATGAAAAATGAGATGGATCTTAGAATGATTGGGAAGAGCTAATTGAAAGGCCACTAGTCCCACATGCTTGAGAATGGTATAAGGACCGTAAAATTTGGGAGAAATATTATTACCGTGTTAATCTTTAAGTGAATTCTACTTGTAAGGATGTAGACAAAGAAACACCTGGTCTTCTGTAGTAAATTAGCATTCTGAATTTCCTTGATTTGCTCAAGTTGTTTCATATGATTCTGAGCCATGACCAAATTGTCTTTGAGAGCATGGAGAATGGAGGAACAAACTGTAATAGTTTTTTCAACCTCCTCAACCTTCGATACCCCTAGTATATAGGAAATAATTGACTGGGGATTTTGTCCTTACACTTCTTCAAAAGGAGTCACGTGGGTTGCAGTATGGTAAGATATGTTATACCACCATTAAGCGAAGGGTAACCAATGAGCCCACTGTTGTTGCCAGTCAGATGAAAAACACATCAAATATGTTTCCAAACATTTGTTGACAACTTTAGCTTTTCCATCAGTTTATGGGTGATAAGTAGTATTGAGATGTAATTGTGTGCCCTAGATAAGCTTGAAAATATGATCCATGAAATATGAGCCACTATGGTTTCTTTGAATGGGAATTGAAGAATACAAAAAATAACATATTTGGAAGGCCATCAACTACCACCATGATGACTGAATTATTTCCATATTTAGGTAAGCCCACAATGAAATCCATAGGAATGTCCCTCCAAATAGCTGGTGGAATTGGAAGTGGTTGTAGTGTGCTTAGAGATTTGACATTTTCCCCCTTGTTGCGTTGAAAAAAATCACAATCAACCACAAAGGTGCAGATGCCTTGTTTCAAACCATCCCATAAAAAAGAACGTTTAATGCATTCATAGGTTTTGGTAAACCCGAAATTCCCTGATGTGGGTGAAGCATGAAGATAAGAAATAACCATGGATTTAAGTTGCGACTAGTGGCTTGAATATAGATGGAATTTGTAGTGAAGCTCTTCATTGTGACAAGAGTACACTAAAAAAATTGGAGAATTGTCTTGCAATTTTTGGATCAGTCGAGACGTTTTGGGGTCTTGCAGCCATTCCCGGTGAACAACTTGGAGCCAATCTGGTACAATGAAGGAGAGGGGAAAAAGGGATCATTCTTCTTCGTACTTTCTGGACAGAGAATAAACCACTACATTTTCTTTATCCTTCTTATGAATGATCTCATAATCATATAAAAATATCTTGGTCACCCATTTTTGTTGCTCCTAGGATGAAATGCTCTATTCTAGGAAATACTTGAGGCTTTGATGGTCGGTTTTAATTTGGAAGCATTTCCCAAAGAGATAAGGATGCTAGAGACCGACAAAATGAAGAATAGTCAACATTTCCTTTTCATATATTGATTGGCCAAGATTTAGCTCGAAGATTTCTAGTGAAGGCCAAGGGTATACCCTCTTGCATGAGTACTACTCCAATGCCTTTCCCAGAGGCATCAGATTTGAGGAAAAAAGTTTTTGTGAAGTCAGGAAGGGCCAAGATAGGATTTGTGCACATGGCTTCTTTCAATTCTTAAAATCATTGATCGTCTTTTGGAGTTCATAATTCTTAACAAACTTGCGATAATATCCTAATAAACCTAGAAAACCACACAAGCTCTTGAGAGTTCTTGGGCGTCGCTAATACTATATAGCTTTAATTTTCTTAGGATCCACCCTTACACCATCCTTCCTAACAATATGACCCAAGTAATCCACTTTCAAAGCTCCAAAGGCACATTTAGAATTATTGAGAAAAATTTGGTGCTGAGAGAGTAGACTGAGAACTTGATCTACATGGGTAAGATGGTTTTCCCAAGTTTTACTATAGATGAGAATATCATCAAAGAATACTAGAAAAAAATGACGGAGAAAAGTACATAAAACATGGTTCATGAGACTTTGGAAAGTGGAGGGACTATTACATAGGTCAAAGGGCATGACCAAGAATTCATAGTGACCCTCATGAGTGTGAAAATCAGTCTTAGTAATGTCTTCCTGTTGCATACATATCTGGTGGTAGCCAGAACAAAGATCAAGTTTAGTAAAATATTGAGACCACTTAATTCATCCAAGATATCATCAATGACAGTAATGGAAAATTTCTCTATGATTGTGATTTTATTGAGGGCACAAAATCCCAGACACATACACCAAGTACCTTATTTTTTGAGTTCCATGACCATAGGGGAAGAATAGGTTTTGGAACTAAGGAGGAAAACACCTGCAGCTAGCAATTCTTGAACAATTTTCTCAATTTCATTCTTTTGGGAAAAGGGATGACGATAAGGGAGAACATTAGGAGGAAGATTTTCGGGGATGAGAGGAATAGAATGATCATGAACACCATGGGAAGGAGGAAGTCCCTCGGGACTGGAAAAAAAAATTGGTGTTTGGAGATGAAATATTAGAGGTCAGGATGCACCACAGGTGTCTCAATTGCTTGAATAGAATGAAGTTGGGAAATAATTCCCGAATGACCTTTTTTGAGGAGATTTTTCATTCGATGGGAATTGATGATGTCAAGGGATCCTATTGTGATTCCTTGGAATTTATATTTTTGTCTCACATGTTGGAATTGCATGGTTAATTCCTTAAAACCCATGAGGATGGGACCAAGAGTGCATAACCATTCCACACTGAGCACAATATCACAACCACCCTTGTCAATAGAAAACATATGATATTTCAGGTGGTACTTCCCAATTTGGACACACACATTTTCACAATGCCCCCCACATTTCATGGAACCTCTATTGATTAAGGTTGGTTGTCATTGATGTCAACCCTTGAAGAAAGCCCCGTAGCCCAAAGGCTTGGGTAATGGACCCAATATTGTTTGATGTAAATATGACTCATTATGTAATAACCTCGTCGTTACGACAACAACAACCGACACGTTATGCAAAAATGTATATTTTTTTTTCTCAAAGGCATTACTCTATGGGTTCAATGCATTTATCAACGCAAGTAGTAAAAGGTCTAGTGGCTAATCATTTCATTGACCCTTTCATTGCGCGCAAGAGGCAACTAAATGTAAAACCACAATTCTAAATTTAAATTATATATATCATCAAGCAACATGCAATTTCCTCCTTCCTAGCCCAAGCAATGTCTTGTATAATCATAACGACATATAATTTTCTCCTTCATAAATAAGCAATGTCACACATAACCTATAAATTTCACCCATAACGCATCGTCACACATAACCTAAAATTTCCATAACATAACGCAATGTCACAATAATCGTAAGGCCATAAATCTTCCTATACATAAATCAATGTCGCAATAAAATCCTAATACCATTCCCCCTAAATAACACCATAATTGAATTTATCAATGCCATCCTGATTGAATTGACAGGATGTAACTATTATCATAAATAATGACATATATTAACAACCATAAATAACACCCCCTAAAATGACAACATACTTAATCATACCATATGCCCTCGTGATTGAAGGTGACAATTACAACCCTTATCCTAATTAGTGACAATACATCAATAACCAACATTGACACCACATAACATGACAACCTACTCAAATATACCAATGTCCTTCCATGAAATTAAATGACACTTTCAATCATTATCATATTGAATCACATATATCAATACCCATATAGAATGTTAATAAAGAATGAAAAATTTAGTCGATGAAGTTCTATTCCATATTAGAAGGGCTATTGTGCTCATGACTACTTCGTGCGATTATATTTTTCCATATACCCCTGATATGGAATTCTTTTAAGGTTAATTGTAAATCTCATTCTCAAGTATATTATTTTGTTCTAATATCTATGACTAGTTTGCTAAAAAAAAAAATTTTGGGAGCATTTGTTTAAGGTGATCCTTCATATAACACATTGATAATTGAGAATTCAAGCTATGAATTAAGTTTCAACCATTATCAGGTGCGCGCATGAAATGGAAGGACTTTTCTACTCATTTGCTTTATTAAATTTATTGTCCCAAACCCTAAGTTCTTTTTTTTTTAACCATACAACATTTTAAGTTTGGAAACCAAAAAGGAACCAATTTCATATAAACTAAGGAAGGTTGAAGCATAACTAAGATCCCATTTAATGAATCACC
>ML785122.1:307720-325797 GCA_009831015.1 Picea engelmannii | reverse complement strand
ATACTTTGGTGGTTGTGGATTTGCAGACCCGAACTCCCATTTGTTTTGGTGCTTAAATTTCTGCTCGATTTTAACAGCATATCGATAGGTAGCACCGAGTGATGAGATGTCCAAAAAATCCATTTCAGTTTGGTTGTATCTGTGTAGAGCCCCATGGTATTTCAGAACCAAATGTTGTTCGGAGTCTTTGATACCCATCTTGGTGCGCAAGGTATGGAAACTATTGGTTAACTTTGGAACTGATTGGCCCCTCTCTTGCCGCACTGTGGTCCATCTCATGTACTGGTCCTCATAGTTGCCAATAGGGTAGTACTGTTCCTTTACTGCATCCACAAAAAAATCCCAAGTGGGCTCGGCCCCATATATTCCAAATTCCTCTGTGGAAATCTGCTCCCAGTAAGTTTCCCACCAATGTTTGACATGGGGGAGAGCCTTAAGGAGTGCAAAGGTGATCTTTTCCTTCTCGGAAAAATTATGAACAAAGAAATAACCTTCTAGCAGATTTAACCATTTATCTAGGGCATCTGCATCTATTTGACCTTCAAATACGGGAATATCAAAATTAACCTATACCTTGAAAGGCGAGGTGCCTCCAAAATGGCCACTTGATGAAGATGCACCTGATGCTATCGGTAGGTGTTGAAGGATGTGGGAAAAATTCTCCATCATTTCATCCCTCTGTCGTGTGAGAGCTTGCTCAAGCAACAGACTGATAGGATCGTCTGCTCCATCATTTTTCTTTTCTTCCACCATTGAGGGTTTCTTGGGTGTGCAAGAATGATTGTCCTCAAGAGAGACAAGCTCGAGACCCAACTTTCTATACTTGGACCTCGTCGGGGACATGCACTGAAAAACGATCAAGAGCAGCCTGCTCTGATACCATTGATCTGGATTATTTTCAGTATGAAATGAAATCGGAGATATAATAAAGAAATGCACAGAGATATCGCAGATATTCAATAATATAATAGAAATGTATCAGAGATGCAACCATAAACATGGATATACAGTAATACACGATTTCTATTAATGAAATAAATGTACAGAGACTGTAAAATACAGAGTGAAATACTCGCTAGAATGGTGGTATCTTATCTCTGAGAAGAGATGTGATGGCTACTAGCATCCATGAGAAGATGATTACAATGAGGCTCTGAAGGTCTTTTTACAATAATCAAGAATGTCAAAAACCCTATACATCCAAAAGCCTAACCCTGGGAGATGAAGCACCAAAAGTCATGTGGGCCCCATTTGGGTAAGTTGGTGCATCAACTTCACAGGGTCATAACTTTTGCATACGATCTCCGGTTTAGGAGTATGATAGCTCGTTGGAAATATCTATCCAAGAAATACAAATTTTGGGTGAGCAACATGATCTACAATCCATGTTGCTCCCCGTTTTCTCAAAAAAACATCGTTTAGGGACTCAAAATGGCCCCGGAAGTTAAAAACTGCTAAAAATAGTAAATTACCAAAATTGCCAAAAACATGGTTTGGGCTAGTTGGAGAAGGTGGCTGGCCACCAATATCCACCTGGATCAAAGGACCTCTGAATCAGGAATATAATCAAGCTCCACAACCAACATCATATTCCTCCATTGTCATGGTTCCCAACTTGAGTTCAAAAAACTCTTTCATATTCATTTCATAGTAATTCTCGGACTGTCAAGGCTTCATCAAAACATGCATAGGATATCTAGCAAAATCAAGTACAAACAAAAATTATCAAGAAAGGAAGAGAGATTCAATATGGAATAATGAGAAAATATATTGACACTACTCCAATGAGTTGATGATTGATACATAGATGATGATCAAATATGATACAATGAATAAGTGGAATAAACTCATATATAGGAAATAACATTCCATAATAGCATAATGCATGCATGCATAATAGCATAATAGTGATGATCTAAAATAGAAAGTCTAAAATAGAACTAGGCAGTTAACTCCCACTAAACTAGTGTGTCAAAAATATAAATTTCTCCAAAACCCCCTTTGAACATCACTATGGAGTAAAAAATGAGTCCTAGCTACTAGGACATATTAGGTACTCATGTACAATGCAAATAATGGACACTGAATAAAAAAGAGGAAAGAGGGAAAACCACGTGGGAACAAAACCCCCCCTCAAAAGACAATGCATCAAAAGAAGAAAAGGAAGTTGCTAGGAAACTATGTTCTTCACTCCAAGATGATCCCGCAAAGTCTGAAACTTATGTCCAGTGAATGTCTTAATGAATATATCAACATTCTATTCAGAGGAAGGAAAAAATTGCAGATCAATGGTCATATCATGTACTAGATATCTAATGAAATGCACGTGGACCTCAATGTGTTTGGTTTTTTGCTGCTATACTGGATCTCTACAAAATCTTAGTGTACTATGATTTTCACACCATATGACAGTCATATAGTTAAACTGGATACCAAGCTCAGTAAGGAATTTTTGAGCCAAATTTCCTCAATGACATTGTTGACTACTCCTCTATACTCGACCTCTGCGGGTGATAAAGCAATGGTTGATTACTTCTTACTTGACCAACAAATAGGGCATGAGCCCAAACTGAGAGTGTACCTGGAAGTGGACTTGTGATATGTTACATCACCGGCCCAATATTATTCTATGAATCATATGCGATCCAATTCACAGCTAGTGGCATAGTGAATCCCATAACTCATGGTTCCCTAAACATATCTGAAGATGCACTTGGAAGCCTTCCAATGCAAATCATGGGGTTCCTGCATGTATCTGAAAATTTCTCCTACTACATATGAGATATATGGATGGGTGTGAGTGAGATACAGAAGACTCCCCACCAACTATTGATACAAAGTGATGTCCACTAATGGTGTATCCTTTCCATCCTCAAGTTCGATCTGAGATAAGAAGGGTGTAGAAATAGACTTACAATATGTCATGTGGAATCTATCTAGAAGATCCCTGACATAATTAGCCTGAGAAATTTTGATGCCTAAAGCATCCTGACTAATCTCATGACCAATAAAGAAATGAAGTGGACCCATGTCCCTCGTAGAGAACTTGTCATGAAAAATATATCTGACCACAATAATGGTTAAAGAAGAGCTACTAGTTATCAAAAGATCATCAACATAGAGTACTAAAATCATCAAAGAGTTAGTAGTCCTCATCATGTAAACATTTCAATCTGATTTACATCTAAAAAAATCATGTGAAAGTAAATAATAATACATCTTTTCATACCATGCTCTAGGTGCCTACTTGAGGCCATATAGTGACTTCTTCAGTATGCATACTAAAGATGAGTTCTAGATGAACCCCTATGGCTGCTCCATGTAGATCTCCTCTGAACGATCATCGTGAAGAAAATTATTCTTCACATCCATATGGTGAAATTCCCATCCTTTGGTTGTGGAAATGGCTAGAACCAAGAGAATAGAGTCTATCTTTGCTACAGGAGCAAAGGTCTCATCATAATCTATCCCATGAATCTGTTGAAATCATTTTGCAACTAGTCTTTCTTTATACCTTCTCACCTAACCATATGTTTCTCTCTTGGTCCTATAGACCCATTTGCATCTGACAAGTTTCCTCCTTGGTGGAAGTGGAACCAGATCCCAAGTCTGATTCTCTAGGAGTGAGTCATACTCCTCCTGCATGGTTTCTTTCCATAATGTATTTCCCACATCCTTATTGTATGTCTGTGGATATGAATATTGAACCATATAGAAATTCATGGGCATCACAGCTTAAAAAGTTTAGATTACATGAGAGGGATCCTCGTGATGAGATCGAGTCCTCCTCGAATCCAATAGATTCCATGCAAGGTTACCTTCTACATAAAGTGTGGATTGTGCCCAGTTGAGAATATATTGAATCTCCAATGTTGGTTGATCATCTGGCTATACTACCTGCTCAACTCCATGTACAAAATAGGGGTCCTTCATCATCCCCCATGAGAATAGGGGGTCCTGAGCATGAGCTCAAAGAAGTAAAAACTTCCTCTTTTGTTTCCATATGATGTGATGGGCCAAAACATATATTCCATGAATAATATGAGTAATTAATTGCAACAAGAGAATGATGATTACCTTTCTTAGATGCAAGATATTCTTGGCTCCTTATGGAATGAAGTTTCCAAGGTTGTTCTATTGAAGTACCTGATACATAAGATCGATATGCTTCTTCATGCATGTAGATTCATCATGATTTGGTTTATTATAGTAAGTTCATTTTTTTCCCTTCTTTTTATTCTTCTCTTTGGAACCTGAACCTGAAGAGTCTTTGGAACTTGGACCTGAACAATCCTTGAAGGGTTTGGAATATCCCTCCTTATTTGGCTTTGGATGTTCTTATTTCCCCTTTCCTTTCTATTTCGATTATCCGTTTCCATTATGCATGGTGAGTGCATGTGATTTAGGATCCTTGATTAGGCCCATATGAATGTTTTTTTCCTGCTCATGTGTGAGAGAATGAACGAATTGATCCATGGTAGGAATATTCCAATTTGTTCCCATAAGATACCTACTAGAATGGAAAGTGGAAACATAGACAACATATGTTGGTCCTAGCTTAGCCAAGATTGTTATAATAAGTTGGTCCACTTTTTTAGACTTATCAATACCACGAGATACTAAGCTCAATATCAAATATTTAAACTTAGTAAGGAAATATTGTATATTATCAAAACTTTTAGGATCCAAAGTATTCAACTCTACCTCAAGAATATGACCTCTCATCTCATATTGCTTTCCAAACAGACTTTCCAAGGTGATCTAGATAACATTTAGAGTATTTCATGTAGTAACATGAAACCATAAATAAGATGAAATTAATTCAAGAAGACGTCTTGTGGCCTCATCCTTTCGGTTTTCCCATCTGGTCTTCTCAGTTGTTGATGTAGGTTTTGTTTATGTCCCCATCACCAAGTTGTATAGTCCTTTCCTTATGAGTTGGAATGCTTCCTTGGGATTCCAATCAAAATAATTGTATGGTGTGAGGATTACCACCAATTTTGACTATAGAATAGGTGTCGTATCCATCTCTCCCACTGTTTCTGAGAACCCTAAAAAAAAACTAAGAAATCATTGCAGAAAGGGAACTTTAAGTGGAAAATTTGTATCAATTTCAAGAGGTAACTTTCCATCTTCTCTTCTGAGCAAACAGTGAGGAATCTTGACAAACGGATGAAAACCCACTTGCCGAATGGTTCGATTTACTTCTCCCTTGAGTCATTTCCTCGAAAAGTTAATATTTTTTGGGGTATAACTGCAATAATAAAGGTGTTTTTAAAGGAGGTCGCACCTTGCCTTAAGAGACAAACCGACCAGTCTTTAGTTGGTCACCCTTTTCCTGTGTATTGGGAGCGACCTGGTCACCCTTTTCCAGTGTCTAGGGTGTGACCAACACAAAGTTTTCAAAATTTGTAAGTTTGGGTGCAACAGTCTCTCCTTTAAATAGGGAGAGGGTGTGACCATGTATGTTACATCGACTTGCTTGCCAAAACTCTGATTTCCTTATTCTCTGGCTTGTTTGGCTTGCTCCAAGCAGTGTATCTCTGATACCATGTTAATGTTTCATTGAAACCTACACAAGATATCTAGCTAAATCAAGTACAAATAAATCTTATCAAGAAAGGAAAAGGGATTCAATATGGAAGAATGAGAAAATATATTCACACTACTCCCATGAGTTGATTATTGTTACATAGATGATGATTAAATATGATACAATGAATGAGTGGAATACACTCATATATAGGACATAACATTCCATAATAGAATAATGCATGCATGAATATTAGCATAATAGTGATGATCTAAAATAGAAAGTCTAAAATAGAACTATTCAGTTAACTCCCACTTAAGTAGTGTGTTGAAAATAGAAATTTCTCCAACACAGACAAATATTTATCTTGGAAATATACCTTTGAACTGCCTCCATGAGATACTTTTCTCATCAAGTTGATTTTATTTCTTAATTTAATCCCACCACATCGTTGTATTTCCTTGCAAGTGGTAGGTTGCAATTATAGCTTCTACCCAATATGGGTAATCATGCAGGTGCAAATATTTCTTCAATTCTACTAGTGACGAAAACCCCCCTATATTGGGTTGAGGTACAGAAAGCACACTGACTTCCCTTAAAAGAAATTTATATTCCTAAGATACCCCAAAACTATCTAAACTAAATGACAAGAGAATGGAAAGAAGATCAATAGGTGCACCTTTGGTCCTTGTGGCTGGTGTAGACCTCTTTCGCCTTTTCAACTTCCTAGATTGTGGGTCCCAAACATGACCTACAAAATCTTAGGAAAACAATAATACAACGTATACGATATCTACTTATCACTTTCAATATTCAGATATAGAAATAAATGCATAAATCAATAAAATCATATATACACAATGTTTTTGGACAGGAATGAACTCGTTTATTCAATATTAAGATCAGAAAGATTACAACATTCATCGACAATCGCTCTGCTAACCAAGTCTGGGCTCCTCTATCATGGTTCCAAGCACATCAAACCCACACTTGGTTCTCACAACCAACTTATCACTTGGGAAAGGGGAAAGGGTTGTATTAGGAGAAAGGGCTAGAGGGGAATGATGAGGCCAAATCTCATAATATGATGCAAAACTTGGGCTAAGAAGGGGAAGGGATTTTGGCAGAGTTTTATTATTCTCTTGCTTGTTGTTGTAAATGAGACCCAAAGACCTCTTTTTATATGAGAAAAATATGGTTATTCATTTTTGGGATGGGATACAATGGGTAAAATGGTTGGAAAACCCTCGATATCCCGTAAACTTTGTCGAATTCCCTGTAATTTTATATTGTTTTCAATTTTTGGAGGTAAACGTAGGATAACTAGTATGAAACTCACATTTTTACATGGGCAAAAAGTTCAACAAGGTGCATACATGTTCCAAAAAAAAAAATTAAGAAGAACCCTCAACAATAATTTGGCAAATTATGTAAGTGGAAAGGCCAATGCCATCTATGCATAGGTAAGGCATTTTTGGAATATAACAATTTCCAATATCCAGGCCTCATCCTCTTCACTTTTCCTATGCTCATAATTTAAATTTGGTGGCTTGATCTTCCTAATCTTACCTTACAATATGTATGCCTTGGGACTTTTCCTTTTCCTTCTAACAAAAGACACACTTGGGTTGATCCCTAGCCCTAAACTTGCATGATTTATTCTAGTGGATTTCGTTGGAGAATGATGACACCCTCCCATGCTTCTTAACTTCTTTTCATTTCCATGACCATCCTTTTAGCTTTGGGATTTATATGTTGTCACTTGTCTAACAATAGCTTCTTGCTTGGTGTTGGAGTCTTTATTGACTTGTTTGTGCAACATATTAAAAATTTGAAGTATCTCTTCTTGAGCCTTCATAATACTTTTATTATCTTATCTATAGTTCTTGTTAGGATATTTATACACTTAGGAGTTAGTTAATATCTACTTGGTCTATTGTGTCGTTAGGTAAAAGTGTGTTTTCTAGTGTGTTTCTTTAGTATGCATTTGTAGTTAGGAAATATTACGGTCACGATATGTTCCTCACATAGAGTGATCCGACGGTACATACTCTCCTCAATATTAATAGCCATTGATCTATGGCTTAACACCCGATTGGTCCATGATCTCTATATACAGAGCATGGAGGGTCATTTTCCGATGATCGATTATGAGAAACTCTCTTGTAAAATCTCTCTATAATCTTTTTCTTTGCATTAATAAACTGCTCCAAGTGGCCGCATTGGCTGGGGCCATGGATGTTTCCTCGTAGGGGTTTTACCATGTGAAAAATTTGGTGTATTGATCTTTGATATGGTTATGTGAGTGGTTACTGAATTTTTTCACCCTCTGTTGGAATACCTGTGTTGTCGAACATGGTATCAGAGCATGTTTGAAGACCTGCTCCTATTGTAGATCGAGATCGTGAAGCCGAGTTGCCTCATCTCTATTTTCTATCATTTCCATACATTTTTGGGTTCAGAAAACTTTTACATTGCATCTGGAGCACTCGTTTCATTCAGGAACATTTTTTGTTTCACTCGAAAAGGTTTTCGTTTGCCCAAGATACGGCCATTACAGTCAGATCTGGAGGTATAAAGTTTGAATATGCATTTTTTAAATTTTTTGCAGAGAAGTATTTTGGTTTTGTATTTTTTTATTTTTTGGGTTGCTACTCTTTTAGATATGCATATGTTATTTTCACCACACCCTGTGCGATCTCAGAAAATCAGAAACGGATAGGAAAAGGTGCATCTTTCGGGTAAGCTAACTGAGATCTAACCCTTGTTGTCATTGAGAAGCGAAGTTTTTTTTCTTGTGTAAAAAAAAATAAAAAATTAGCATGCTCTTCAAGGCCGTCTTCAACAACAATAACAACAAAAACAACAACACCCCCAATCCTCCTTCTAAACATTACAATATCTTTTGCTAGATCATTTGGTTAAAACTTGTCTTATTAAATAAGAGGTCTTGATTTCAAGTCTCTATTTTGTTACTATTTTTGAAAAAGTTCWTGCTAAAATTGTAAAGTGTATTTCACTTCAAGTATAAAAGTGAATCACTATAAGTAGCTTTAATATTTTATTTTAAAGTTATTTATWTTAAATGCATCTTTTCTTTGTAAAAGTGAGCMCCACTTCTCTTTATAAAAGTGGGTCACTTCATAAAGCAACCCACACTACCACGTGGTCCCTTGGTTAACATTTATGMCTTTTGTTAAAAGGGAATAACTCTCACATCCGAAGTCCATTTTCAGTGTCGTTTTTTTTAAAACCGCATAAATTTTTKATCTCTTTCCATTCAKATCATCAGTTTCAGTTTTTAAATCTGTATTATCTACATATTTAATATGGCTTCTACAAGTAATCTCTTACTTACCAGCACCAACTACTTCCAATGGAAATCCCATATGGAGGATTTATTAAGAAGTAAAGGCTTGTACTGAATTACCTTGGGAAAGGAAACATCACCCACTGGTGTTGATAAGAAAGTCAAATGGGATAGTAGGAATGACGAAACACGTGGATTAATCAGAATTTCCATCTCTCTTGATTTAAGGTTCCACCTTCAATCAATTGATAAACCCAAAGAAGCTTGGGAAAAGATTGAATCTATGTTTGGTAAACAAAATATTGTTCGAGCACAATAGTTATAAAATCAAGTACTAGCTTTAAGTCAAAGTGATTTTTCTTGCATTGAAGACTATCTATCTAAGTTTAAAACACTCATAACTTTATGTGAATAATGTAAGATAAAGATAGATGAAGATCGTTGCATCTATCTTATTCTTTATAAGCTAGGTAGTGCATATTATATGTTTGTATCTACCTTTTATGCCATGCAAGAGGCTCTAGGGGCATCTTATCAAAAACCCAATCTTGAGAACTTTTGTGATGATTTGATTAGAGAGCAAGATAATCTAGTACAACTTGGAGTGATTAGCACTACAGGTACCTCCAACAAAGCCTTAGTTGTCCATCAGAAAGATAAACCTAAGAATCCAAAGAAGCAACATCCTCGCCACAACAAAAAGAAATATAAGGGTCCCAAACCCACTCAGACAGCTTTTGCTCCTAATGGAGACAAAGGAGAAAAATATAAAAATAAGAATACTAACAGACATTGCAACTTTTGTGATAAATATGGTCATGATGAGTCCAAATGTTTCAAGAAGATGGCAACTTTAGAAGCAACGATGAAGAAGCACAACATCAGTATTGATTCTACTTCTTCTTCTTCTTCTCATGGACATGCACTTTCTTCTTCTGGTTTCTTGTAATATACCAAATATAAAAAGTATGCAAAATAGAAATAAAATGCTAGAAATGGAAGAATAACAACAATATAACCAGAACATTCACCACAATAGCAATGAAATGATATAAGAATAACAACAAAAATAACACTTTGATTATGAAAGCAATTTTCACGGGCCTCTTCGAGGGGGAAACCTCCAGTTGAGAAGATCTCTATTACAATAATATCCAAGCTAGGGTTCTCATACCCTTGACTCCTATTTATACTAAATATGTCTATCAAAAGAAGCATCTAGAGGAATATCCTTCTAGAAGCGGAAGCTTCTATTACGTCTTCTTACATCCGACTTATTCTATTTTATTGCAAGGCCTTATTAATATTTACCTTTATTACATCCGAATATATTGTTCTACCCATGTGCGAGTTAGGACCCTAACATGTCCTCCCCCTTAAAAACAACCTCGTCCTCAAGGCTTGAGATGTGGAAATTGATGCAGAATGGTAGCTGGTTCCCAAGTGGCATCTGCTGGAGTTGTAGCTTTCCACTAGATTAACACTTCCTTGATGGTTCTCTGATGCAAGTGATGCTCATGCTAGTCCAAAACTGCTTGTGGTTGTAGCCAAATGGATCCTTCTTTGGCTAACTTGGGAAGGTTGGTTTGAATTTGGCACTTAGTTTCAATCACCTTCTTTAAGAAGGAAACATGAAAAACATAATGTACCTTTGAATGACTGGGAAAAGATAACTGATAGGCCACCTGCCCCACACGCTTGAGAATTATATAAGGACCATAAAATTTGGGCGCTAACTTCTAACAATGCTCGGCCTTGAGGGAATTCTACTTGTAAGGTTGCAGGCGAAGAAACACCTGATCCCCTTATTCAAATTGACATTTAGAGTGACCTTGATCTGCTTGTTGCTTCATCTCATTTTGTGCCATGACCAAATTCTCTCTGAGGGTACGGAAAATATCCTCTCAAACTGTAAGTGTTTGGTCAACTGCCTAGACCTTTGAGACACAAGGTAAGTATGAGATAACTGAAGGTGGCTTATGTCCATATACTGCTTCAAAAGGAGTCATGCGTGTAGTTGTATGGTATGAAGTGTTGTACAACCATTCAGCTAGGGGTAACCATTGAGCCCACTGATTTTTCTTTTCTAAGGAAAAACACCTCAAATATGTTTCCAAACACTTGTTGACAACTTATGTTTGACCATCAGTCTGGGGATGATAAGTTGTACTGAGATGCAATTGGGTGCCTTGTAGCTTGAACAATTCTTGCCAAAAATTGCTTGTGAAATTTGAGTCGTGATCAGAAACAATAGAGTGTGGCATGCCATGAATCTTGAAGACCTGATCCATGAAAATTTGAGTCACCGTGGATGTTGTAAATGGGTGTTGAAGAGCACAAAAATTAGCATACATGGAAAGGTAATCAACAACCACCATGATGACTGATTTATTTCCTGATTTGGGTAAGCCTGTAATAAAATCCATAGAGATGTCCTTCCAAATAGTAGGTGGAATTGGGAGAGGTTATAGTGTGCCCGAAGATTTGACTATTTCTCCCTTGTTGCATTGACACACATCAGATTCAATGAAAAAAGTACAAATGTCATGTTTCATACCATCCTAGAAAAAAGAACGTTTGAGCCTGTCATAGGTTTTGGTGAACCCTGAGTGCCCCGCTGTCGGTGTAGCATGAAGCTCAAAAAGTACTGTGGATTTAAGCTTTGATTTTTTACTTAAATACAAATGGCCTTTGTATCGAAGCTCATTGAGGAGCCAAGAGTACCCTGGGAGAGATGGAGCATTGGACTAAAATTGTTGGATTAGATGCGAACTTTTGGGATCTTATAGCCATTCCTGGCAAACAACTTGGAGCCAATCTGGTACAATAAAGGAAAGAGAAAAAATGGATCCTTCGTCTTCATATTTGCGGGAAAGTGCATCCGCAACCACATTTTTTTTTCCTTTCTTATAAATGATCTCATAATCATAGCCAAATATCTTAGTTACCCATTTTTGTTGCTACGGGGAGGAAATGCATTGTTCCAAAAAATACTTAAGGCTTTGATGGTCTGTCTTAATTTGGAAGCGTTGCCCAAATAGATAAGGGTGCCACAAATCAACGGCATGTAGAACAGCCAACATTTCCTTTTCATAGATAGATTTGCCCAGATTTCTTTCATATAGTTTCTTGTTGGTAAAGGCCAAAGGCCGACCCTCTTGCATAAGGACAACACCAATTCCTTTCCTTGAAGCATCACATTCCAATACAAAGGTCTTTTTGAAATCAGGAAGGTCCAGCACTGGAGTGGTGCACATGGCCATCTTTAAGGTTTGAAAAGCTTGAGCAGTAGCTGGATTCCAAGTGAAAGAATTCATTTTTAGGAGAGCAGTGAGAGGTGCTGCAATATTTTCGTAATTCTTAACAAACTTGCGATAATAACCTTTTAAGCCCAGAAATCCACGCAAGATTTTGAGAGTCTTTGGGTGAGGCCAGTCTTGCATAGTTTCAATCTTTTTAGGATCTATCCTGACGTCATCTTTTCCAACCAAATGACCCAAGTACTCTACTTCATCGGGCTTTGGAAGGTGGAGGGGGCATTACACAAGCCAAAGGGCATGACCAAAAACTCATAGTGGCCCTCATGAGTTCTAAAGGTAGTATTGGGAATGTCTACCTCTTTTATACATATCTGGTGGTATCCTGAACGAAGATCTAGTTTAGTAAAGAATTGGGCGCCACTTAGTTCATCCAGGAGGTCATCAATGACCAGAATGGGAAATTTATCTTTAATGGTAAGTTTGTTGAGGGTACAAAAGTCAGGACACATTCTCCAAGAACCTTATTTCTCCAAGACCATGACCATAGGATAAGAGTAGGGGCTCGTACTAGGACGGATAACTCCTACATTAAGGAGTTCCTGGATCATTTTCTCATTTTCATTTTTTTGGGAAAAGGGGTGACAATATGGACGAATATTGGGAGGAAGTCTTCTGGGGACAAGGGGAATGGAATGATCATGAACACCACATGAAGGAGGGAGTCCCTGGGGAGTGGAAAATACCACTTGATGTTTAGAAATGATGGCTTGGAGGTATTGCGACATCGAGGGTGTTTCTTTTACTTGTATGGCATAGAGTTGAGAAATAACACCAAAATGACACTTTTGATAATCTTTTCCATGCAATGGGAACTAATGATCTTAGGTGAATTGGCGGTGATGCCTTGTAACTTATATTGGTGGTCCTCCTGGTCAAATTGCATGGTTAATTCCTTAAAATCCATGAAAATGGGGCCCAAAGTCCTTAGCCAGTCTGAACTCAACACAATGTCACAATTGCCCATGTTGATAGAAAACATATGATATTTCAGGTGGTAGTCACCAATTTGGAGATGCACATTTTCACAATGCCCTCCACATTTCATGGAGCCACCATTGGCAATAATGATTTGGAAATTATTGACAACATGGATGTAGTAATGAATTTCTTGGGAAATGCAGAGATGAATAAATTTATGGGTGCTTCCACTATCAACCAGAATGACGACCTTCCAATGCTTGATGTAACCGATTAGCTTGAGGCTTTGGGGAGTAAATAAGTCAGTGAGGGCATTGAGGGAAATGACCAGTTCTACTTTGGGAGGGTCTGAGGGAGGGGTTATGTCAGGGGTTTCAGGTGACTCAGACACAAGGGGAGTTTCAATATCCTCTTCTGAAATATCCTCAGAGATGGCCATAAACAGTTTTTGTTCCTTACACTTGTGGCCTGGGAAATATTTGTCATCACAATTATAACAAAGGCCTTTGAGTTGGCGTTTAGCCATTTCATCCCTGGTCAATTTTTGAATCTTTAGTGGAGCGGAGGGACTAGTGGGATTTACTAGTTTAAGGTGAGGGATAAAGGTGGGTTTCTGGTTTTGAGAAGATACAACATGTTGTGATTCTTTAGCTCTTTTAGTAGCCTCCACCCAACTCTCAGGCCGAGCCATGAGGACATGGGCCCGAATATCATCCTTGAGGCCACTGATAAAACATTATCAGAAAAAGGCATCAAACATGCCCTCTGTCCGAAAATCCAGGCACTCAAAGGAAGCTATAAAGTCTTCCACTGTTCCTGATTGTTTCAACTTTTTCAAACAGCCCAATTTTTTGGTGTTAGTGTCAAAGAATTCATAAATCTCTACCACAAAGTGTGTCCAAGCAATATACCCTTGACGAGAAGTTTTTCTCCATTATCGTGATTGCCAACGTTCTTTATCTAGATGGAGAACACCATATCGGAGTTTGACCAACTCATATGTAATGTCGTATAAAGATAAATAATGTTCCATTTGGGTTACCCAACCAGTGGGGTCCAAGCCATCAAATTTGTTCACATCCACCCATGGAAGGCGTAGGTCATGTTGAAAGTGATGGTTATGAAAGTTATGGGAATGAGAGGAATAGTCACCTTTAGTATGTGGAGGTGAGGAAGAGGAAGGGTTATCTATAGGGATATGCAGTTTGGTGCAGAGTGTTGGAAAGATAGATCCAAGCTAGGTGGTGAGGTGTTGTTTGATTTCCTCCATTGAGGACTGCATGGTTGTATTGATGGTGGCAACATTGTCACTGAGTTGTTTCACTTCTTGTTGGGTCTCAATGAGACCAGATTTCAAGGTGTTGAAGCGAGCTTCCAAGTCCTGGCTATGGGTATGGGCCATGAGGATGGGGGAACTGAAAAGAGGTGGGCGAGGTTAAAAATTTTTCTGAAAAATGATATGGATGAATGTGATAAGGGATAAGAGATGAATCCAATGGAATAGGTCTCAAATAATGGTGAAACAATTTCCAGAATTTTTTTTTAGAAGTAAACCGACAGGAAATACCCAAATGCTTAACAATAGTTATACTTCGGTATGTAAAAATACTCCGGTCTGAAGAATACTGCAGAGAGGAAATTCCCAAATTCTTAACCAGAAAGAAATGTGTATTTAGTTGGAAACCCGAACACAGTTGCGCGGCAATAGATCTTGTCTGTTTTAATTTTTTTATGTTTCTGTCCCCAAGGGTTAGGTATTCAAGGGTTCTATAGAAAATGGTTTTCCTTGTGCTATAGCTCTCTGATATATGTGCAAGTTCCAATAGTAGTACTCGGCTGAATATCTCAGGGCACTAACTAAGGAGGATAGACCGTACCCTTAGTCGTACTACCTGACTAACCAAGTACTAGAGAGTATCTTCTCGAGTGTTGTTCTCGGACATAATAGCAGTCAAGCGACCGATCGGTTTATCTAAAGAGGGCTTTAGGTAATCTAGGTCAATCCATACACAGGCATTGTCTCATGCGCTCCCACTCAAAGGGGTACCAACAGGGGTTACAAGGGTGGCTAACAGATGTGCGCTTAAGTACCACTTGTATTTCCTACGTGTATGAATCCATCAACCATGGGTTTATGCATGTAACAAAAGATCTCTGTGGCTTAAAGATGTTGGAATACATCTCTACCCTTAAAATAAATAAATTAATTAATTAACCCACAATTTTTGTCGAGGAAAGTGCTCTGATACCACTTGTAATATACCAGATATAAAAAGTATGCAAAATAGAAATAAAATGCTATAAATGGTAGAATAACAACAATATAACCAAAACATTCACCACAATAGCACTAAAATGATATAAGAATAACAACAGAAATAACACTTTTATTATGAAAGAAATGTTCATGGGCCTCTTCGAGGGGACAACCTCCAGTTGAGCAGAGCTCTATTACAATAATATCCAAGTTAGGGTTCTCATACCCTCGAATCATATTTATATGTTAAGAACCAAATATCAATATAGCATAGAAAAACCTCAGAAAAAGTACTCAATGCTTTGAAAAATAGATAATTTCAGATAATAAGCCTCTTCGAGGGGGCAACCTCCTTTTACCCCACTTAAATGTTCAAGTACAAGATGATTCAAAATGAAAATGTCTTCTTGCTATATATAGGAGACTAGGAGGTATAATTATAACTAATGGCCTAAAGCCGACATACATAAAATAACATTACTAATATAATATGCCTCAATTAAGGGGTAATGAGCCAATATTAGGGATTAACATGCCCCTCCCCTTAATACAAGTGTTTTCCACAACGCTTGAGTAACTTTGGATGATTCTGTATAAAAGACTCATCTTCCCAAGTGGAATCTTCAGCCGGTAGTTTCCTCCATTTAATGAGATACTCTGAAATGGATCTATTCCTAAACTGGAGAATTCTTGTGTCAGTGATGGCTTCAGGCTCCAATATGATTTTTCCTTCCTCGTCAAGTTCTGGAAATATATTTTGAACTGTGATCTTGTCACTTATAACCCTCTTTAAGCATGAAACATGGAAAATTGGGTGTACTCATGAAGATGCAAGCAACTCCAATTTGTATTCCATAGTAACAATCTTTTGCAACACCATATAAGGGCCATAGTACTTTGGTGATAATTTATTATCCTTCTTGGCTTGCTTGAGGGACATCTGTTTGTATGGTTGTAGTCTCAAAAACACCCAATCCCCTACCTCAAAACTTATTTCACTACGATGTTGATCTGCTTATTGTTTCATGCGATTCTGTGGCATGGTCAAGTTGTCCTTTAAGATTTGGAGAACTTGTTGTTGATTCTTGATGTGATATTCCACTGCTTGAACCTTAGATTTTTCTTTTAGAGAAGAAGTGATGGAAGGAGGGTGGTATCCATAAAGTGCCATAAATGGTGTCATTTTTGTTGCAGTATGAACGGAAGTGTTATACCACCATTCTGCCAAGGGTAACCATTTGAACCATTGTGTTTGTTTATCAGAGACAAAGCAACGAAGGTAGCCTTCTAGACATTTGTTCACTATCTCAGTTTGTCCATCAAATTGAGGATGATATGATGAGCTCTGAGCCAATTGAGTACCCAAACAAGAAAATAATTCTGTCCAAAAATGTTCAGTGACGATGGAATCTTTGTCACTTACAATAATCTTTGGGTTGCCATGTAGATTTTGAACTGTCTCCATGAATGCGGTGGCAACTGTACTAGCTTTGAAGGGATGAGAGAGTGCACAAAAGTGTACATACTTGGTCAGTCTATCAACAATCACCATGATGACACTCTTTCCTTCAAACTTTGGTAACCCTGTGATGAAATCTATGGAAACCTCCTCCTAGCACTGACTTGGGATGGATAATGGTTGTAAAAGACTTGGGGTTTTAAGTGTTTCGACCTTATTTTGTTGGAAAACCAAACATTCTGCCACAAACCTTTGAACATCAGTTTTAAGGTCATCCCAAAAAAAATCCTTCTTGACTCTATGGTAGGTTTTCAAAAATCCTGAGTGCCCTCCTACTGGAGAGGTGTGAAATTCCAATAGTACATTTTGATTGAGTTGGGAGTTCTTACATAAATATAAGTGATCTTTGTACCATAGTGAATCATTTTCCCATGTAAATGTATCTGATGCACTAGAATCCTGCTACAACCTTTGAATGAGAGTCCACACTTTTTCGTCATTCTTCCATTCATCCCTTGCTTCTATTATCCAATCGGGTTTGATGATCAAGATAGCACAGAGAAAGGCCTCAACATCTTCATACTTTCTTGAGAGTGCATCTGCCACAACATTTTTCTTTCCCTTTTTATAGACGATTTCAAAATCATGACCCAATATCTTGGTTACTCATTTTTGTTGTTCTTATGAATATAGTCTTTGTTCCAAAAAGTATTTAAGACTATCATGATCTGTTTTGACCTTGAAGTGCCTACCTATTAGGTAAGGATGCCATTTCTTCAATGCATGTAGTATTGCCATCATTTCATTCTCATAAATGGGTTTGTGTAAGTCCTTTCCCTTGAGTGGTCGACTTTCAAAAGCCAGAGGCCTTCCTTCTTGAATTAGGACAACACCAATTCCATTTCCCGAGGCATCACATTCCACAATAAAGGTTTTTGTGAAGTCTGGAGTGGTCAAGACAGGAGCATTACGTATGACCTCTTTAAGTTGTTAAAAAGATTTAGTTGCCTCTGGAGTCCATGAAAATTCATCCTTCTTATTTAATGTCATTAAAGGTGTTGCTATTCTTCCATGGTTCTGAACAAGCTTGTGGTAGTAACCTGTCAAACCCAAAAATCCTCTAACATTCTTCAATGTTTTGGGAATCGACCAGTCTATCATGGCCTTAATCTTGTTAGGGTCTACCTTAACACCTTCATGAGATACAATATGACCCAAATACTCTACCTCCTTTACTCCAAAGAAACATTTGGATGGTTTGGCATATAGTTGTTTCTCCT
>ML785122.1:290953-303421 GCA_009831015.1 Picea engelmannii | reverse complement strand
AAGTCACTTCCATGTATTTGGCAGTATAGCATGGGCTCACATTCCTGATGAGAAAAGGAAAGCATTGCAGCCTAAAAGTGAGAAGTGTATATTTGTTGGTTATTCTGAAGATGTCAAAGGTTACAAAATTCTTCAATCATATTGTTATGAAATTATTATTAGAAGAGATGTTAAATTTGATGAAATCTCTTGGCCTGCGAGCCTAATTCGACGTTTGTGCCTTCTTTGGCCTGCGAGCCTAATTCAGTGATTGTTCCTTCTTCGACTTGCGAGCCATATCCAGCGTTTGTGCCTTCTTCTGATTTGGCTTCTTATTCATATGATGACAATGAGGATGAAAATCCACCTTCGCCTTCTCACCCTCCTCTAGATGAGTCCTTTGAACCTGAACCAACACCAGCTCCACCACTTCCTAGATAGGTCCATTCAACACAAGAAGAAATTGGTGATCTTGTCGGAAATTCTTCATATCAGCATCGGACACATTCACAGTTCCAGTGAGCCTCTTCTCTTTTGGCTCAAGTTTCAGAAACTCATGATCCAGAGACATTTGCAGAAGCTTCAGGTCATCCAGATTGGGGTATAGCAATGAATGAAGAGTATCGTTATTTAATGTAAAACAATACTTGAGATATTGTACTTATGACAAAAGGAAGAAAACTTGTTAGATGCAAATGGGTCTACAAAACTAAGTATGCATCAGATGGAAGTGTTGAAAGACACGAGGCTCTGTTAGTTTCCAAAGGATTTTCCCAAGTTGAAGGAATTGACTATAATGAAACCTTTGCCCCTATAGAAAAAATGAATTCCATCTTCCTTGTTCTTGCCCTTGTTGCCTCACATAAATGGGAGGTCCATCAAATGGATGTTAAATCCACCTTCTTGCATGGATATTTGCAAGAATAAATATACATGGAACAACCTTTTGACTATGTCCAGAATGACTCTAGCCTTGTTTGTCGCCTCAAGAAATCTCTTTATGGTCTCAAGCAAGTTCCATGAGCTTGGTATGACAAAATGGACAGCTTTCTTATTGCCATTGGATTATCTAGATGTCATTCTGATCCTAATGTATATACCAAGAAAGTAGGAAGCCATCTCATAATCCTTGTCCTTTATGTTGATGACCTTATCCTTACTGGTAGACTCAAAAATTTTAAACCATGTGAAAACCATCCTTAAGAAGAAATTTGAAATGATAGACTTAGGATTTTTGCACTATTTCCTTGGCCTCCAAGTTTTGCAAACCAATGAAGGAATTTTTATTTCCTAGTCTAAGTATGCTTGTGACCTTCTTCGTCGCTTTCACATGGACTATTGTAAACCAACCCCTTCTCCCATTCAGTATGGAGTCAAGCTTACTCCCACCTGTACTTCTCCTGAAGTTGATGCCACCTTGTACTGTCAGTTAGTTGGTAGCCTCTTATACTTGACTCATACTCGTCTTGATATTTCCTTTAATGAAAATGCCCCATGAAATCCATTGGAAAGCAACTAAAAGGATACTTCACTATGTTCATGGTACATTTCAGTTTGGGATACATCATAATTCAGAGGGGACTCCTTTATTGGTTGGTTTCACTTATTCAGATTGGGTTGATGACCCTGATGATCGGAAGTCTATTGCAGGTTATGCTTTCAGCCTTGGTTCAATACCTGTCACTTGGTCCTATAAGAAGTAGCATGCTATTTCACTTTCTTCAGCAGAAGCAAAGTACCGATCAATGGTAAATGAAAGTTAGGAAGCCTTGTGGCTTAGATAGATCCTTTCATAGTTTGGATTCCAGCACCAACATCCAACCAGCCTTTGGTGTGACAATCAGAGTGCCATCAAGCTCGCCAAAGACCCAGTTCAACATTAGCATAGAAAACACATCGAGCTACACATGCACTTCATCAAAAAGCTCATTCATGATCAAGTTATTGAAGTGCTCTTTTTCCCTACAAAAGATCAAGTTGCAGACATTTTCACAAAGTCTCTTACAGAAGCAAAGTTTTCTAAACTCTGATCTATGTTAGGAGTTACAGAAGTTGTCATTAAGGGGGGATAGGCTCTAATGCCTCCTTCCTTCTCTTATTGTGTCACTATTGTAAATCCTTAAATCCTATCCCAAGTTGTTATTAAGGGGGGATGTTAGGATATTTATACACTTAGGAGTTAGTTAAGATCAACTTGGTCTATCGTGTCATTAGGTAAAAGTGTGTTTTCTAGTGTGTTTCTTTAGTATGCATTAGTATTCATTTGTAGTTAGGAAATCTGACGGTCACAATATGTTCCCGACATAGAGTGATCTGATGGTTCATACTCTCCTCGATATTAATAGTCATTGATCCGTGTCTTAACACCTGATTGGTCCATGATCTCTATTTAAAGAGCATGGAGGGTCATTTTCCGATGATTGATTTTGAGAAACTCTCTTGTAAAATCTCTTTGTAATATTTTTCTTTGCATTAATAAACTGATCTAAGTGGTCGCGTTGGTTGGGGTCGTAGATGTTTCCCCATAGGGGTTTTACCATATGAAAACATCGTTCTGTTGATCTTTGATCTGGTTATGTGAGTGATTACTGAAGGTGTTTGTCCTAGTTGAAATACATGTGTTTTCGAACAGTTCTCTACTTCCCTATGCAAGCTCCTCATAGTTATAGGCTCCTTCCTATCTCTTCTCCCATTTGACTATGTCTCAGCATTACCCATGCTGAAATGAGTACCTATAATATCTTTCTCATGGCTACAATATCCATGAGAATCTTCCATAACTCCAATCCTCATATAAGAACTAAATCTTCTTTCCTGTACCTCTTGTTGGAAGATTGGTTGTCATTGATGTCAACCCTAGTCATGGGTTTTGGACCGCAAGATTGATAAAGGTATTTGGACATGAAGGACAATTCATATGCATATACAACAACCATGAATAGATAGTATACATCATGTTTTTTTCGGTGGTATGTGGCACGTCACGTGTGTTACACATGATTTTGGTCATCTTGGTGATGTATTAACAATAGTGTACTCAGGCTCCCAACAAGAACTTTCTCCTGAGAAGAGTGGCATTTATCTCCTTCCAGAAAACATATTTTCAAAGTGAGTTTGTAGGTTGCATATGGCCTATGGTGTGAGAATGACCCATTCTCACAGGACACCTTCATCTAGGGTGCGAACTTCTCGCAGGTTGCTCTATACACAGGGTGCGAACTTGTTTTTAAGCTTGGAAAAGAGAAGAAGTCTCGAGGATTCTAGAATGGAATCTTCAAGAGAATGAGTTGGCATTCATATGGTTGTCATTTTACTGGCTTCCCTGATTTGGTGGGATCATTATCATCCATGTAACCATCTCACCCTCTCCTATATATTGAAAGAATTCTCATGGAAAAGGTTAAGCAAGATTAATTGAAGAATTGGTGAAGGAATTGTGTGAAGAACCCAGCTTGAAAAGAAGCTTGGAGACTCTAGTAGGTCTATCAAGAGGAATTGGATCTTATTCATGCAAGGACAGAACAAGTGTGTGTGTTGGAACCAAGAGTCATCGAAATGAAGCTTGCGACATCAAGGCGATCAGGTTGTATCTTCTACTTTCAATTAATATGATACAACGACATGTCCTTTTCCCATAAACTTTAAAGTCATTCTTACTTTATTGTGTAATTCTTTGATCATACACATAAGTTGACGATTGAATACATTTTGCTATCTTCACTTTGGTTGGTTTGTGTTGTCTTGGTCTTGACCTCATGAGAGCACTAGAGCGAAGTGAGAGCATTAGAGACCTAAGGAAGCAATACAAAGTTATGTCACTTGTTCCTCCTTACTAGATAATTCAATGGTCGTAACTTAGGGAAAGAGTCATGTCCTGTCATGTTTTGTTCTAGATCGAGGTGGATATAGGGAGATCTGTTAGTGTCCGCACCTACTGATTAGTCCGATAACAAAATTGGTGACTCCACTGGGGATGCAACCCATTTTTTTAGTGGTTTTTGACGTTTTTCCTTGGCCATTTTCTCTTGCCTTAACTTTCTTCATTTCTATCAATCTTTGAGTCTTCAGGAAACTCTGACAGACTCTCTGGGTCTAGAACTCCCTTCAAAATTTTTGTCTTTTTCCAAAATTTTGCCTAGTTTCATGCCTTCTCCCACTAAACCCCTTTGTGGCCTATGAGAACCCCTTGACTTCGCACTCTGCCTTTAAGTCCAGTACGATATTCTCGTACATTGCTTGAAGTCAGCTTGTGAGAATGCTCCATTCTTGCAGTGTGCATTACTGATAGCTTGCGAACCCTTTTTTTAATTTTTTGGATTTAAGGTTTTTGTATGCTCAGATGCCCAGATCTGTGTGTGTGTCTGAAAAGAACTTCTTGGACCACTAGTTGATTGTTTCTTGACTTCGAATTTTGTGCACGATTAGTCTTTGAAAATCAAAGGCTCTTCTTGTCCATCTTTTTCTCAACTCTCATCTCTTGACTTTTCTTAGAAAGGATATAATCTCTGATCCTAGAATCTGAGTACTTGTTTGGTTAGGAGCCGATGATCAGTTTGAAAGTTGGGATTGTTTGTCTTTCTCATTTGCTCATTACCTAGAAAATCATTGTTCTCATGCAATTGAAAAGACTAGTCTTGTCTGCTTGTCATTTTTGTCTCCATTGAAAGATTGGTTTGGGTTTTTATTTATTGCTTATTCGTTAGTTATTGGTTTTCCTTAGTTTCACCGCCATGGTGGTTCTTTTTGAAAAGTAAAAAACATTTTTCTTTTTAAAAGAATTTTCATTTTGAAAATATTGGAAATCAATCGTTGAAATAGAACAAATAGAGAATTGTCATTGTTACGTGATTCGTTGAAGATTGCATTTTAAAGAAGATTGCATATCATAGTTCAAGATTGTTCTGGAAAACTCTTCTTTCCCTCCTGTAAATAGGATTCATCGAATAAGAATTGATATTTTTCATTCCTATCTTTGCATTGTTGGGCCAGAGTCTCACACAACATCGGTCTCATCTCCGCTTCCTTTGAGTAACAACAAACCTTAATAATATTGTGCAATTTTAAAATTTAACTAGTAACTCTTTTCTAGGACTCTATTACACCAACAATTAGCTAGGCCAGAGCTTTGGAATAGGTAGAGAGATACACTCTCCAAAGCACAAAACACACAATAGCATCTTGTGTTAAGGAGTGTCAAATTCCATTTACAACATTTTGTCCTAGGAAGCCCTTCTCACACAAGGGTCAAACCCGAGGTCACATTGATATTGACAAAGTTACTCACCCCGCTTTGTTAATACCAGTGTAGAGATTGCATGTATTATGAGGGTCACTTGGAGGTATACCCACAATGATGAGTGGAAGCCTCTTAAGTTGATTCCGGGCTAGATACCCTGCCCTTGTGTGTGGAACGGACTGTCGACTATCCCCCCAGGATTTATTGTTGTCGGTGGTAACCTTAGTGGCCTATCTTCTTAGGGTCTTACACAAGGTGACTGTGAAGGGGCAAGTCTTCACGGTACCTGGAATCGACGTTGGCCAAACTCACTCGAGCTCCTTGGAGGGTATACCCACGATTATGTGTTGGAGCTTCCACCAGGGTGTAAGTCCATTAAGCAGGTCATCAACGTAACTTTTCCACCCTAGCCCAGCCCCTTCTCGTCTCGTTGTTGCGACGTTGGATTTCATCACCAACTAGTGACTTCGGAATTAGAAGTTCTTGTTTTCTTAGTATTGTTTCCTAGTTTTTGTTTACTATCGCATGATGTTTGTTCACCCAAGTTGACCATAGGGTTCTCTTCGCCAGTTTTTTAATTCGTTCACAATTGACCCTCCACGTCGTTCACGTAGAATGTAGGGTTTACCTCTAGAAAATCTGGAAGGATCTCAACCCTTGCCTACCAACCCACTAGAGGGCTCTCCTCAACAGAGTGAATTCCAAGATGTCACCACTCCACAGCTAGAGAGAACTGACTCTCTAGAACAATTCTGAATTTCCAATTCTCGAGAGGACTTTCAACTTCACCCCACCTCGGAGAGACGTATTATGCGACTGACCCATTCTGGAGAACTAGTTGTTCAGTATTCCAGATCACCAACTGGACCGTTTCCAGGACCCGAGGGTCAAGATCCTTTTTGGGCCACTAGTGTTTTTAGACAGGATCTCATGGCTCTGGAGCAGGTGTTGATATAACTATCAGGCCTGAGCTCCCCGAAACCTCTGACCCAGACGCAGTACCTCTTACTACTGCTTATTATTTTCCTAGAACAGACACTCCACGAGCCAACCACACCTTGACCCTCCCTTTACAAATGGTCCATTACGCAGATACTACGAGTATTCACACCGGGATTACCGTGGCTAGTCAAGCCCCTGTTGGCACACCGCTTTCACCGAGTGCCACTCCGACACTTCCATCGGGATACTTTGCATTGAATGCTTCTATTCCCACTACTATGCAAACCCCATCCGGAACTCCTGGAGGTCCCACTTCTTCTGGGCACTCTCCTCCCAGCTTCATTCTGACACTTCCTCAACCCCCTTTCGGAGGATATTTTCAATCCTCTATCGGTGGCACCAATCCTAGTGGCACCATCCTGTCATTCACACCAAATTACCAGATTCCTATTGGTGGACAATTTTACCAAGGAGGTTTGACTCAACCCCCCCTTGTAGGGAAAATTCCTATTGGAACACAAATCCCAATTGGAACACAACCCCCAGTTGGAACTCAACCCCCGATTGGAGGACAACCCCCACCAACCCCACCCTATGGACAAAACATACCTCCATCCTTGGCCCAGTATTACAACCATATGATACAACATAATCCTCAATCAACTGGGGGGCAACAGCCTCCATCTACATCCGTTATACCCCCGAGTATAGGCCAACCATATCCAAGTACGTCCAATCCTATTTGAGGCTCAAAATCTCAAACTCACATCCCTGTTCAAGGATACAATCCCATGAGCTACTTTCCTCCACAACAACCATCGAATATGCCTGGGTCTTCACATTATATGCAGACTTCTTATGGTCCCACTGGTTTGCCGATGGGACTCCCTCCCCAAAGCCACCAGTACCTGCATGTGAATAGACATTTACCCTTCTTGGCCACTTTGGATCTCCCAGATCTATCAAGGATTTTAAACGATCCAATCCGTCACTCTCCCTGTTGGCTCTCTATACCAGCCAAGCTACCATCTGACATCCTTAAATTCAATGGAAAAGAAAAAGAGGACCCGAAAAATCATGTCATGACTTTTCACCTCTGGTGCTCATCCAACTCCTTGATGGATGACTCTATTATTTTACGTCTTTTTCAAAGAACTCTCACAGGTTCTGCCGCGAAGTGGTATATAGAATTACCACGAGGTTTCTTCACCGACTTCAACACCCTAGATATGGCTTTCCTTACCCACTACCAGTTACCAATCCATTATGAAACGGGGATCAAGATTTTGAGTTCTTTCAAACAAAACAAAGCCACTCATATATCTGATCACATTCATGAGTGGTAATGGAGACGACGTCTCAACAAACTCGAACTTCCTGATCATTTGTTGGTCGAGTGGTTCACCAAATCATTTATGAATGACACCAGTCGTGACATCACCATGGGTGGAGTTGTCACAGAAGAACAGGCCATAAGTCATGCTCAATACCTTGACCTCGTTTACTCACAAACTAGTACTCTTTATGACTTACTCCCTGATGCACCTCATCCTTCCACTTCTACCACTTCGGCTACTCCAGTTGTTTCTCATGCAGCCGATGGTGTGATTGGCACTTTCCATGCCCAACCACATTCCACCTCAAGCAACAACCCCAAACCCATTTATTCTAATGCTCAAAATGCTCCATATGATACCCCTCCCATCGGAAATACTTCTGAGGTAAATGCGGTTCAATCTACCACAGCCGGTAAAAATAAATCCAGAAAGGGAAAGGGTAAGAATAAGGAGGAAAAAAATACTTTGCAAGAAGAGAAAACCAAAAATCCACCTGTTGACGATAGGGATAAGCACAAACCCCGATACCCTTGTCTTATCTATGGTGATGATCACTACATGAAGGATTGTCCACGACACGCTGAGGTTACTAAGTTCCTTCAAGGGGCCTTGAAACCACCCACTCCGGTCATTTTATCTGAACCCTTCCCCTCTCAACAATAGGCCCAATTGGTCATTCATGACCAACCTTCCCCTTCCACTACATCTTATGTATTGATGTGTAATGGCGATTCAAAGAAGAATGACATCGCACTTACCCCTCGAGCCAAAGATTATTCCCCCTCTAAGGATAAGGTTGATGTTATACCTCCTTCATTGGTCCAACCATCTCCCACGAATCCACCTACCAACTGTCCTCTTCATCTCGAACGACCGAGCCTTGACACAGTTCTTCGCCCCCCTACAAAGGGCGTCGTTCAGAAATCGGCTTTCAATCCTCCTGCTCATGTTGCTCAGAACTACAACATTGTTGAAGATCTGGCCCAAGCACCTTCTGCGATGTCATCCCTCGAAGTCCTTCAAATTTGTCCCACACATCGAGAGGCACTGTTGAAAGTTATAGATGGAATCAACCTGACGGACATGAATTTAATAATTTTTGACTTGGAAGATCACATTCCAAGGTTATCCCCTCAAATCGCATTCCAAATCCAAGTGATTGTCTCTGACAAAAACATTTGTAGAACCGTTATCAATGAGGGTGCCTTGACATGTGTCATGTTTGTTACCTGCTGGAAAGCCATCGGCTCTCCCTCTTTGATTGAATCCCATAACACACTCAAAGCCTTCAATGGCTCTGGTTTTAAGCCTTACGGTGTCCTTCCTTCATTGCCAATCATTCTAGAAGGCAAAACGTGTTGAAATTACTAAGACAACTGAGAGGGGGGGGTTAATCAGTTGTAATTGAGCTTAAACAATTTTAAGTCTATTAAAACATTATTAATATTTCTTCAAGTGATCATCAACAATATAAAGCATATGGATAGTAAAAGTAAAGAGCATTAGTCACACATAAGGTATACACAGAGACAGATTTTCACGAGGAAACCCATAAAGGGAGAAAACCTCTTCTTCTTCGAAATGATAGGCAGTCTTTTAAGTTCTGTACATCATCTATAACTGAGCACTAACTCAATGTGAGTCTGCTACCTATGTTTTACAAGATGCAACTTGTTTGAGAGAACCAACTCTCTAGTTTCTCTAGCACCCACTAGAAGGAAGCACCAAATCCCTTAATGTTCCAGCACCAACTGGATGGAAGCACCAATTTCCAGTTACACAGGCTCCAACCTGTATAACAAAGAACACTTGTTCTCCCTTGCACCACCCTGCCACCCTGGTTTCTCTGGCTGCAACCAAATGGAAGCTACAACTTCCTGTGTTCCAGATCTCACTTGAACTTCTGAGGACAACAGTCCTCCCGAGCACCTCCCAACCTCCCTAGAATATATATGAATAAATAAACAGTCAACTATGCAGATAAATCAATTCTTACCAATCTTTTTTTGTTCTGTAAATCTGGTCTTCTACTAACTGTTCTTCTATTCTTCTCTTCCTTTGTCTATTCAGTAGGTCTTCTCTACATCAAATTGTTATGTCATTCTACTATGCTTCTTCTTCTCTTCATCATATGCTACTCTTCTCTGAGTTTCATCTCACACTATGCATATTTTCAACCTCACACAGCACATTCTATGATTTTTCCTTTCTTACAGTTTCATTCATTTTTTATACAGAACAACCAACCCCACATAGTCTATCTCATTTTCTTTTATACACACATCCACGGTGGTTGCACTTCTCATTTCCTTAAGCAAAACAAAAACAATTGTCCAAGCAAATGAAATGCCAACTGATTAGCAATCATGAGTCCGTTTAGCTAACATATTCGTAACTGAGGAGTTAACTATGAGAGAAAACAGTAACCCTCCGATCTTTGTTCAAATTCACCTGCACCATTGGATTGACTTCATGAGATCTTGCATTCATTTCGGCATTTCTGTGGCCAAGATTAGCACCTCTAGCTTCTACCTCCATCTTCCATCGATGTGATCAATGGCTATGACCATGCGCTTATGCATAAAGCACTTTCACGATTTCTCATTTTGTGATTTTCAACACTCTGCTTCGTTGACCCCAAGTCAGTGAAATTTCGATCGCTTGCCAAATGTCCTATGATTCCATGGTCCAAATCTGATCTTGATTCAACGACTGCGATTGAATCGTGATTTCGACATTCTTGTTGCATTTTTTTCTTTTCCTCTCCATGTCACGATTCATTAAACTCTGATATGGAGTTAGATCAATGATTCAGATCTGATCTTGATTCAACGACTGAGATTGAATTGCGATTTCGCATATCATGATTTCGAAATTCTTGAAGTTCAGTGTTTTTGTCACTTCAAAGTCCCGATCCATGAAATTCCGTAATGGAGTCGAATCAATGGTCTGGATCACATATTGATCTCACAGCTCAGATTAAATCGCAATTTCGCATATCGCGATATCGAGATTCCCGTTGTTAAAAATCTTTGACATCTCCAACACTCGATCCGCGAAACATCAAAATGGACTGGGATCAATGGTCCAGATTCTATCTTGATCTGATGGCTCAGATTAAATCACGATTTCACATATCGCAATATTGGGATTCCTGATGTTAATAATCTTTGACATCTCCAACACTCGATCCACGAAACACCGAAATGGACTAGGATCAATGGTCCAGATTCTATCTTGATCTAACGACTCAGATTAAATCATGATTTCTCATATCACAATATCGGGATTCCTGATGTTAATAATCTTTGACATCTCCAACTCTCGATCCCCGAAACTCCGACATGGATTGGAATCAACGGTCCAGATTCAACCTTGATCTAACGACTCAGATTAAATCGCAATTTTACATATCGCGATTTTGAGAGGTTAGGGAACCCTGTTCCTTTGACTCTCCAATCATCGAAATGACGATCTATCCCCACGTGTCCTACCCATAAATGGACGGTCCTCCCTCTTTCAAAATTTTGTACGCTCATTTCTCCTTGTTATAATTTAAAAGGCGTGCAGGTTCTCCTTGATCCAACGATGGTCGGGTCCTGCACTTAGAACTAATGTCTGAGATCTGTCCTCCTCTTCAGCACTCTTCTTGTCTACATTCATATCTGAAGGACCTCGTTCTTTCAGGAATTTTGAATGAGATCCATCGATCAAAAATTCTTCTCAAACTTTACAGGCCTTCGATCATTCGATCAATGTTACGTTTCCTTCGTTGTGTTTCCTTCGATCATTCAATCTTCCTGAACTTATCTTCTGTTTTCCTGTCGATTACAAACTTCCTATACTCATACCATATTCATTGTTGTACTTGCCATCAATGACAAGAATTCGTTGTCTGTTAAATATTTTCCATTCGTTGTTTGTTATATATTTGCCAACAATCTCCCCCTTTGGCATTGATGGAAACACAAGCACCCACATGCATTCGGACTCGACTCTCCTCCCGAACTCTTTTCTCCCCCTTTGACATCAATGTCAAATAAGAAACATTCTTCCCCTGATCTTTTGCAAAACATACTCCCCCTGTCGACTATAAGCTTCTTGGAAATACACCAGATATTCAATAAGTACTCCCCCTGACCAAGTGAACAGATTAGACACAAGTAATTATAACCCCCAATTTTTTACAAAGATATCCAAAAGGGGTCACTGCTAATGGTTTAGTAAAGATATCAGCCATCTGTTCTTTGGAAGGAATATAATTCAGCTGAACAATTCTGTTTGTAACTTGTTCTCTGAGAAAATGGTACTTTATTGGAATATGCTTAGTATTGGACTGAAGAACAAGATTCTTGGAGACACTAATGGCACTAGTGTTATCACAATGAATTGGAATAGGATCAGTGTAAGTTACCTTCAGATCTGCAAGAGTTTGTATCATCCATGAAATTTGTGTGCCGCAAGTAGCAACAACAATGTATTTTTCCTCTGTAGTGGATAATGAAATGGATCCTTTCTTTTTACTAAGCCATGAAACTAATGAGTCACCTAGAAAGAATGCTCCTCCACTGGTGTTTTTTCTCTCATCAACACAATTTTCCCAGTCTGCATCTGAATAAGAAGTTAACTGGAAATTCTGATTTCTAGGATACCACAGACCATAAGTCATTGTTCCCTTCAAGTATTTAAATACCCTTTTGATAGCTACTAAATGACTTTGTTTAGGAGCAGACTAAAAAGGACCTATTATTCCAACAACTTGCATTATATCAGGACGGGATGCTCTGATGTATAGAAGACTTCCTATCATAGAGTGATATGTCCTTTGATGAACATCAGGTGAGATATCATCTTTACTCAGCTTGCAACCAACCACCATAGGTGTGCTAAATGTAGAGGAATCTTCCATCTGAAATTTCTTCAACATTTCTTTCAAATATTTTTCTTGAGAAATAAAAATTCCTGCAGAGCTTT
>ML785122.1:269042-284174 GCA_009831015.1 Picea engelmannii | reverse complement strand
GAGTGATTTGCGAGAACAAAGCCATCGATACCAAACAAATTGATTAGGTTCTAAATATAAAGAAGCAATTCATACCTTTTGTGTATGTGGCACATTATGGATATCAAAGAATTGCTCCATCTGAAGTATCCATGTGATTGGGTCCTTGCCATAAAACTTCCTCATGTCAATATTATAAACGTGGTTGGTCTTCAAACCAAAGTTGGAGTTTCTCCATTCTTGATTCACCTTCTTTGTGTCCACATCATGAATTTCATGGGATGCATTTTCACTTTCAGGTGTCTTCTCTGTTATGAAATTTTTCAATACTTCCATGATCTCCCCTTTTTAACCCTCCGTCATCTCTTGTAGTTCATCTTTTGTAACTATCTTCTTTTGTAAATCATTTATGTCCCTACGCATTTCTTCACCTTCATCAAAAGTCCAAGTAGGATTTTCTGGAGGCTTAGTTGGTGTAGAAGTTCCCTTTTTGGGTGGTATGTTGGCCAAGTGTCACTTTTTAACCTTGATTTTGAGGTAGTTCTGCTAGACAATATTTATTCTATAGTATCTCCCAAGTTTCGGCACTTCTGGGTATGGAACTTTCTTTTATGTAGTTCTCTGATATTTCTTCTCTGCAATGCCATAGGTCTGATCAAAATTGGATGTGCCAAGTGGAATTTATGGTAACTTCCCCACAACTTGTCGATTTTTGACCTTTCCAGGAGGTCTCACTTGTATAGCATTCTCCGCACAAAATAATTGATATAAAATTCTGAAACTCACACCCAAAATACTACAGACTGTCCACGATCCAATGCAAGCATTTCCACTCAATTTGGATACTCTAGGAAGAAGTTATGATTTTTTACCTTGAACACCTTCTTGAGACTAGTCAATAGGACTAGTCAGATACCCTATCTTGCATAGGGTGTATCTACAAATTTAAGATGAACCAGAAGCTGAACCTTTTACCACAGATACATTACTAATTTATGTAAATGGAATATGGAGTTTAGGGTCTGAAACGTTACAGAAAAATTTTTATAGCGAAAATTCCGCAGTGACTCATTTTAGGATGATTCAATAACCCTATCTTGTACAGGCTGTATATCCAAAAGTATAAGGCCTCAGGAGCTGAATTTTTAACCCAACGTACATTGATCCATCTTCTAATTATCCTCCAAGTCGTTCCTTCTGAAACATTATAGAAAAAATGTTATAGCAAAAATTCCACAATGTCTCAGATGTAGCAGCGAAACCCCCAGACCTTGATCTCTGATACCATATGTTAGGAACCAAATATCAATATAGCATAGAAAAACCTCATAAAAATTACTCAACACCTTGAAAAAGAGATAATTTTAGATAATAGGCCTCTTCAAGGGGGAAACCTCTTTTTACTCCACTTAAATGTTCAAGTACAAGATGATTCAAAATGAAAATGTCTCCTTGGTATATATAGGAGACTAGGAGGTATAATTACAACTAATGGCCTAAAGCCGACATAAATAAAATAACATTGCTAATCTAAATTAAAACTAATGGCCTAAAGCTAACATAAATAAAATAACATTACTAATCTAATATGCCCCAATTAAGGGGTAATGAGCCAATATTAGGGATTAACACAGAGATCTTAAAATCTTCTGAACTAAGAGTGAGTCATCAAACTTCTCACCAAGACCCTTCATGGCATTTACAAGTTCTTCAACTCTTAAAAATTACTTGCTAATTGTTTCATCTTCATTCATCTTTAGTTGTTCAAATTTCAATCTGTATGTTTGAAGTTTGGCATCTTTTACTTTCTCATTTCCTTCATAACTGCTAATAAGTTTATCCTGCATTACTTTGGCAGTATCAAGATGCATCACCTTTACAAACTCAGCTTCAGCAAGTCCATTCAAGATAGCATTCATCCCCTTAGCATTAAAACTAAACTCTAATTCATCATCCTTGGAGGCTAGCACAACAAGCTTTGTATATCCAATCTCTACTACATCCCAAACATCAGCACCCAAGGCCATTAAGTATGTTCTCATTCTAATCTTCCAGAAGGCAAAATTTTTTCCATCAAACAGAGGGGGCTTAGAGGCTAAAGTCCCTTCATGACTTGTCATGTTTAAGCTTACAGATCTACCTTTGAATAAAAAGGAGCTAGCTCTGATACCAATTGTTGAAATTATTAAGACAACTGAGAGGGGGGGTGAATCAGTTGTAATTGAGCTTAAACAATTTTAAGTCTATTAAAACATTATTAATCTTTCTTCAAGTGATCATAAAAAATATACAACATATGGACAGTAAAAGTAAAGAGCATTAGTCACACATAAGGTATACACAGAGACAAATTTTCACGAGGAAACCCATAAAGGGAGAAAACCTCTTCTTCTTCGAAATGATAGGCAATCTTTTAAGTTCTATACATCATCTATAATTAAGTACCAACTCAATGTGAGGTTGCTACCTATGTTTTACAAGCTGCAACTTGTTTGAGAGCACCAACTCTCTGGTTTCTCTAGCACCAACTCTCTTAATGTTCCAGCACCAACTGGATGGAAGCACCAACTTCCAGTTACACAGCCTCCAACCTGTATAACAGAGAACACTTGTTCTCCCTTGCACCACCCTGCCACCCTGGTTTCTCTGGCTTCAACCAGATAGAAGCTACAACTTTCTATGTTCAATATCTCACTTGAACTTCTGAGGACAAAAGTCCTCCCGAGCACCTCCCAACCTCCCTAGAATATGTATGAATAAATAAACAGTCAACTATGCAGATAAATCAATTCTTACCAATCTTTCTTTGTTCTGTAAATCTGGTCTTCTACTAACTATTCTTCTATTCTTCTCTTCCTTTGTCTATTCAGCAGTTCTGCTCTACATCAACTTGTTCTGTCATTCTTCTCTGATTCTGCTTCTCTTCATCATCGGTTACTCTTCTCTGAGCTTCATCTCACACTGTGCATATTTTCAATCTCACACATCACATTCTATGATTTTTCCTTTCTTACAGTTTCATTCATTTTTCATACAGAACAACCAACCCCACACAGTCTGTCTCATTTTCTTTTATACACACATCCACGGTGGTTGCACTTCGCATTTCCTTAAGCAAAACAAAAACAATTGTCCAAGCAACTGAAACGCCAACTGATTGGCAATCATGAGTCCATTTCACTAACAGATTCGTAACTGAGGAGTTAACTGTGAGAGAGAACAGTAACCCTCCGATCTTTGTCCAAATTCACCTGCACCGTTGGATTGGCTTCATGAGAACTTGCATTCATTTCAGCATTTTTGTGGCCAAGCTTAGCACCTCTAGCTTCTACCTCCATCTTCCATCGATGTGATCAATGGCTATGACCACGTGCTTATGCATAAAGCGCTTTTACGATTCCCCATTTCGTGATTTTCAACACTATGCTTCGTTGACCCCAAGTCAGCGAAATTTCGATCACTTGCCACATGTCCTATGATTCCATGGTCTAGATATGATCTTGATTCAATGGCTGTGATTGAATCATGATTTCACATATCGTGATTTCTGCATTCTTGTTGCATTGTTTTCTTTGCCTCTCCATGTCGCGATTCGCGAAACTCTGATATGGAGTTAGATCAATGGTTCAGATCTGATCTTGATTCAACAACTGAGATTGAATCGCGATTTCGCATATCGCGATTTCGACATTCTTGAAGTTCAGTGTTTTTGTCACTTCAAAGTCCCGATCCACAAAATTTCGTAATGGAGTCGTATCAATGGTTCGAATAACATCTTGATCTCACGGCTCAGATTAAATCGCTATTTCGCATATCGCGATATCGGGATTCCTATTGTTAAAAATCTTTGACATCTCCAACACTTGATCCACTAAACATCGAAATGGACTGGGATCAATGGTCCATATTCTATCTTGATCTCACGGCTCAGATTAAATCGCTATTTCGCATATCGCGATATCGGGATTCCTGTTGTTAAAAATCTTTGACATCTCCAACACTTGATCCGCTAAACATCGAAATGGACTGGGATCAACGGTCCATATTCTATATTGATCTAGCGGCTCAGATCAAATCGTGATTTCACATATCGCGATATCGAGATTCCTGATGTTAATAATATTTGACATCTCCAACTCTCGATCCCCGAAACTCTGACATGGATTGGAATCAACGGTCTGGATTCAACCTTGATCTGAAAGCTCAGATTAAATCATGATTTCGCATATCGCGATTTCGAGAGGTTAGGGAACCTTGTTCCTTTGACTCTCCAGTCAGCGAAATGACGATCTATCCCCACGTGTCCTACCCATAAATGGACGGTACTCCTTCTTTCGGAATTTTGTATGCTCGCTTCTCCTTGTTATACTTTAAAAGGCGTGCAAGTTCTCCTTGATCCAACAATGGTCGGGTCCTGCACTTGGATCTAACGTCTTAGATATGTCCTCCTCTTCAGCGCTCTTCTTGTCTACATTCAGATCTGACAACCCTCGTTCTTTCGGGAATTTTGAATGAGATCCATCGATCAGAAATTCTTATCAAACTTTACGGGCCTTCGATCATTCGATCAATGTTGCATTTCCTTCGTTGCATTGCCTTCGATCATTCAATCTTCCTGAACTTATCTTCTGTTTTCCTGTCGATTACAAACTTCTTGTACTCATGCCATCTTCATTATTGTACTTGCCATTAATGACAAGCATTCATTTTCTGTTAAATATTTTCCATTCCCTGTCTGTTATATATTTGCCAACAGTCCAAGTCAAAATAGAAGTCTTTGACACTCCTCTCGATTACAATATTCTGCCTAGTTGTAGCTGGATCGATTCCATGCGCGCAGTTGTCTTGACTCTTTTTCGTGTTGTACGTTTCCCACATCAAGGAAAGGTAATCACCATCGACCAATTAGCCTTCTTTAACTCGGATAAACGTACTGGCAACATACCGTTCATCACCAAACCCCCCCCCCTGGCTATGAAAACATCAGTGTAGGTATTCTCAAAGCCTCTTCATTAATGGGTACTTTCCCCATTCCACCACTCGATGTTCCACACTCATCTGTCGCTTCAATCAACGTGATATCCACCTCGATTCATGGAACCCCTGTGTCTCACGACCCATGGATGGTACCCGACCCTGGCGATCATCTTTGTTATGGTGACGAAATGCTTTTAAGTCCGATCGAATCCACCTATTAGGAAATTCAATCGGCAACCCCTTCTACCCCCTCTCTTGGTGATTTATCTCCATATCCTTTCCGCGTCATTTTTCCCATGGACGAGATGATTATGTCTGTCATGGAAGACACCCCCTGGAACGATGGCCATCACCATTCCATCCTCTTCCTAGAACAACACACCATCGAGAGATACCAATGGATCTCAACCCCGTCGACCGTTGTTGTCATTTCAACCATTCCCGAGTCCACACACGATGTTTTTTGTGGAGGGAACTTAAGAAATATCTCACTCACTATTCCCCTCGACATATCCATCAAACCTGGAATTGTCAAAAATGTGCATATCGGGGCTTTGTGTTCCCTTGATGAAATCGTCACCTACAAGTAACTTTTCAAATAATTTCCTGACGCCTTCTCCTGGAGCTATGAAGAAATGTCAGGTATCAAACCCAACATTGTGATACATGAGATTAAGATATACCCAGATGATAAACCTGTTCGGCAACACCTTTGTCCAGTTCACTCACGTAAAGCGGCTTCTATTAAGCTTGAAGTTGAGAAACTTCTCAAAGTTGGCTTTATTTACCCGGTGGCCCTCATTGACTGGGTTTCCAATCTTGTCCCAATCAACAAGAAACAAGGCACAATCTGCGTATGCATAGATTATAGGGATACTAACAAAGCTTGTCCTAAAGACAACTTTCCTACCCCCTTCATCGATTATATTGTCGACGATTGCGCCGGAAGTGAAATCTTCTCTCTGATGGATGGTTTCTCCGGGCATAATCAATTCAATATTGTTCTCGAGGATCAACACAAAAATGCTTTCATTTGTCCTTGGGGCACTTTCACCTATCAGAAACTTCCTTTCGGTCTAAAGAACGCTGGCATAACTTTTCAGCGTGCTATGTCTTATGCCTTCCATGATATCAAGCACATGGTGCATCCATATCTTGATGACTTACCTGCTTATTCCATACACTAGGTCGATCATCCAATCCACCTCCGAGCCATTTTCCTCCGCTATTGGTTTTACCATATACGCTTGAATCCTCACAAATGCGTTTTCTGCGTCAAATCCAACCTACTTCTAGGCTTTATTGTTTCACATCAAGGGATCAGGGTAGATCCTTTAAAAGTCGAGGCGATTCTCAATCTCCCTCTTCCTTCTACATTTTGTCAGTTACAAATTTTGCAAGGGAAAGGAAACTTTCTTCGTCGTTTCATCCCGAACTATGCCAAGATAACTCTTGGATTTACGCGACTACTCAAAAAGGGGTCTGAGTTCATATGGGATACCATCACAAACAAAGCCTTCAAAGCTTTGAAATTGTCCCTGACACGTGCTCCACTTATCTTCCCCCACCGATTATAGTCGTGATTATTTCCTCTACCTTGCAGCCTCAGATTACACCATCACTATGGTTCTCATCCAAGAGGATGATTCTCATGACAAACATGTTATCTATTACTTGATTTGAAGTCTAACGCCTACCGAAACCAAGTATTTACATGTCGAAAAACTGGCCTTGGCAGTCATCCAAGAAGTTCAACGTTTCCAGCACTATATCCTTTCTCGCAAGACTACGGTAATTTCTAACTACAATCCTATGCAACACATTCTCACACGTCAATTGCTAGGGGGTAAATATTCCAAATGGATTGTGATACTCTAGGAGTTTGACTTGGAATTCAAACGAGCTAAGTCCAAGAAGTCCTTAGTGTTTTCCAAGTTGATATGCGACTTTCCCTACTCTGCAATAGAAAATGTAGTCGCCGATTCATTACCTGATGAATCCCTTTTCCTAATTAGTTCTAATGATCTTTGGTATAGTGATATCATCATATATCTCCAAACCCATAATTTCTGGCCCAATTTGTCCAGTACTGACCGGCGTCAAATACGCTACCAAGCCTGTCAATATATCATCCTCGGGGATACTCTTTATCGTCGTGGGATTGAATCATTTTTTCGACGCTACCTCACGTTCGACGAAGCTGAGAAAGCCTTAAATGACTGTCATTCTAGAGCCTGTGGTGGTCATATGTCCGGGTATGCTACTGCCCAGAAGATCTTATGAGCGGGGTATTTTTGGCCTTCTTTATTTAACGATTGCATAATCGCCATCCAAAAATGCCATGCTTTCCAGACTTATAATCATAAGATACGATTACATCCTGCTCCTCTTCATCCTGTGGTCTCCGTTGGTCCATTTTTGAAATGGGGTATTGATTTCATGACATGTCACCCCCACTCAGCCGAGGGGCATGGATACATTATTGTAGCCGTAGATTTTTTTACGAAATGGGCCTAGGCGATTCCGACATTTAACAATACTGGAAAGACCGCAACATTATTCATTTTCAATCACATCATAGCTCATTTTGGTTTTCCTCAGGCTATCGTCACTGATCATGTTAGCCACTTTAGAAACTTCATGATGTCCGAACTCACTGAAAAGTTGGGTCTTCTCCATGAAAACTCAACGCCTTATTACCCACAAGCCAACAGCCAAGTTGAAGTGATTAATAAAGTTCTCATAACCATGCTTCGACGAATGATAGGGATTCACAAAACAAGTTGGCACACAATGTTGTTTTCAGCATTGTGGGCTTACCGGACATCCGTTAAGTCCGCTACTGGGTTTATACCTTTCTGGTTAATCTATGGTCTAGAAGCCATCCTCCCAATTGAATGTGAGATACCCTCCTTAAAACTAACCGTCGAACTCCTACCAAACACTTCTGCAGAGGAAGAACATATGTTATATCTCATGTGATTAGATGAAACTCGAAGCAATGCTACCCTAGTCATAGAAGCCCAGAAGAAACGTGTCAAGGCCCAATATGACAAATATGTCAAGCCTCGCATTTTCTCTGAAGGAAATCTGGTTCTCCTCTACAAACAAGATCAAGATATACTAGGAGCTGGAAAATTCAAAGCCATGTGGCGAGGTCCTTATATCGTTAGATGAGTTTTGGAGAAAGGATCTTACGAGTTAGTAGATTACGATGGTATCCCTTTGAGTGAACCCAGAAATGGGTTGTACTTAAAGAAGTATTATGCATAAGATCACCTGTGCACGAGTACTTGTATTTTATTGTATCATACTTCTTGTGTGTTACTGTAGTATGTTTTTTTTGTTATCTGGTCTCTGCCCTTATGTGACATTGTGTTTGGTTTCCAGATATCGGACTCTTTGCTACCCCACATTGGTCTCGCTGATGGCGCTAGCCGTAGTACTCAGAGCCTTGCTTCCGCTGCTTGGGCAATTTACGCCCCTACAAATGAACTTATCACTCTACGAGGTGTGTGCCTCGGTCGTGCAACCAACAATATTGTAGAGTATAGCGTCGTTATCGAATTGTTGATTGATGATATCTTGCTCGGTATCCATCACTTGGTTGTGTGAATCGATTCGCAGCTCGTAGTACTATAGTTAAGTAATGTCTATGCTATTCGAAGTCCTACTTTGTTACAGATATATTTGTGAATTCGTCTCTTGGAACATTATTTTGATTATATTGAGTATCAACATATTCCTAGATGTCTAAATACATTAACTGATGCATTAGCTAACTATGTATTAGACAGACATTTGGGTCATTTAAAAATCAATCACATCACAAGTATCACACAACACAAGATAAGCCGGTAGAAGCTGTATGTATATATGACGATCAAAAAGTTTTTAATAAAAAAGTTATGTCCAAGGACCAAAATTTCAAAATCTAAAGCTCATAGCTTCTATAAAGTGACATCATGGATGACATTCATGGTAACACACGACTGCCTAGGCAATCCTATGAAGCAGTCAACCAATAGATTATGACACCCCCATCGTATGATGTTGATAACGTCGCGGGACCTCTCCAAGAGGCATGTCTAGAATGTCTACAATCAAACCCTCTAAGTTTTGTTCCACTGCCTCATAATCTTCAGTGTCCCATCGTGGCACTGGAGTCACCTCTCCTCGTCGCTCAATAGGAGAAGTACCCAGAGGTCGATAAGGCCCCACGTCTGTGTCATCAAAAAAGAATTTTTGTAATTAGACCTTGGACGAACATAAAAATATTTGCATATGATAAAATTCACAAAAACATTTAAAAAGTAAAAAATGTGTACTTCTTACCTAGATCCCCTCACTGAGCGCCCCCAGGCAGGGCCAAGTTTGGATCCCCTCGGAAGTCCAACCCGACATAGGCATAATCAGCGACCATCAGCATCTGTGGTCGCAACCAGTCAAAGAAGGAATCATTGTATTTGATGATTGGTCCAGCTACATGTCGGGCCATGAGGTTACACCACCTCAGCATCCTCGGATCCTCTAGAGCCAGTAAACCCCACTCAACCTGCAACCTCAGCAAGGGAACCCTCTCAAGAAATAAGGACACCAACAATGACCCGTACCCTAATTGCTTCAGGTCGCCTCTCTTGCATTTAGTCAACTGCCTCTTCATGCTACAAAGGACTGCGTCTGACTAGTTAAAGACCTGAGGCTCAGTACACTTTATGGTAATAGCCAAATGCCTGCACAAGAACCATAAGAAAAATGTTAGAAACTCTCTTCAAGCCTTGGTACATTTTTCATTGGGCAAACATTAAAGAATTTTTTCATTTTATGGTTCTCGCAAGTGCCCCTTTGGCACAGTATGAGGTTCTTGCAGGTGCCTTTCGGGCCACCTGTGAGAATCATGCATTCTCGCAGGTCCCGTGTGGCTAGCTTGCGAGAATACCTAAGTGCAAATTTTAGCCCTAAAACAAGCTTAAAAACTTGAAATTTACCAATGAAAATAAAAAATTGAACCATGAAAAGATAGAAGACAAGGAGATTACCTCACTGTCAGAGATGGTTTGCTGAATGGTTGTTCATACCTTCCGCAATCAAGCACCGAAATTCAAGGGCAAAAGAGGGGGTTTTGGGCTAATATCTTGGCAAAGTTACAATGACTATGGTAAAATAACTTTTACCCACTTATATTTACTTTTTACCATTTTTGTTGGTTTTTATAATTGTTTCATTTATCAAACCTAATGCCTAATACTCCTATGAGTGTGACTTTTTTTAGACATGATGACTTTGACGTCCATACACAGGGATACATATATTTTCTCTTTTCATCGCATGTTTAAATTGTTTTTTATGGATTTTTGCACAAAACCTCGAGCTTGGTCATTGTTCGTTCTCACGCTCAAAAATCTATGAGAATGTAATCGAGCACAATTTTATCACTTTTTCGGGATCAACAAGGTTATACAAAAAAGGAACCCCCTGGAGTCCTCTTTAAGCTCTTTTCAAACTCTCTAAACATGAAAATATTGCCGAGCGATCTTGTTATTTTCACGCTCATTAAAGTATTTGAAGAAAGCGTATGTTGGGCGATAATTTATCTCTTTTTTAGTCTCATCAGACTATTTTACGAAAAAGGAACTGAGAGAGTTCTCTTTTGAGTGTTTTTCCAGACTCTTTAATCATGAAAAGCCTTCAAGTTTTCTATCTTTGGACTCGTTAAACAAACATCGAAAGACCCATAATGGGACTGAACCACTCCTTCCTAGGGTTCGTTAAACATACTCCGAAGGACTCATCCGAAGGATGAGCTTACATCAACAAGCATATGTTATCATTATCAAGCTTGCGTAAAAATAAAGAGGTACTCGCCAGAAATGGTGGGGGAAAATTTGGAAAAGGGATGTGTTTTCGTATTCATATTATTGGCAGTAAGTGTCACTCTTGAACATGACACCCCCCTATTCATTATCTGAAGTTGATTTAGGAAATCCATTTGTCTCTCATTTGACTTGCTACAAGATCATATCCTGAGTCGTCTCTGAGTCAATGCTACCAAATCATTGGTCGTGTCATTCATATGTTCAAGAGAAGTTCATCCGAAACCTCTATTGAGTTAGCCATATGTAGTTGTCCATTCTCTCTGTGTCGGCCTTCCCTATGTCTAGTTCAACTTACATCATACTATGTTTCACCTTCAAAATCTATTACTCATTTTGTGTCATTGATAGGGGATACATCAAGGCCCTCCTTTGACGAGTTTTGTTCCGACGACTCCAGCTCATTATCCGGAAACAAGACTTAGAAATTATTTGGTACCTTGGAACTTGCATGCCTCAATGGAAGGTTTCCTCGCTTTCGACAGTGGGTTTTCATCATTGACCCTTGATTGGGAGATTCCATAAAATGTTCGACCGCAACTCAATTATTCACCTTCAATGGATTGTACTAGTGTACCTTGGGAGTCATTGACATTAATGGTGATTTTCCTCACACTTGTTAACGGTTTCATCAATGATCGGTAATCAAGTGGTTTCTACCATGTTCAACTTCAACACATGTAATCATATGGTTAGATTTGTACTTTCAGGTGACAGGATTGAACACCCTGGGTATCATCTCTTTGATCCAGGTTGCGATGGAATATGTATAATCTGTTGACACGTAGATACACTCTGTATGTCTCGTGGCTATGTCGTCTTAATTTGAATCTTCTTGCATGGATCCACAATGTATTCTTGGTGGCTATGTGATATTTTGATGGCATGGATCCACGGTGTATGATTGGTGGCCATGACCTATGTTTATGGTGTCATCTGTCCATGATCTGAGTATGGGAATGCCTACCTCAGAACTAGTATGATATTCTGCAGATGCTTGATTGTTTGCAGGTTTCCGATTAGGTGCGCTCCTAGTTTCCGACACACACACGCGGTTTACAAAGCATTTCGGCTATCACTGATTCCGGCCTCATACTTTGGGGGGCATTCTGTTACATATGATTTTGGTCATCTTGCTGATGTATTAACAATAGTGTACTCAGGCTCCCAACAAGAACTTTCTCCTGAGAAGAGTGGCATTTATCTCCTTCCATAAAACATATTTTCAAAGTGAGTTTGCAGGCTGCATATGGCCTAGGGTGCAAGAATGACCCATTCTCACAGGACACCTTCATCTAGGGTGCGAACTTCTCATAGGTTTCTCTACACACAGGGTGCGAACTTGTTTTTAAGCTTGGAAAAGAGAAGAAGTCTCGAGGGTTCTAGAAGGAAATCTTCTAGAGAATGAGTTTGCATTCGTATGGTTGTCATTTTACTGGCTTCCCTGATTTGGTGGGATTATTCTCATCCATGTAACCATCTCACCCTCTCCTATATATTGAAAGGATTCTCATGGAAAAGGTTAAGCAAGATTAATTGAAGAATTGGTGAAGGAATTGTGTGAAGAACCCAGCTTGAACAGAAGCTTGGGGACTCTAGTAGGTCTATCAAGAGGAATTGGATCTTCTTCATGAAAGGACAGAAAAAGTGTGTGTGTTGGAACCAAGAGTCACTGAAAGGAAGCTTGTGACATCAAGGTGATCAGGTTGTATCTTCTACTTTCAATTAATATGATACAGTGGCATGTCCTTTTCCCATAAAGTCATTCTTACTTTATTGTGTAATTCCTTGATCATACACATAAGTTGACGATTGAATACATTTCGCTATCTTCACTTTGGTTGGTTTGTGTTGTCTTGTTCTTGACCTCACGAGAGAAACAGAGTGAAGTGGGAGCAACAGAGACCTAAGGAAGCGATACAAATCTATGTCACATGTTCCTCCTTACCAGCTAATTCAATGGTCGTAACTTAGGGAAAGAGTTATGTCCTATCCTGTTTTGTTCTAGATCCAAGTGGATCTAGGGAGATCTGTTAGTGTCCGCACCTACCAATTAGTCTGATAACAACATGGATCCTCATGGTTTAGGAGAAATTATTTTTTTAAGATGACAAAGTCAATTGAAGAAGGAAGTACATGTAGGCCCTAAAGATAATTAAAGAAAAGAATTACAAAATAATAAAGTGTCAGGTCAGCCCTAATGTTAAAATGAAGTGACATAAATGGTATAAATAAACATCATTATACATTCATTTTGATACAAGTTGAATTTCAGAGAAAATAAGAAGAAAAGAAGGCCGGATTTCAAGGGAGGATGAAGTCTTTTGGTGATGTGTTCTAAGGTTTGTTATTTTCAGGTCATCTTACCATTTTTGCTATAACTTTTTTCTAGAACGATTCAAATGGTAAAATATCTATGGTATTGAGAAGACGTATCAAGGTACCTCTGGTAAAAATTTCAGCTCTTGATTCGCTATAATTATGGAGATACACTCTATGGAAGATAGGGTTTGTGACCAGTCCTGAAGCTAGTCAATAAACAGGTGTTCCAAGTAAAATAGTCATAACTTCTTCATCGAGAATCCAAATGAAGTGGGACAAATTTCATTGGAAAGAGTACGGACTTTAGTTTCTTTTGTGCGAGTTTCAAAATCGTATGTTAATTATTAAGTACGAGGAATTATGTGCAAGTTCACTCTCCTGAATAGACCAGAATTGAATAAAGTCTACCATTCTTTCTATAACCTATTTTTGGGGAGGATTCAAGGAGTGAAAATTGGAGGAGTTTCAGAGAATACATTGAGTAATATTATCTACAGGATCAGAGTACTCTAAGAATTGAATAATTGCATAAATTGAAGAAGTCTTTGGAAGCATTATCAGGTTCTATGTGATGATTGGTTGATGGTGATGATTTAATGTAAATTTTTATTATCTCTCATATATTCTTGGGTGGAAGGAAGGGGCAAGGATGGAGAGTTCAAATATCTCTTGATATTGGAGGATTGTATTCTCCTCTTAGAATTTTATCCCTCCCTTTACATTTGGAAGTTGTAGCTACCTTTGGAAGTCATTACTTCCCTTGAACAATACCTATTGATTATTTCTCATATATTGTGCATGGTGTATTGTGGTGTATTGGTGTGACTCTTATACTATTGTTCATTGCTCATTGGATATATTTGAATGGTTTAAGTATAAGTTGAAAAAGGTTTTAAATTGTACTTGATACTAATTCACCCCCCTTTCAGTATCAACACCTCTAATTCTACAATAAATGTGCATATAATAATTATTGTTAGACATGCATAATATAAAACATTTCATCAATTATAATATAGGTTACTCTTTATCCCAATTTATGAAGGAAACAATGCACCAAATCAAAAATAGATTCCTTAGATGCATTTCTCTTTGAAATATATTTCCAAAGGTTGTAATCATGCCTCAATATGAGTTTTGAGTGAAATGTTACAACATTTACATGCTACAAATTCCACTATTTTACTATTACAGAAATTTCTTTATTAATTTATGGAAAAATTTTATTATCTAAATCAAAATTATGGGTGGGTGGGTATCTTCTCCTCCTCAATACATTTCCAACGACTATTCATTTTCTCAAATCTGAGCTATGAGTTGAAAGTTATGGTCCAGAGAAGTTTTGACTATTTTACTCAATTTACCCTTGTATGCTACATGTGTCTTCTTTTTCTTCCTACACATTTTTACATACCCAGATCCTAAATTTGGCTCCATGGATATTTTCTATGGTTCATAATCTCTCCATAGACTAATACTATGTTGGAATACTGAGAGGAGGGGGGGGGGGAGGTGTGAATCAATATTAGAAATTTATTATCACTTTTAACCACAATGTGTAATCATTAACATCATCAAGAATATATCATGAGTTGTATAAATCAACAGAGCATAAAAGACATACACAGAAACATATTACACCAACATTTACATGGAAACCCAAATGGGAGAAAACCACAGTATTGTTTTCTTATATATCAAAATAATTCATTCATTGGAAGCATCAAATTCCCAATTCTCCAGCTACAACTGGAAGGAGGCTATGACCCCCTATTTACAGACTCCAACCTGAAGGAAGATACAACTCCCTAAATTATCTAGCTCTAACCACAAGGAATATAGAACCCCCTGAATCTCAGGCTCCAACCTGAAGGAAGCTCCAACTCCATGTGTTCTCTAGCACCAACCAAAAGGAGGATACAACCCCTTTTCCTTGCCTAGTCCTACCACCCTGAAATATAAATGTAGACCAAATTGTCAC
>ML785122.1:236359-252641 GCA_009831015.1 Picea engelmannii | reverse complement strand
TCCAAGTTAATGATCTTCAAAAATATGAACAAATTAAGAGAAGTTCATATAAAATTGACTATTTTACTACTATAACATCCCTTTAAATCTGCATGATTAGTCTCAAATAATGTTTAATCTAATTCATTGATGTGGGCTCCATTGACGATTATCTATCGACACTTTGCTTTTGACACGTGCAACATTTTTCCCAAAATATTGACCCAACTGTCGACCATCGACCCATTCCCTTGACAACCAATTTGCAACACAACGCTAAAATAACTGACCTGACCATCAATCGTCAACGATTTTCATTGGTGAATGAAAATCCCTATCAATTCGATCGATGCCCGACCATCGACCCATCGATCGTCAATCATCCCTGCTGACTGACAAAACACTTCACTAGTTTAGCCAACCTGACCATTGGCCATCATCCACTTCTATGATAACATGGAAAATACTAATGTGGCATGACACGTGGATGTTAATGTGGCATGACACATCATCCTAAGGTGTCAAATTGGATGATGTGGAATGACACATGGATGTTGACATGGCATGACACATGGATGTTGACGTGGCATGACACATCATCACCCACTTTCCTTCATAAGCCATCAACTGTTTCTCTTGGATGACCCAAACGCCTTACCAACTTGGTCGACACTCGATCATCGACTCATCATCCATTTCTCTTGTTCAACCGAAACATTTTTCCAAATTGATCGACACCCGACCATTGACAATTTCCATTGGCATCTGAAAGCACTTCACTAAATCGGGTCAACTCAACTATTGTTCGTTAGCATTTTCCTTTTTCCAACTCCAACACTTAGAAAAATTTTGACTGAACTCCTGATGAATTTGGACCGTTGATCTCCCATTGAGAAATGATCTCAGTCGTCAATTCTGTTCCAACCTCCCAATGACTGAAATGAATACAAACCATCGATATAATCCATTTTCCCAACCGCCAAAATGAATCTCGATCGTTGATTTAATCAACCTTTCAAATGCATGCAACCTTATGAATTTTTAAATTTATTAAAGTGAATCTTGCTCGTTGATTTCACGATCAAACGTGATCTCGACCGTCAATTCACTAAACTCTACAAAACACTACAACAACCATAAAAAATCAAATTATGACCTTTCAAGTCAAACTTAACTCTCCAAATCTACAAATATACTCCATTTAACCTCTCTTAGACAATCATGAATCATTTAAACTCATATTTTTCTCATGATTTTGGGGATTTCACTCTGTTTTTCTCCATTTTTCACCAAATTCATCACAAACAAAATTTGCAATATTACATTTGTTAAACTCGCACTCATTTGATCATGTTGGCATAGGGGAAAAACCAAGGTTCAATGCTTCAACAATGCACCAACAAAACCCTAACTATCGACCCTTTTGGCAACACCTGCAAAGCAGATGAAGTCTTACCTGAGGTAGAGGTAGGGGGGGTTGTAGGACTCAAGTGTCTACAACCTAGCTGGGACACAGATCTATGATCAAAATACTTAACATAGAACTTAGAAATTAACATTCATTAGTCTTTGACCCTTATTCACATCGCAGGTAAAAACCCTAAGTATAGAACAACGCATTATTCATCAAGGTCTAAGTACATCTAACCATTCAATACATAACATCAGAATATATCTAAGCTTCATTCATATTGTTAAGCACTAAGATACTACATCAGATTCATCTAACATACATAAAGATTACAACACTAAGCATAAATCACATCAATAACATATCAACCATATTGCACAAAGAAACCACAACACGGGATATACGTAGTTCACCCCCAGCGTGGGGCTACATCCACCAACTCTTCTCCTCTTTTGTTATCTTCTTCCAATCTTCTTACATGCACAAAGCCACAAAGCCAACTCCGCATAGGACAATAGATCTGCACGCACCTCGCCAGATCCTCCTTCCCCGAGTTAGGTCCAAGCACCAAGCCTTTACACAGTCTATTCACAAAGCACTTACAAAACACTTGCACTTAGGTTTGCAATTCTTAACACATATTCTTGCACATAGCCATCATTAGCACTAAGCCATCATCCTACTAGGTCAACTTCTTACATCGCCTAGCTATCTATTTATACATTACAAATAGGGCCTAAGCATGGGTAAGCACATGGGCCGACATCCCATACCCGTTACATAAACCCTAAACCCAAAAAGCACGTAAAAGAGGGAGAGATCCCACAATCTTCTCTTCTCTTTGGCGCTCCGTCTTCGACCAGCCTATCGAAGTCCCAAAAATGGTCAAACACGACCAAGGTTCTCCAAAACTTGTTCGAGGGCCAAGAGGCCCCCAACACTCACCTCTGACTCATCCTGAGTCACTCTGATCTGGGAAATTCTGCTTCGAAGGCCTCGATCTTGGCTCAAGCTACCTAGACTTACTACTTCGCCAGAGCCTCCTTCTCGATGAACTCCTGAATGACTTTCTCGATGACAGGTCCTTCCAAGATTTGCTCCACTGTGGTGACCACTTGTTCCAGTTGTGCACCTTGTCCCTCGATCTCCTCAAAAAGTGTGTAGGCTCCATCCTATATCGGTTGGAGTCTATGGGTCACTTCCATGACTCTACTCTAGATGGCATGGACCTAGATTGAACTGTGCATTGTTCCTGTGACCTTTTCATCTTCTCAACTACTAAAAGTAGTTTCATCTTCACTTGCATTGTCGATGCTTGTTTCTTTGCCTCCTGAAGTTGTGCTTCTAATGTTCTTAGTTATGGGTCCTCTGAAAGGCTCTCATAGGTCTGTGCACTTCGGTTACTGAGTTTCTTGCATTCTAATGCCAATGCCTTGATTCTTTCGACTGCGCTCTGGGTAGTTTCTTCCCTCTAGTCTCGTACTTCCTGCAGAGTGCTCAACACTTCTTGCAATTCCAATTCTGCTACTCTTGCTTAGAGCTGTTGAATGGATTCAGCGAGATTCCCCACTTGGCTCTCAGCTGTCTCTTCTTCCATCTATGCCAATCCTGGCAGGAGCGATGTGCTCGAGTGATAACTTCTCTAACTCCAATCTGCTCCATGAGCAACTGATATTTCTCTCTCTGGATCTGCTCTATGTCCTCTTCAAACTTCGCTCAGAGGTCATCTTTATCTTGCTTCACAACCCGACTTTGCTCTAGGGCTTCCTCCTTTTCTTTCTTTAAGGCCTTTGTGGCCTGCTCTTTTTCCTCCTGTACTCGATGAAGGTGAGCCTCTCTTGCATCTACTAATTTGCGTAGTTGGGCAGGCTCATCTTCTACTTCTAGACCCCCTGATGTCATCAACGTAGTAGACACTACGCAGATCGAATAGAGAGCTTGTTGTACCCCTTTGATATCTGCCTTGATCTTGTCATACATTGTCTCATGTTTGGCTTCGTTTCACTACAAAATGTCCTTTGAGGTATTTGATATAGCTGCGATGATGAGGTTGATATCATCCACCGTAATTATAGTCTATAATTGAGGCTTATTGGCTCGTGACTTCTTTCGCGCTGAGGGTTTCTTTGGAGAAACCTTTCTTTTCTTTGATGTCTCAGCCTCTGTAAGGGGATCTTTAGGCAGTTTCACTTCACCCTATTCCTTCTTGTCTTCTTCCCCTTCATCCTCTTCTTGGTCTACTTCGTCATCTCCTCCTCCTCTAGGTGACTCCGACGCAGTTTCCTCCGATGCGTTGTTTATTTCCTTCAGCTCTTCCTTCTTTTTCTTCTTGCTTCTGCTGGGTCCATGATATTCCTCTCAGGTGACCACAGAACTTTCAATGATATCGGGGTTGGAGAGCTCTGTCTGCTCAACTGGTACAATGAATTCAAGTGGCCACTCCTTAGTTATCTCCTCCATGTCTTCATCAGTTAATTTATAGTACGACTGCGGCTCCTCCTTGGTTTCATCCCTACACACAGTGATATATAGAAAGTGTCAATCTGTGTGGAACATCATTATTGGCTTGAACCGATGGAGTGTATTCGAAGTCATTTGGGGGAATGAATCAATGGATCACATGAGTTGTAGATAGTAAGTGTGGACGATAGTGTTCGACTTCCATTTCTTCGCCATATTGATCGAGTACCACAAGGTAGTGAACCTCGCGGTCAGTGGTTCGAACGGCTCAACTTCAGTGAAGGTTGCTCCTTCCGGCATCTCCCAACCGACAAAGGAAACGAGAATCAACAACCAGCTAAAGTGAAACTCGTAGCCCTGGTCTTGTGCTTCACAGCAATCTTGCTCCAACTGGTTGACGAGGTAGCTCGCCTAATTCATATGCATCCCTTCGATGCATTTTCCTATGAGGTCGACGATGAACCCCGTAACCTGCGTTGGTCTGTTCTTCCTGACGAGCTTACTAGCGATCAACTGGAAAGCTAGGCACACTGCACCATTTTGGATGGAGGCTACCTTGTATCCCCGCTTCCCTTTCTCCACATCACCATAGGTGTCCTTTATTTTCTATGCCAGAGCGTGATCTGCAGCCTTCTCTGGGTAAAAATCTTGAGGGTCTGGTCCCTGCATGCTCAATCCAGTGATCTTATGGATCAACATCAGATCTATAGTCATGTGCAAATCTAACCAAATGTACCTGCCATGGCAGCATGATAGGAGGAGTTTAACGCATGCGTTAACCTTCTAATGTCTGTCGAAGTGTGTTATCTTCATCACATTAAGGATTGTTGATCTCGTGATGTCCATGGTCCATGGTTGGGGGACTATCTTCGGCTTCTTCCTCCTTGTCTTTGTCAAGTAATTATGTGGCACGATAATTCCATAATTCTTGTGGTCTCCTAAGTTGAAATCATTCATCTTGAGCATTAGAATCTATCCCAACTGTGGTCCAATTGCGCTTATCCCTTTGGGAGGTACGCAATGATCAATGTGTAGTCAAAATACCTCGGGACATTGTCATGACTAATCATGCTAGATAGAGGCAGGATATAGTCGGGCAAGACCGATAGGATGAGCTTCGCATTCACCAGGTCGTCACAGTGCTTACTTATTTTCTCTATCACAATTCAGGATGGCCCAGATCGATGTGCAATCGACGGGAATGCTTGCAATCCTCTTGTCGACGAATCTTGTACTCCTGCGGACATGAAATTATTAGCCATAAGGTCTATTAGGATCTCCTCAGTAGACTTCTCTACTGCGCTAAGGTCGTCTGACATGCACGCTCTAGATTGAATATCTCAGGTAGGTGGAAAAACACTCAAGGTAAACAAATCGGGTGGCGAGGTCTCATTAAGCACAGTGCTATAGCAATCAGTTCTCTATGGGCTCGGATAATCACAATTTTCAAAAGTGTCCCCGGTAAGACATTCAGTGGATTAAATAGGCAATGTCATAATGGACTCCTCCAATAGGGAGGAATGCTTCAATCAATATAATTCCATCTGTTATGGTGCGGTCCCAATGGTCCAATGGATATCTTTTTGGCAATAACTGTGTTTCTATCTATTCTGGAGTGTCATTCTAACAGTCAGGACACCTCCAATAGTCATATTTCTTTTCCAACTTGAAGTTCCAATCTACATTGTTCTGCTATTCCAGCAAGGTTCAAGTTCTGCAAGCCTTCCTTCTGCGAAGTCCTCTCTGGAATCTCCTATAATTTATCTAGCTTTTCTTTCTTCTTACTAAGATTTCTTGCTTTCTTCCCTATGATCTGCATCTCTAGATTCCTCTGTCCATTCTTGTTCTTATCTCCTATTAGCATAGTAACTTCGCACTGTTAGGGGTCTTTCACAGGGTTCGAGGGTAATACTTCTTCTCTTACTAATTCTGGAGTAGGTGCTCTTCTCTTCTACATGGATAAGTTCTTTAAGCCTTCTTGCATTATTTCAACTTGTCCTCATGTTCTTCTATTAAGCGCGTTATTCTCCAAGCCATGAAATCCCTTAATTCTTGCTTGTTTTGTTCTATAGTTTCCTCTTCTTCTTTCCTTCGGATCTGATCTCTCTCAATCCAAGTCCTTCCTAACAAAAGTGCAAAAGGAGCATTGTTCTTAACAAACTTAATGACCTCGAATTCTTCTTATGTTGATGTTCCATGAACACTCATAGGTACATGAGTAAGTCTTCCACATAGGGTTATCATATTTCCTTTAAAGAATCTTATTCCTCCCAATGAAGGAATCATAGCAGGCTTTCCTTATCAAGTACTTTTTAGCACAATGTTCACCTGTGTTTCTTCATCCAATACATAGTCTATGTCGAAGTCTCCTATTCTTGTTTCTATGCACTGCTTCTCTTTTAAGATCTCTGGTAAACTGATGTCTCTGTGATCATTCAAGGTTTCTTTCATCTGTAATAGTATAGTCTCTAATTCTTTCTAGTGTTCTAGCATATCCTTAATCTCTTGAGCTTCTTCATGGTTTTCTTGTCTCATATTCATCTTTTCAACTTTAGTAATAATTCTAGGATAGTCCAAAACCTCATGACCAACAACTTTACAACAAAGACAAAAAAGACCTCTACCAGGGCATTCCTTAGAAATATGTCCCAGTCTTCTACAACTATAACAAATATTCAATCCTCTCTTTCTCTTAAACGATCTCCAACCTTTCCTGTACTGCGCACTAGGATCACAGTGATGGACTTACAAAAAATTCTTTCTAGGATCCTGCATCCACTTGTTAGTCCAAAAATTCTTTATATGCATAGGAATAACATATATTTCATTAACTTGATCATATCTCTTCATATCAAATCTTCTTTCTTCTAGTTGTGCCCTAGTTTTCAGACTAGTACGAAATCTATCAAACATACCTAGATCCATTCTTTCAAAACAAACATTTCCACTTATCTTACCTTTATCAAGGCAGAAAGATTTAAAATCTTACTTCTTTTCTTTAGATCCGGCTCCCTTCTAAGCATAGATCTTCACAAGTCAAATATAATACTGCGCACTACAGCAACAGATCTATGCACAGAGCTTTCGCTTTTCTTTAGTTCCCAGCAACCACAGTTTCAAGTCCCGACAACAAAACCATTTGTTGGCACAAGGGCATACCCAAGGTTCAACGCTTCAACAACACACCAACAAAACCCTAACTACCATCCCTTTCGGCAACACCTGCGAAGAAGATGAAATATCACCCCAGGTAGAGGCAAGGGGGTTGTAGGAATCAAGTGTCTACAACCTAGCTGGGACACAGATCTATGATCACAATACTTAACATAGCACTTAGAAATTAACATTTATTAGTCTTTAACCCTTATTCACATCGTAGGTAAAAACCCTAATTATCGAACAACGCAGTATTCATCAAGGTCTAAGTACATCTAACCATTCAACACGTAACATCAAAATAGAGCTAGCATTCATTCATATTTTTCAACACTAAACTACTACATCAGATGTATCTAACATACATAAATATTACAGAACTAAGAATAAATCACATCAATAACATATCAACCATATCGCACAAAGCAACCACAACACAGGATATATGTGGTTCACCCCCAGTGTGGGGCTACGTCCACCAACTCTTCTCCTCTTTTATTAGCTTATTCCAATCTTCTTACATGCACAGAGCCACAAAGACAATTCTGCATAGGACAAGAGATCTGTGTGCACCTCGCCAGATCCTCCTTCCCCAAGTTAGGTCCAAGCACCAAGAATTTACATAGTCTATGCACAAAGCACTTACAAAACAATTGCACTTATCTCTGCAAGCCTTAACACATCTTCTTGCACATAGCTAGCATTAGCATAAGACATCAACCTACTAGGTCTACTTATTACATCGCCTAGCTATCTATTTATACATTACAAATGGGGCCTAAGCATGGGTAAATCCATGGGCCGACATCCCATACCCGTTACATAAACCATAAACCCAAAAAGCCCATAAAAGAGGGTAATATCCCACGATTTCCACTTCGCCTGGGCTCTCCATCTTCGACCAACTTGTCAAAGTCCCAAAAATGATCAAACACAACCAAGGTTCTCCAAAAATTGGTCGAGGGCCAAAATATCCCATACAAGACCAATGTTTGAACCAGATGCTCTGATACCATAATGTAACATCACCTATCCCAAATGAGGAACATTACAATGCGGGTCACTCTTAAAATTAAAATTTTTACAGCTAATTCAATTTCTTGTAGCTTCCAGCTATGAGTTACATCCATATTTTGAGGGATGTCTATTACCATATATTAGATGCATATAAAACATGATAAAATAGACATGAGATGCAACTAATAAAACAACATAGCATCACATAAATTCTTCGCAATACACAGAGTTCATGCACAACAATTTAACTCATAAATACAAGACAGAAAATAGATAAAACACTTATATTTCAAATTAGTTGTAAAATTCTTTGTGAAAACAGTTGCTTGGAATAGAATTTCCACCCAACCATATACTTGTTATTCTAAATATCAACAACAATTCACCCCTGAGCTGAGGATAGTAATCCACAAAATAGGGCGGTCTCTCACTGTCCACTCATTTCTCATAATCCCCACAACCCACTAGAATTCTCCTACAACTATCCTTATTTTCCACCATCTCTCTTCCTCTTGACCTACCCAACCCAAGGAATGTATCCCTTAATTAATATCAATCCCTTGGCATACCATTTTTTTATCAGGGTCTCTCTGGCACAAGTTACCAAGAATCTCTCAGCTGGGAACTCAAGGGAACTTGCTACTAGTCAAAACTACCAATAAACACTTGTTATTACAGTTCAACTCAAACAAGAGTTCACTTTTTAGGACTAACAGCCTATCTCTTCAATATTTAGCTCCAAAACATTCCATCATGGTCTAGAATTCTCCCTCCATGGATGTTCCAACTCCAAGCTCTCTTTCTTCCTCTCTACTTGTTGCCCATGCACAAAAATTGAATGTGTAAAAATGTTGTAGCTACCCATACAAATTTTCTCTCCTTTAGCTTGCTTGATTGACTCACACACTTCCCCAAGATCATTTTACTCATCCCCCCCATGCTCTCAATAACTATGGGATCTAACCACTCACGCCCACCCTCTTACATGTATTCAATGATTGGATTTGGGAACACTCAATAAAAAATTAGAAGGTTCATATACCATTAACAACTTTAGGGAAAATGGTTTGAATTAATATACATGGGTAATTCCCCTTTGGTCCCCTCTAAGACATTCTCCTAGGCCCTCCCTTATCTTGTGGATTAATTCACCCATCATCTTTGTCCATGTCCCCTTAGTAGCGAGCATCACATTTTATTATTATATTCAAAAACACAATTCAAATATTACATCGCTTGGCCATAGCCACATATTACATCTACATTAAGCATTAATTAAGATAAAAATTATAGTGGGGACATTACATCTTTGCAAAAGAAGGGAGTGAAATTCGAATGGACTCCCAAATCTAAATAAACATTTCAACAGTTGAAGGAAATTTTGACCAATGTGCCAATAATGAAGATTGCATGGCTCGATGAAGACTTTGTTTTGTGCATGGATGCATGCCAAGAAGGGCTCAGAGGAGTCTTCACACAAAAGGATCATGTGGTATGCTACGAGTCCCGAAAATTAAAAGAGCATGAAAGGAATTATGCTACTCACGATCTAAAATGAGCATCCATTATTCATGCACTGAAAATGTGGAGAAATTACCTCATGGGGAGGAAGATTGAGCTAAGGAAAGATCACTATGTGTTGAGCATATGTTGTCATTGATTTCATCATGGTGCATAGACAATGTGGTGCAAAGTTAGTGCACATGAAAAGGAAGTGTATAGAAGGATTCTTTCTACATAAGCAGAAGAAGTGCATGGAAGGATTTTGTCTATTGCACTATCACAGATCCACATGAAATGGAACTCCTAGAAGAAGTCGTGAAAGGATCAACGACGTAAATGAAATCATGTAAGTGATTGAGTCTTTTAGGAGTGCACGTCGAACAGGAGGATGATCTATGATGTAGTTCAGAAATGAAGTGGACTGCGACAAATTCCCTTGTCAGTGATTGTGGAGAAAATCAATGGATGTTTGTGTTGCAATGCAATGAAGGATGTGAAAATATTGAATGGTGCCTTGAGAAAATTGATGAGTGATAGAGTAGACTGCAACGAAGTGTGTGGAAGATTGCACAAATGAAAATCTATAGGGCACTTTGAGCTAGTGCGACGAATGGCGTAGTGGAGTGTCACGAGATGAAGTTTGAAGTAGAATGTGATGGAATGAGTGGAAGTTTGGTAGTTAAGAGAGTGAGTCACTAGGGGATACTAACGTCTTGATGGGGCTACTAGGTGATCATTCTCCAAGACAAGTGCAATAATATGAAGACTTGTGACTTGGGCTCTTATTCTATCTGCGTAGCAGATGCTCTGCAAACCAGAATGTGAATTGTTGCAACATTGAACATTTTCGTAAAACAAGGAAGATATTTTCCATTGAATTTAGTCAAAGAGTGTGTGGAACAAAATTTTGTCCACATATAACCAACTTGACTTTGATTTGGTAAAACAAATTCCACAATGTAATTGTCATATGTCCACATACTTTATTTAGACATAAGGATAACTGAAAGAAGTTTTATCTAGTCACACTTTGTCCAAAATATAACCATTATGCATCCACATACATGAAGGGGAACACAAGAAAAAAAACTATAAATAAGAACCCGTTCTTTGTATTGTGTTGCAAAAAAAAAGAGAAGAAAAAAGGATTTTTAATTGTTCAATGAAACTATCAAATTAATGTAGAGAAAGGTCCAGTTTTGTAAGAATGTATTTTAACTAAATTCAGGGTGGCAAGGTAGTGCTAGGGTGAGATGAATCTCATAGAGGATTGGTGTCCTCATTATCTGTGACAGTTTGGTGCCTAAGAGGATTGGTGTCCTCATTTTTTACAAGTCGATGCTTGAGAGGATTGGTGTCCTCATTTCTGTCAAGTTGATTCCTAAGAGGATTGGTGTCCTCATTATATATGGAAGTTTGGTTCCTGAGAGGATTTTTGTCCTCATTTTTGACAGGTGGTTGTTTGTAAAGATAAATAATTTTAAATCTAAGCTCGTTCTTGTAGAAGAACATAAAGGAATATGTTTTGTGGTTTTCTCTCGCATTAGGTTTCCATGTAAAATTTCCGGTGTAATGTTTTTTTTGTGATGTATTTTGTGTTCTTCATATACTATTGAGTAAGTAAGATCTTCTAAACAACTTTAATATGTTGCAGAGGAAAGAAAATTAAGAAATATGATATAATATGGATTCACCCACCCCCCCTCTCAGTATTGTTGTAAATTATAACAATTGGTATCAGAGCCCCAGTTCCTTCAGTAATTGTATAACAAATAGAAGGAATATCACACTAAAACTATGGCCAATCAAGATTATTTTTCAACCAGACCTCCTATGTTCAATGGAACAATTTTTTTATTTTGGACAATCAGAATAAAGACCTACTTGATTTATTTTGGTATAAAATTATGGTAGAGTGTGTTAGATGGTTATAAAATCCTAGCTAATCTTCCAACTGATGAAGCTCGTAAGAAAGATTACTATAGTAATGAAAAAGATATGAATGTTATCCAAGGAGGACTTGTAGAAACCAAATTTGTTAAAATGATGCAGTTGGAAACCACAAAGGAAATCTGGGATAAACCAGTAAAAAGTTATTAAGGAGATGAGAAAGTGAAATTGGCCAAACTTCAAGCTCACAGAATGTAGTTTGAACTCCTAAAGATGAGTGAAGATGAAAACATTGAAGATTTCTTTCTCAGAGTGGATGAGACTGTAAACACCATGAAAGGGATAGGAGAGAAAATTAAAGAAGCTATGGTAGTTCAGAAGGTATTGAAATCTCTTCCCTAAATACTTGATGAAAAGGTCTCAATTATAGAATAAATGCATGAACTAGACAAACTGACTATGGATAGGCTCCATGGAATTTTGACTGGTTATGATATGAGAACTAGGAAAGAATAGCCATATCTATAGGATGGAGTCTTCAAGGCATCAGTCAAATCGTCATCATATAAATATCATGGTTCATCAGAACACTTCTCATATGAAGAAGAAGCTAACTTTGTGAGAAAGTTAAAGAGGGGCTCTAGAAAATATAAAGGTATGTTACCATTTAAATGTTTTCCTTGTGGTAAAGTTGGTCCTTTGCTTCTAAATGTCCTTTCAAAGAAAAATTATAGATACATATACCTATGAAAATTCTTCACTAATGCCCATGAATTAACCCCAAAATTTCACACAAGCAAGTCAGGATGACCATTGGGTCAAAGCCATGAATGAATAACTAGACCAAATAGAGAAAACCAAGACATGGGATCTTGTCCTAAGAGCAAATGAAAAGAATGTAATTGGCACTAAATGGGTATACATAAAAAAGTTAAATGCATATGGATAGATAGTAAAAACCAAGGCCAGATTGGTATGCAAAGGGTATGCTTGAGTTGAAGGAATGGAATTTGACGAAACGTTTTCCCCTATTGCAAGAATTGAAGCTATCATGATGTTTTTGGATTTTGCATGCTACAGAAAATTCAAAGTCTACCAGATGGATGTCAAATCAATATTTTTGAATGGTGATCTTGAGGAATAAGTTTATGTGGAGAAACAAGAAGGTTTGCTCCTAACTAAAAAAAAAAGGATTATGTCTATCACTTAAAGAAAGCCCTGTATGGGCTAAAATAGGCTCCAAGAGATTGGTATTATATACTCGACAGGCATTTTCACCAACAAGGTTTTAAAAAGGGAACAACTAATAGAAACTTATACATCAAGGCTGAAGGTAATGACCTAATAATTAACATAGTCTATGCTTATGATATTGTTTTTGGTAGTAACATTGAAATAATGAGTAAGAAGTTTGCAGATGCAATCCATCAAGAGTTTGAGATGTCCATGTTAGGATAAATCTCTTTATTTCTTGGATTATAGATTCATCAGTCAGAAAAAGGAATTTTTATTTCCCAAAGAAAATATGTCAAGGAAATATTGAAGAAGTTTGGCATGGAAAATTGTGCACTAGTAAGCACTCTGATGACTACGAGTTGTAAACTTAGCAAAGATGATGATGCTCCATAAATAGATCAAACCATGTACAGGTCCATGATAGACAATTTACTTTATCTTACAATTTCAAGGCCTGACATCATGCAAGTTGTTGGTTTGGTAGGCAGGTTTCAGTACAATCCCAAGGAAACTCATATTCTTGTAGTCAAAAAAATATTTAGGTACTTGCAAGGCACTATTGATTATGTATTATGTTATCTGACAAACACAGAACTAATTCTCAGAGATTATATAGATGCAGATTGGGTAGGAAGTATCGATGATAGAAAAAACACTAATGGAGATGTTTTTTTCCTTGGAATTTGTTTAGTATCTTGGCTCAGCAAGAAACAAACTTCCATTTCCCTCTCTACAACTAAACCAAAGTATATCATTGCAACATCATGTTGTACGCAAGTATTGTGGATAAAGACCAATCTCAAGGATATTCAAGTTCCTTGTGATCAACCCGTTTCTATCATCTGTGACAATACCAGTGCTATTAATATCTCTAAAAATATTGTTCAACATTCTAAAACTAAGCATATACCCATCAACTATCACTTTCTCCAGGAGTAGGTTCAGGATCAAGTGGTTAAACTAGAACATATTCCTTCCAAATAGTAGATCGTAGATATATTTACCAATCCATTACCTAGGGACTCCTTTGAGTACCTCATCGAGAAGTTGGGATTTCTTCCCACTCCTCATTAATTCGTATAACCTTCATGACAGATTGGAGGTTGTTGAAACACCTATTCATCCTAAGGGGGAGCAATGCAAGAACTTGAGTAGAAGGAAATACAACATTTAGATAGGGGAAGTCATTCTGAGGATGTGCACCGTCAGTAAGGTAGATCCCTTTGCCATTGATGTCAAAGGGAGAGAAAAATAGATTTGTGACAAAGAGGAGCATCGTGTAGCATACAACAAGGGGAAGTGAATGCCAGAGGAACACACTAATATGGGAAGCAACTCAACAATATAGTTTCCATCAATGACAAAGGGGGAGTTTTTTTAGCATATGTTTTCATTGATGTCAACATTGTGCATAGACAGTGTGGAAAAAAGTTGGTGCATAGGTAGAGGAAGTGTGTGAAAGGATTCTTTCTACATAGGCAAAAGAAGTTTGTGGAAGGATTCCATCTACTATACTATCATAGATCCACATGAAATGAAACTCCTAAAAGAAGTCATGAAAGGATCAACGGTGAAAAATAAATCACGTAAGTGATTGAGTCTTCTAGGAGTATGTGCGAAACATGAGGATGATCTATGATGTAGTTCAAAAGTGAAGTGGACTGCGACAAATTCCCTTATTTTTGATTGCATAGTAAATCAATGGATGTTTGTGCTGCAGTGCAATGATGGATGTGAAAATATCACAGGGTTCCTTGAGCAAAGCGATGAGTGAAAAAGTGGACTGAGACAGAGTGTGTGGAATATTGCACAAATGAAAATCTGCAGGGCGCTTTGAGCCACTACGACGAATGGTGTAGTGGAGTGTGATAAGATGAAGTCTGAAGTAGAATACAATGGAATGAATGGAATTTTGGCAGTCAAGAGAGAAATTCACCAGGGGACACTGACATCTTGATGGGGCTACTGGGTGATAATTTTGCAAGGAAAGTGTGACAAGATGAAGACTTGTGACTTGGGATCTTATTCTATCTGTGAAGCAGATGCTCTGTAAACCAAAATGTGAATTGTTGTGGCAATGGACATTTTTGTAAAACAAGGAAGATTTAGTCCATTGGATTTAGTCAAAGAATGTCTGGAACAAAATAAATTCCACATATAACCAAATGGACTTTGATTTGGTCAAAATTTGTCCACAATGTAACTGTCATACATCCACATACTTTATTTAGACATAAATATAAATAAAATAAGTTTTATCTGGTCAAAATTTGTGCACAATGTAACCATTATGTGTCCACATATGGGAAGGGGAACTCAGGAAAAAACACTATAAATAAGAACGCGTTATGTTTAATTGTGTTGCAGATAAAAAGAGAAGAAAAATGAATTGTAATTGTTCAACGAAACTATCAAATTAATGTAGAGAAAGGTCCAGTTATGTAGGAACATTTTTTAACTAAATTCAGGGTGGCGGGGTAGTGCTAGGGTGAGTTGAAGCTCATAGAGGATTGTTTTCCTTGTTATCTGCGACAAGTTGGTGCATGAGAGGATTGGTGTCCTTATTTGCAACAGGTTGGTTCCTGAGAGGATTGGTGTCCTCATTTTCATTAGGTTGGTTTCTGAGAGGATTGGTGTCCTCATTATCTGTGATAGGTTGGTTCCTAAGAGCATTGGTGTCCTCATTTGCGACAGGTGGGTGTATTTCAAGATGAATAATTATAAATGTAAGTTGGTGCTTGTAGATGAACATAAAGGAAGATGTTTTGTGGTTTTCTCCCACATTGGGTTTCCACATAAAATTTCCGATGTAATGTGTTTTCTGTGATGTGTTTTGTGTTCTGCATATACTGTTGAGTAAGTAAGCTCTTATAAACAACTTTAATATGTTGCAAAAGAAATAAAATTAAGAAATATGATATAATATTGATACACCCCCCTCTCAGTATTGTTGTAAATTATAACACTATGGTCTGAAACTTGTATTTGGACAACCCACATTAAATATCAGACAAACTAGATGGCTCAAATTTGTAAGTGAATATGACTTTGAAATTAAACACATCAAAGTCAAAGAGAATTGAGTGGTTGATGCACTCAACATGAGAGTGCATGAGATGCATATTGCATCCATCAACATGTGTAGGACTGATTTGAAAAATACAATTTTAGAAGCAGCAAATTCATATTAGCACTATTTGAAAATAAAAGAAACATTACAACAAGAAAATTTACAACTAAAAATTAAATATTATGACTTGGAAGAGGATGGGATCCTCAGGTATAGAGTAAAAGTATATGTGCCAAATTCCAGAGAGATGAAAAACATAGTGCTAAGAGAAATGCACAAAGTTCCATATGTTGGACACTCGGGATATCAAAAATCAATTCCAGTTGTGAGGAGCCAATATTTTTGGCCTTGAATGAAAAAAGAAGTGGATAATTATATCTCTAGGTGTCTAGAGTGTTAGAAGGTGAAAACCAAACATATACATCTAGCTGGGATGTTACATCCATTTCCCATTCCAAAATGGAAATGAGAGGTATTCAAATTTGATTTTATTACCAAGCTTCTCATAACAGTGAAGAAACATGATTCCATCATGATGGTGGTGGATGAATTGATTAAGG
>ML785122.1:223766-235746 GCA_009831015.1 Picea engelmannii | reverse complement strand
AATTTTTGTATAAATAGGAATGCCTCCTCCATTTCAAAGGGAGGACTCTTGGAGCATTGTGTCCAACTTATGATGGAATAAGAATCAAGGTTTATTTTCACATCAGTTTCCATTCTCTAGTTTAGATTTAGAATGCTTCAGTTTATATGTTACTTTGTTCTTGGGAGAATTGAGCTCACTCCAAATAGATCATAGTAGCATTTTCTTCTTGTTCTAATGCTTTGAATAGGTTTATATGCTTTATTGTTTTTATTAGAATTATTTGATGATCTTGATTGTTGATAGGTTATTTGAAACATTACGAGAAGACCTCCTGTAAGGGAGCTATTGTTTTCATGCCTACAACAACTAAGACTTTTTAAGCCTTTTAAGTGTATTTATTTTCAATGCATGAGTGTTTACTTGATGATCTTGATTGTTGATAGGTTTTTTGAAACATCATGAGAGGACCTCCTATAAGGGAGCTAGTGTTTTCTTTCCTACAACAACTAAGTCTTATTAAGTGGAATGAAAGAGTTAGGATTTGATTGAATTTTCTTAGTTTAGAGTTAGATGCCTACTCCTGCATATATTTTGCTAGGATCATCACAAGCTTATGAACATCCCTGGTTGATAATTAAATGAAAGCAATTTAAGCAATTGAATTGCCCAACATTTTGGCGTTGTTGCCAGGGATGGTGCTAAGGGATTAGGCATTAGGAATTTAATTCAGTATGTTTTATATGGTTTTATTGAAGAAAATAAAGGAGTTAACTCATGGCGAAAGGACAACTTGGTGACAGCAGGATCTTAGTAACATTGGTGCAGACCCCCAAACCCTCGGGTCAAGGTCCGCATAGGATCGTTCTAAATTTTCCCTCCTGAGTCTGATTGACTCTTTGATTTCCCCACAAGGAATCCCTCGCACACTTGACGGTGCACCACAGGTCCTTATGAATTGAGCCTGCGTGAACAAACACTAAGCGGCAACCCAAATCTCCTTGACCATAATAACGTCGCGTCCTTCGCTAATTCGAGACTTCGGGTCTCGCAATTTCGCGATCCCTACTGCCGAGTTTCTCGGCCCTCTACTGCCAAAAACCCAAATGTCGATTCACCAAAATGTTTGGTCACGTCCTCCTTCACAGCCGTATCGCGTTTCGTGATTTCGAGAATCCTGGAACAAGGAACCCCTGCCTCTTGTCTTCAAAAATGTCGAAATGCCAAACCCTGATGTGTTCAGCAAAGACTGGCTCCCCTATGGGACTTTTCGTCGTTTCATAGTTTCAAACTTCATGTCTTCGCGAATACTGATGCAAGGCTTCCGGCTCTCCGACCCATGAAACCCCGAAACAGTTAACAAAGTTTGACTCGGCCTGGCGACAAGTATGCCACCTGTCTTCTCCACTGTCTTCTATCTCTGACACGGATTCTTTCCACCTGTCACTCTTCCCGGTTTTTGAGACTCTCGATCCCAAAGCGCTGCCTTCTCCATTTCCTGACACCCGAAGTGTCGAGATCCCGAAACTCCACGCCAATTCCTGTCGCAACTCGCGACTTAAGGACTTTCGTTCCACTGCGCTCAACTCCTTGTCGTCAAGATCCCTGAAATGTCGAAATGATCTGATGGCTTGTGCAAAGCATGATCAACGGTCGACGTGAATCTTGATACCAACAGATTGGATTCATCCAAACCATATATGCCCTGTAACTCTTCTGGGTCCTATGGTCCTCACGGCTTCACGAATAATCCACAGAAAATTTTGACCACTCGTTTCCTCCTTGACAACTCCTACGAAATGAACCAGTGTTCTTCTACTAGAACTTAACTTCTGTGAAACATTTTCAATCTCCACCTCCCTTTGGGTACTTTCAAGGGTGTTAAACCTCCTGAGATTTCTCTGGCAACTTCAAGCCTTGAAAAATTCTTGCACGCACTCCTTATGGAAATCTTTCGAATACTCTTGGGTATTTGACCTCTCGACTCTATGCATTCTCTGCAATAGTAGTCCTTCAACTCTCCCTTTGGTTGATAAGTTCTAAGCTTTCAACCAGCCTGTGCACACCTTGCATGGATTTCTATGCTTCACTTGCACTTTTGTTGGAATGAGAACAATAGTATCCCTCCTGAGCTTTCAAAGATAAATTATGAACCTTTGTCAACGCACTCCTTGTAGACATTTCACTGCACTCCTTGCAGGAACTCTCACTTAGGAAGAGAAACAATTGAAACTCATTCTCTTTCTCTCTCAGAATTCAAACATTCAACATGAAATCATACATACACACAGTATTAAAGCAAATGCATAACAAAGAGAATAAACAACTGTAAGCATACCATTCACCATGTATAAACAAAAAACATCATAACACCATGAAATCTGATTCAAAGCTTCATATATTAATTCAAAGCTCTTGTACATGGGTTCTTCTCTACAGCTCTCTTCTTCTATGGTATGCTAATGTTAATGTTACAACAACAATGATACAATGGTGAGGATGTCTATATCCGTTTTCCCTCCTACTCTCTAAACTGTCTAATCTATTAATTCAACCTACCTACTTTCATTAACTGGGCTTAAATGCCTTTTACATCGACGGATGAGAGAAAATCGCTCATGATCTATTTACATCCTCCAAGATATAAATGCAAAGTACGCCTTCTTCCTAACTATTACATTAATGCCTTTTATTTCAAAATTCAAAACGGGTCTTATGAAAACGTGCTCTTTTTCTTCCCCCGCACGTCTAGCTACTCCTTGGGCTTAGTCGTGTGCTTTAGGCTTTGCATGATGCTCCTGCATCATACTCCCTCGCTTGAAAATTTTCATGAACTCCTGTTCATGAGCTCTTACATGATCTGTCCATGCTTCTGAACTTCTGCTTCACCTTCCCAACTGGCATCTTCAACTGGATGTCCCTTCCATTTGACCAAGTATTCAAAATACTCTTTTCTCCTGGTCTTCTTGCTGACTCTCTTGTCAATTATACTTTCTACATGTGGATTTTCAGCTACAAGCATTTGTTTAGTCCATTGAACTTCTGTCTGTTCATCCTCTGCTCGTTCTTCTCCAGCTCTGTAAGGGTACAAATCTGCAACATTGAATATCGGTGAAATTTCGATCTCATTAGGTAATTCAATTTCATATGCATTTGCCCCAAATTTCTTCATGACCCTGCATGGTCCAATCTTTTTCATCTTCATCTTGTTATATGTTCCCCTTGAGAATCTTTCCTTCCTCAAATGTGAAAGAATTAGATCACCAACTTCAAATTGAAGTTCTCGCCTGTGTTGATCTGCTCTGCACTTGTATTCTTGATTTGAATTCTGCAATCGCTCCTTAACTCTGTTGTGAAGCCCCTTCATTACTTCTGCAAAATTATCTGCACTAGCACTCTTGAATTCAGTTTGTTCCACATCTCCCAATTCAGAAACTCCCCTTGGCCGCATTCCATATACAATCTGGAATGGACTCTGCCCTGTGCTTTTGTTGAGTGAATCATTATAAGCGAATTCTGCATGTGGCAGAATATGATCCCATTGACTGTGGTGTTCAGTCACTAAGCTCCTCAACAAATTACCCAAGCTTTTGTTCATGACTTTTGTTTTCCCATCCATATGAGGATGATACGCTGAGCTAAATGAAAAACTTGTCCACAGCTTCTTCCATAAAGTCCTCCAGAAATGTCCCACAAACTTGGTATCTCGATCCGAAACAATACTCCTTGGAAATTCGTGAAGTCTGATGACTTCCTTGAAAAACAAGTTTGCAATATATGTTGCGCCGCTAGTTTTTTGGCATGGTATGAAATGTGTCATCTTAGAAAATATGTCGACTACCACAAAGATTGATTCACAGCCTCTTTGCGTCCTTGGCAATCCCAATACAAAATCCATGCTCACTGCATCCCACGACCTTTCAGGTATGGGTAATGGTTGGTATAACCATGTGTTCTGTCTTTTCCCTTTTCTGTGCTGACAAATTATGCATTTGTCCACAAATTTCTTGAAATATGTCCTCGTCCCTGGACAAAAATACAAGCCATTCAACTTTGAGAACGTCTTATCATGACCGAAGTGTCCGACCAATCCTCCACTGTGTTTTTCCTTCAGCAGATTCTCCCTCATGGAGCATTTTGGAATACATAGTTGATTACCCCTGAACAATAATCCATCCTGGATCATGTATTCAATCCATTGGGTTCTGTCCCTGAGAACTAGATTCTCATATGCCTCATATGCTTCCTTAAAATCTGGATCATCTCTGTACATCTCTTTGAGGTTATCAAAACCTAAAGTTTTGACTTTGAATTCCTGCATAAGCAAACATTTCCTGCTCAAAGCATTAGCAACTTTGTTAGCAGTTCCAGAAATATGCTTGATCACAAAAGTAAAATTTTGCATGAATTCAACCCATTTAGCATGCTTTTGGTTCAACTTGTCCTGTTGAGTCATGAATTGTAAAGCATGATTGTCGTTGTACAAAACAAACTCTTTAGGAACCAAATAATGTCTCCATTTATTTAGTGCTTGTATGACTGCATAGACTTCTTTGTCATATGTGAAGTACTTAACCTTCGCTTCATTCAGCTTCTCGCTGATTGATGCGACCAACATGTCATCTTGGCTCAAGACTGCTCCAATTGCAAACCCACTCGTGTCACATCTGACCTGAAACGTCTTGTTAAAGTCTGGAAAAACCAAAATCGGTTGCTTAGTGATCTTCTTCTTCAACAGATTGAAGCTCTTCTCTGCTTCCTTTGTCCAATGAAAATATTTGTGTCTTTTCTTCATCGTATCCATCATCGGTGCGCTAATTCCACTAAAATTTCGGATGAATTTCTTGTAGAAACTTGCCAAACCATGGAAGCTTCGAAATTCAAATACACTTTTCGGTGATGGCAATTCTTGATTGCATTCACCTTTTCTGGATCCATTTTCAGCTCATTTGCAGAGATAACAAAACCCAAATAAATGAGTTATGTCCTCATAAATGATGATTTCTTCATATTTATCAGCAATTTCTCTTGTTGTAACCTCCTCATCACTACAGCTAAATGCTTTAAGTGCTCTGCTTCCGTCATGCTGAAAATTAATATATCGTCAAGATATACAATGACAAATTTCCCAATAAAATCCTTTAAGACTTTGTTCATCAATCTCATGAAAGTACTAGGCACATTTGTTAAGCCAGATGACATAACAAGCCATTCATAGAGCCCTTCATTTGTCTTGAATGTTGTCTTCCATTCATCACCTTCTCTCATGCGAATTTGATGATATCTGCTTTTCAAATCAATCTTTGAAAAAAAACTTGCTTGATGCAGGAGCATCGTCAGCAGCAAGCGAGCGCGAGTAGCGCCAACACATTTTTGGCACATGTTCAAAGGCGTTTAAATTGCTTTGAAGTAGGATGCGCCAAACATAAATGAAGTAGTTAAGAAAGGGCGTACTTGTGATTGTAATCAGACCTTGAGCGTCCCGCTCTCGTATGAAGAATTAAGAGGCATTTATGCTAGTAAATGTAAGTAGGTAGAATTAAATTCTAAATTAGACAGTTTTAGGAGCGGAGGGAAAACTAACTATAGACACCCTCATATTGTATCATTGTAACATTATCAATCAAAGAGAGCATAGGAGAGAAGAAGCAAAGAGCTGTGTAAAGTAAAAACCCATGTACAGAAGTTCTGGATTAATACAAAGATCTTTAGTTCAGACTCATGGTGTTCAATTGCTTTCTATGTTTGTACATGTTGATTGATATATGCGTGTTACTCTCTGTTATGCATTTGCTTTGATGCGTGAATGTATGATTTCATATTTAATGTCTAAAATCTGAAGAGAGGGAGAGTAAGGAATGAGTTTCAATTGTTTCTTTGTCTGAGCAAGGGTTTTCCTGCAAGGAGTGCAGTGAAGTTGTCCGCAAGGAGTGCGTTGACAAGAGTCCAGAGTTTCATCTCTGAAAGCTCAAAAGAGATAACGTTATTCTCATCCTCGTAGAAGTGCAAGTTAAGCACAGGAGTCGTGCAAGGTGTGCGCAGGCTGAGTGAAATCTCAGAGCTTACAACCTGAGGGAGTTGTTGAAGGACTAATGTTGCAAAGAGAGTGCGTAGAGTCTAAGAATTCAAATACTTGAAAGTATTTGAAGGGATGCTGCAAGGAGTGTGTGCAGGAGTCTTTTTGAAGACTTGAGTTTGTGGTAAAAGTTCAGAAGAGTTAGTGCCTTGAAGTGTTGAAAAGAGGTGTAGCGAAGTTGCTTTGCAGGTGGACAAGTTCCATGAACGAATACCTTGTTCATTTCGCAGGAGTTGTCAAGGAGGCAATGGATGGTCAGAATTCTCTGTGGAGAATTCGCGAAGTCCTGAGCACTGTCAGATCTTGCAGAGGAGAAAGGAGAGTTACAGCAAGTGTTTTCTAAAGTGTAAATCTCAAAATAAAAAGAGTCGTAGGATCTGATCCAACAGGGGCCATTGGATCATTCACGTAATCTCATTTTGGGGTATCGCGAGTTGGAGAACCGAAAGCCTTCCAACAAGATTCGCAAAATCGTGAAGTGCAAAGTCCCGAGGAGAGAAAATATTTAAAGATCGTGGACAGTGGGGAGTGGACAAGTGGCGTACTTGTCGACATGGAGGTCAAACCTTTGTTGGCCATTCTGGGGTTTCGTGGGTTGAAGAACCAAAAGTTTAGCATCAGGATTCGCGAAATCGCAAAGTCCGAAATTCCGAAGAGGTGGAGAAGGAAGTTTTGTTGTGGGCCAGCACTGAGAAATGTGTCAGAATTCAGCATTTCGGCATTTCGGAGGATAAGAAGTCGAGACTTTTGTCCCAAAAATACCGAAGTCGCAAGTTGCGATAAGGAGTATCAAGGAGTTCGGGATCTCAACACTTCGGGTGTCGAGATATAAAGGAGGCAACGCTTCGGGAAGCGAAGTCGTGAAGTGTCGAAGCTGGGCATGAGGGACATGTGGTAGAACCACAAGGTGGGCCCATGTGATAGATAGGCAGACACACGTCGCCTAGCAAAAGGAGTCAACACTCCGTTGACTTCTCGCATCTCGGGAAATCATGAGATAAGAGCATGGGGGCTCGACATTGAAACTCGTGAAGTGGTGAGTAGAGAGAGGTGCTAGTGTTAAGCCTAGTCGGTGGTCACGCGCGGAGGGCGCTGACAAGGGAAGGAGCCATACCCGTATCGGCATTTCGGGTATCGTGATATTGGGAAGGAAGAGTTGGGAATTTCGACTCATGAACTCGCAAGTGGCGAGTTGTGACAAGCGTCTTCTGGGTTAGGCCTGGGTCATAGTGTCGTGGTCGCATGGAGAAGTGGAGCTTGCACCTAGTGTTGTTCGTGTAGGGGAGCTTCCGAAAATACTTGTGGATCGATTGAATTGAGATTCCAGCAAGGAATCGAAAGAGCCGATTCGGCTCAAAGGAGACAAAGAACAATCTTGTGAGCGGACTTTGACTCGAGGGTCGAGGGTCTGTGTCAGTGTTGTATCAGAGCACAGAAAGATTTCTTTTCTTTCTGTAGCAAGGAAAAGAAAGATTTACCATGCCTCCGAGAAGAAGAGGTAGGCAAACACTCAATCCGCCAGATGAGAGGGAAATGCTAGAAGAAAGGGGTAGGTAGGTGCCAAATCTATCCATGGAAAGAGAGATGCATAACATACGTGCCAGACTCATGGACGTAGAAATAAAACAGAGGCGCACAGCTGGTGTTGGAGATGTCAGTGAATCTAAAAGTGAAGATGAAGCTAGACATGAAGGAGAAGAAGTTGCAGCAGAGGATGCAGCAAATGAATGTTTGATTAGGGCGGTTGCAAGAATGAGTGCCACGGCAAAAATGGACATTCTTGTATATGAGGGAAACGTGGATGTTGAAGAGCTTCTAGACTGGATTAGAGCTCTGGACACGTATTTTGACTATGAAGATGTAGAGAAAGACAGGAAGGTCAAACACGCTGTCACAATATTGAAAGGACATGCAGCATTGTGGTGGGATGAACTACAAGCTGACAGACACTGCAAAGGCAAGTAGAAAATCAAGAGTTGGGATAGGATGGTTGCAAAGATGAAGGCAAAATTCATTCCCAGGGATTACTAGATTACTTTGTTTTGGGGAATGCAGAATTTCAGACAGAAGTTGATGTTAGTGAAGGAGTACACTGAATAATTCTACAAGCTAAACATCAGGGCAGGTCATCGCGAAAGTGATGATGAAAAAGTTTCTAGGTATATGAATGGCCTAAGATATGATATTTAGGGTGAGATGAGCATGATGACCATGCAAAACCCCAAACCCTCGGGTCGAGGTCTGGACAGGATCATTCTAAATTTTCCCTCCTGAGTCTGATTGACTCTTTGATTTCCCCACAGGGAATCCCTCGCACACTCGACGGTGCACCATAGGTCCTTATGAATTGAGACCACGTGAACAAACACCAGGCACCAACCCAAATCTCCTTGACCACAATAATGTTGCGCCCTTCGCTAATTTAGGACTTTGGGTCTCGCAATTTCGCGATCCCTATTGTCGAGTTTCTCGGCCCTCTACTGCCGAAACCCGAAATGTTGATTCACCGAAATGTTTGGTCGCGTCCTCCTCCACAGCCGTATCCCATTTTGTGATTTCGGGAATCCCGGAACAAAGAACCCCTGCCTCTTGTCTTCAAAAATGTTGAAATTCCAAACCCCAATGCATTCAAAAAAAGATTGGCTCCCCTATGGGACTTTTCATCGATTCAGAGTTTTGGACTTCGCGTCTTTGCGAATCCTGATGCAAGGCTTCTGGCACTTTGACTCACGAAACCCCGAAACAGTTAACGAAGTTTAACTCGGCCTAGCAAAAAGCAAGCCACCTGTCTTCTCCGATGTTTTCTATCTCTGACACAAATTCTTGCCACCTGTCACTCTTCCTGGTTTTCGGGACTCTCAATCCCAAAGCACTGCCTCCTTCGTTTCCCGACACCCGAAGTGCCGAAATCCTGAAACTCCACACCAATTCCTGTCGCAACTCACGACTTCGGGACTTTCATTACACTGTGCTCAACTCCTTGTCGTCAAGATCCCTGAAATGTCGAAATGATCTGACAGCTTGTGCAAAGCACGATAAACGTTTGACGTGAATCTTGATACCAATGGAATGGATTTGTCCAAACCTTATCCGCCCTGCAACTCTTCTGGGTCCTACAGTCCTCACGGCTTTGTGAATTCTCCACAGAAAATTTCGACCACTCGTTTCCTCCTTGACAGCTCCTGCGAAATGAACCAGTGTTCTTCTACTGGAACTTAACTTCTATGAGACGTTTTCAATCTCCACCTCCCTTTAGGTACTTTCAAAGGTGTTAACCCTCCTGAGCTTTCTCTAGCAACTTCAAGCCTCAAAAAACTCCTGCATGCACTCATTGCGGCAATCTTTCGAATACTCCTGGGTATTCGACCTCTCGACTTTGTGCACTCTCTGCAACAACAGTCCTTCAACTCTTCCTTTGGTTGATATGTTCTAAGCTTTCAACCAGCCTGTGCACACCTTACAAAGCTTTTTGTGCTTCACTTGCACTTATGTTGGAATGAGAACAATGGTATCCCTCCTGAGTTTTCAGAGATAAACTTTGAACATTTGTCAACACACTCCTTGTGGACGTTTCACTGCACTCTTTGCAGGAACTCTCACTCAGGAAGAGAAACAATTGAAACTCATTCTCTTTCTCTCTCAAACTTCAAACATTCAACATGAAATCATACATACACACGGTATTAAAGCAAATGCATAACAGAGAGAATAAACAACTGTAAGCATACCATTCACCATGTATAAACAGAAAACATCATAACACCATGAAATCTGATTCAAAGTTTCATATATTAATTCAATGCTCCTGTACATGGGTTCTTCTCTACAGCTCTCTTCTTCTGTGTTGTGCTAATGTTAATGTTACAACAACAATGATACAATGGTGAGGATGTCTATATATGTTTCCCCTCCTACTCTCTAAACTGTCTAATCTATTAATTCAACCTACCTACTTTCATTAACTGGGCTTAAATGTCTTTTACATCAACAGATGAGAGCAAATCGCTCATGATCTATTTACATCCTCCAAGATATAAATGCAAAGTATGTCTTCTTCCTAACTATTACATTAATGCCTTTTGTTTCAAAATTCAAAACGGGTCTTATGAAAACGTGCTCTTTTTCTTCCCCCGCGCGTCTAGCTACTCCTTGGGCTTAGTCGCATGCTTTAGGATTTGCACGATGCTCCTGCATCATACTCCCTCGCTTGAAAATTTTCATGAACTCCTGTTCATGAGCTCTTGCACGGTCTGTCCATGCTTCTGAATTTTTGCTTCACCTTCCCAACTGGCATCTTCAACTAGATGTCCCTTCCATTTGACCAAGTATTCAAAATACTCTTTTCTTCTCGTCTTCTTGCTGACTCTCTTGTCAATTATACTTTCTATATGTGGCTTTTCAGCTACAGGCATTTGTTTAGTCCATTGAACCTTTGTATGTTCATCCTCTGCTCCTGCTTATCCATCTCTGTAAGGGTAAAAGTCCGCAACATTGAATATCGGTGAAATTCTGATCCCATCAGGTAATTCAATCGCATATGCGTTTGCCCCAAATTTCTTCATGACCCTACATGGTCCAATATTTTTCATCTTCAACTTGTTATATTTTCCCCTTGGGAATCTCTCCTTCCTCAGATGTGAAAGAATCAGATCACCAACTTCAAATTAAAGTTATCGCCTGTGTTGATCTAGAATTCTGCAATCGCTCCTTAACTCTGTTGTGAAGCTCCTTCATTTATTCTGCAAAATTATTTGCACTAGCACTCCTGAATTCAGTTTGTTCCACATCTCCCAATTCAAAAACTCCCATTGGCTTCATTCCATATATAATCTGGAATGGACTCTTCCCTGTTATTTTGTTGAGTGAATCATTATAAGTGAATTTTGCCTATGGCAGAATATGATCCCATTAACTGTGGTGTTCAGTCACTAAGCTCCTCAACAAATCTCTCAAGCTTTTGTTCACGACTTTTGTCTGCCCATCTGTCTGAGGATGATACGCTGAGCTAAATTACAAACTTGTCCCCAGCTTCTTCCATAAAGTCCTCCAGAAATGTCCCACAAACTTGGTATCTCGATCTGAAACAATACTCCTTGGCAAGCCGTGAAGTCTAATGACTTCCTTGAAAAACAGGTTCGCAATATGTGTTGCATCGCTGGTTTTCTGGCATGGTATGAAATGTGTCATCTTAGAAAATCTATCGACTACCACAAAGATTGAATCACAGCCTCTTTGCATCCTTGGCAGTCCCAATACAAAATCCATGCTCACTGCATCCCACGACCTTTCAAGTATGGGTAATGGTTGGTATAACCCTGTGTTCTGTCTTTTCCCTTTTCTGTGCTGACAAATTTTGCATATGTCCACAAATTTCTTGACATTTGTCCTCATCCCTGGCCAAAAATACGAGCCAATCAACTTTGAGAACATCTTATCATGACCGAAGTGTCCGGCCAATCCTCCACTGTGTTTTTCCTTTAGCAGATTCTCCCTCATGGAGAATTTTGGAATACATAGCTGATTGCCCCTGAACAATAATCCATCCTAGATCATGTATTCAATCCATTGGGTTATGTCCCTGAGAACTGGATTCTCATATGCCTCATATGCTTCCTTAAAATCTGGATCATCTCTGTACATCTCTTTGAGGTTATCAAAACCTAAAGTTTTGACTTTGAATTCCTGCATAAACAAACATTTCCTGCTCAAAACATCAACAACTTTGTTAGCAGTTCCAGAAATATGCTTAGTCACAAAAGTAAAATTCTGTATGAATTCAACCCATTTAGCATGCTTTTGGTTCAACTTTTCCTATTGAGTTACGAATTGTAAAGCATTATTGTCGTTTTACAAAACAAACTCTTTAGGAACCAAATAATGTCTCCATTTCTTTAGCGCTTGTATGACTGCATAGGATTCTTTGTC
>ML785122.1:143034-189760 GCA_009831015.1 Picea engelmannii | reverse complement strand
TGATGGAGGCTCAAGGAGATGTAGCCCGGAGGGGGGTGAACTCCTTTATCAGCTTGTTCTTGTTGTGAGTTTGATGGTTTATTTGCTGCAAGTTGTGTTTTTGTGTATTTGTTTAAAGTACATATTTAACCATCTAAAAGAACGTTTCCTCACACATAAGCATTTACAAGAAGATACATGAACTTAACACATAAGTTTATCTTGCATATTTTAACACATGAAGCAAGGTCCTATAAAGTTTATTTTAATGAAGTAGAGGGTGTTTTCATAGCATAACAAGTCATCCTTCTATTTTCAGATCACCACCCTAGGAGGATACACCTTCACTAATACAAGTCCATCGGCTAGTACACCTCCCTTACCTTGGGCTTCAACAATAGGCTAGACCAGAAGTCTTAGAGTACTGTAGCTGCTACTGGACTCCCTTCCAAGAGAAATCACTTCCCAACAAACTCTCTCACCTGGGAGAGTTTCTCACAGGCCTAACAATCTGCCTCTTTAATCAATATTCGACTTAGCTACATCCAGGTATGGGTGACAGCAACAACAACTGGGAAAACAGTATGGACACCCCAAAAGGGTAACATTCGAACACTAGGATATATCAAGGCTCAGTAATAAACAGTCGATTGAAACAAGTCACACTCCATCAAGGGACTGTGTGGCCGCAACAACCAACTGTTATGACACAACATGGTTCAAACAACAGAAAGAAACCACCCAAAAATGAATAAGGTACTAAATCGACTCTGTAGGTGCGGGTAGACTGGGTTCCTGAATCCCATAAGTCGGCTTCCCTTTCTAGTTTTCAGAGATGCATCATTATGTAGAGGTCAGACACAGAGGGAAAAATGGGTTCACATTCCGGATGGGAGAATGGTAGACCCCACCAACACGAGCTAACGCTTCAGCTTTAATTGCATGTGCCCAGGTTGACACTTGTCTTCCTGGATATGCATGTGCTCCATTTAACCTACGTCCCCTTTCCCAGAACTTAGGATAATCCTGATCATGCCCACCTTAGTCTAAAGGAAATAACAATAAAATATAATCCTTTTAGAGGTAAGCCCCCTATCTTAGCCCCTAGGCCTAGACACTTAGCCCCCTCCCTTTCCCTACCTAGTGGAGCTTAGTTCCCCATCACTCTTTCTTCGTGGTCGGTCTACACACAACGATGTTTATATTTTTATTAATGATTTTTCATAATTACATATTCAAAACAGGCTCATGGCCTTAGCATCCTAGGCTCCTGGCCTAATCATCACATAAGCCTCCTAGCTTATTATAACTCATCTCACCATCCTAACAATCATGTTTACAATTCATAATTACAACAGGGGCTCTACCGGGGGATATTACAATCCCCTCCCCTTATTTTTGCAATGTCCTTAGTGTAACTTGTTTATACATATATAATTCAAAAATTCTTCAAAAAGATCCAAGATTTAGCTATTGGAAGCCCATTATCCACCTGGTGCTCTACTTTCAAGCACCAATTTTGGTGCTCCTTCTGTAGGTGAAACTTAATTTCTCTATTCCATAGAGCTTCTTCAGGAAAACATTCAACTCATTCCTCCTTGTTACATGCTTCAATTAAACCTCATTGAAAGCACCGACTGGCTATAGATCCACGACGTTCCACCCAGCCTTATATCTCACTGTTGATAAACTCTTAGCAAGGTTATGGCTCCACAAACATAAACACTCTGCTCCTACACCTATTCATTCGGAAGCAACATTACAATATATAAGCAATATATATATATATATATATACACACACACACACACACACACAAGCAATTATAATAACATTATAACCTGTATACAAGATACACAACATACAATGAATAGAGAATTGATACTTATCTTTTGATTGAGAAGACCTTCCACATCAACATGGTCTAGATCAAGGTACCAAACCTCAATAGCACTCCAACCAACGGTCTCTCATTCCCCCACATTCTTGTCCCACCCCAGGAGGGTACACCTTCATTGTCATATAATCCATCGGCTGCTACACCTCCCTTTCCGTGGGCTTCAGTAATAAGACAGTTCAGGAAGTCTCAGAGCACCATGGCTCTTGGAGTTCCAACTACTCTCAGAGATTTCCAATCAGTATCTTCCCTGAGCTACTCTTTGTATTCGACATTCTAACTTTAATCAACATCATCTTATCTGCATCACCAATATGCATTTATCATGAGAAAACATAAAAGAATTCATTTAGGAACTCCAACTAGTTCAAAAGGAAATTCAACTTTTCCCCCAAAACATGAAATTCTATTTCATGATTCATCTTTGTTGTTGCCATATTATGAATGCATCCATCCTTGTGGTTTTTCACAGGCACCAAACTCCATACCATTTTTCTTGTAATGCTTCATCTTTCATACAACCAACAAATTGTCAGTATTTGTTGTACATCATATTCAATTGCAATATGTACAAAATCTTATGTAGTGATCTTAGAATTTCCTACACCTAGCAATTCAATCACAATTATCCAACAATTTAATAAACTAGAACGACTCGTCATTCTATGCATATGCATGTTCACAGTAATAGCTATAAGTTCATTACTTCTTTTTATGAACAAGAAAATTTCCTGTAGTCAATGCTCATGTGACTACTTGACTTGCAACTTTCCTGTTGCAATGTCTAGAAACTCCTGAAATGTCCTCAGCTTCATGAGTTCACAACATTTCAGTTTTTAGTAATAATTATTTCCATGCAATAATATATATGCATGTACTTACAAAAATCATTCTACTATTTCTTTTAATATACAATTATGTCACTTATTATGCATGAGTGCAATTCTCAATGCCTAATTAATCAATGCACCTTGCATTGAATTACATAATGTTCTTTATCTCAGTCATGTATCTCACCATCCATAAGTTAGAATTCGGTAAATGTGTTGACACATTCTCCACACACTTCCTATTGTCTTCCCAATTAATTGGATGCCTTCCTTTTCAACCCAAACACTACACCAAGAATACAATTATGTGGTGTTCATTAGTGTTAGCAAAAAGGTTGCAGTCCAAGTTTTATTTAAAGGTAGGAAGCTTTTAGTACCTGTGTGGCTCATAACCTTTCCATATACATACCTTGTCATATCCAACCATGTCCTAGTCTCATACATGACTAGCTTATTGGCATTCATTCCTATAACAAGTTCTTATCTTTTAATTCTTTGGTTATTACCCCATAACCAAATTAACATGACATTCTACTGTGTCAGTGTGTGCATTCAGAAGCTAAAAAGATTTGAATTAATACATGCCTCCAACCTTTACCACATCCAATGGTATGCATTCAATAATATAATCATGTGATTTTATAAAATAACTCTGGCTGAGGAAATTCTTACCTAAATTTCCTTTCAACAATTATGCAAAAGAGTAATAAAAAATCATACCTGCATGACTGCAATTAATAAATTTGATGTTACCTGTATGGTTGATGGTCGTAGAAGATTTCATTCTTCTTTTATAAAACTTATAACCAACACTTCACCTCTTTGTTGCCTCCCTCCTTATGAAACAACATCACCAACAACACTTGCAAACATGCAAGCATTCTTTCCTCTGGCTAACCCAACAAGCCATAACATACTTGCTGCCACAGAAATTGCAACAACTTATTTCTCCCTATAAAACATTTCCTTGTTGATCCCAAAATTCTACAATTCTTCCTGGATTCGTGGATCTTCTTGTGCTCCCACTGTAATCATTGTACATGATAAGTTATGACCTGAGCACTTTCTAGTCAAATCACACTTGGTTGCTTTTGCATTTATAGTCCCAAACTAAGTTGATATTAACCTTTAGCTTTCCTTAATTTCTTGGATCGAACTATCCCAACTCGTACTTGGATGAATTAAATTCCAAACCAAGTTGTTTTATAGACGATGGATTCTTCAACATCTAGTTACTCTTCAAGACTAAACTTCTTCAGCCATTTCCTGATGGAATACTTTAGTACTTGAGGTTTTCTTGTACTCTTCTCTTCCCTTTGCCAACTAGCCTCAAACTTGACTTGCTTAGACAATCTCTAGCATATTGTAAGGATGCACATATGCCTCCTTTGCTAGTTGCATAGAAATAACTTAAAGTACTTCTTTCACCTTACCATCATAGCTTCAAGTGGTACCTCCACCCTCTTGAGGTGTCACTCATGGATCTATATCACTTAAGATGGATTCTTGTCAGGCACCATCTCTACATTCAAAACCATGCATAGAATTGTTTTCTTCTTCCTGGTTCCTTATTGATTTCTCTTTAGAAGTCATTCCATTTTTAAATTATTTGACTTGATATCTCCATACACTTGTGGAAATACCTTCACACCCTTGGAGTGCATTCACAATCCTCTACTATTCTAGCTTTCCTCCCTGGAGTGTTGACTTGCATTCCTATTAACTGGATATCTATCTCATGATTTCTTCTTCCATTATCTTAGGATGTTCATGGACTTGACTCCATCAAGGGGTTTCTAATTTGGAGAGTCGGGGAACCAGCTCGACCTCCCAGTCAAGGATCTCTAATTCTGGAACCAAGTGACTCTTTGATACCTTGATGGTATCATTCTATAATTAAAAACAGACCCTTTTGTCTTCCTAGTGCAGGTCTAATGGTACTCACGACCACCCCTTCGCTCTTGCGAAATCTTTGAGTTTGGGTGCTAGCCCCTTTTCTGATAAGCCCCTCCTTGAGGTGACCTTGGGCGATAACCTCACATAACCACACAATTGCGGGCACGACCAAGGATGGTTTGAAACCAAGCTACTTTTCACCCCACAATTCATCCCGAGCCTCCATGTGTCTTTTCTCCAAAACCATGGTCTGGATTGCGACCTGCCCTCAACATTTTAAAGTTCATGCACCTTCAATCCCCGTAATGCGACAAGACCTTTGATCTCATGATCTTGATGGTACTCCTGAAATGACGGCTCATATCTTCCCCTTTTTAAATCAATGGACGTGATTTTCTTTGGGACTTTGTCGTTTTCAAAATCTTCTCCTTTGCGTTCTCTCGGAGTGATTCAACCCGGAGTCCACGATCTGTCGCCACGTGTCTCTCTGGATATGACGATCCAGATTCACTCTAGACTTCGGGTTTCTGGAGTTTCAATTCTCAACTGAAATCTTCGAAGTGATTTTTCCCGGAGCCTTGGATCTGTTGACATGTACCTCCCCTGACGACCAACAATCATGATTTACTTCGGCGATTTAAAACTCTCCTTGATCACAATACCTCTCTCAGGGGTTGTGGATCTTGTGCCACTTGTCCCTCTTGGCGATGAACGATCCCTAACTCACTTCGGGACTTCAGGACTGTTATCTCTTGACCAAGTTTTGAGGATCCTTGGTCAGGTTTGACCTATTTTTGGGACTTCAACAGGCTGTCAAATGAGAAGCACAAGACAAAGCGAAGATCACATGCTCTCGACCCCTTTTAGGGCCCTTTTTGGGATTCAAGATTATGTAATGGGTATGGGGATATTGTCCCATGGGTTTACCCATGTTTAGGCCCATTTTGCAATATATAAATAAGTAGCTAGTCGATGTAAGAAGAGGACAATGTGCTAAGTGTTGAAGTTCGATCTACATGATCAAAGGAATATAAGAGCTCTATGCATGTTGTGTGAAACTTGCAAGGCTGAGTGCAAGTGAATGTAATAGATTGTGAAGAGGCTTTGTGTTGTAATCTAGGGAAGGAGGATCTAGTGGAGAGTGCACAGATATCATGTCCTCTGCAAAGTTTATCTTAAGGTTCTGTTCATGTAACTTATTGAATAAGCTAATAAATAAGACAAAGAGTAGGTTTACGTAGCCCCAGGGTGGGGGTGAACCATGTACATGCTGTGTTGCTCTGTTTTGTGCAATGTATTGATGTGTTTATATGTTAACATTCTTAGTGCTTCGATATTGATGAATGGTAGATAGATATGCTAATTTTATGTTCTTAATAGTATGGATGAATACTAGATATAACCTATGTGGATGTGCTTAGTGCGTGAATATAGTAGATCTGGTTAAATACTGCAATGCTCTGTAATTAGGGTTTAACTGCGCTATAAACTAAGACTGAATATTGATGAACCATAACTTCTAAGTGCCCTGTTAAGGTGTTACAGTCACAGATCTGTGTCCCAGTTAAGGTTACAGATATTGGAGTCCTGCAACCACCCCTACCTCTACCTCGGGTGAGACTTCATCTGCTTCGCAAGTGTTGCCGAAAGGGCCAATAGTTAGGGTTTTGTTGGTGCATTGTTGTAGTGTTGAACCCTGGGTCTGCCACTATGCCAACAAATGGTTCTGTTGTCGGGACTGAAACTGTGATTGGTGGGAACTGAGGAAAAATAAGTTATGTGCAAAGATCTGACCTGAAATTGTGAAAGCTCTGTGCATAGATATGTTTCCCTAGTGCGTAGCATTACACTTGACCTATAAAGCTCTGTGCCAAGAAGAAGGGTCAGATCTGAAGAAAAGAGGTAAGATCTGAAAGCTTTGTGCTCTGAGAAAGTAAAAGTGAGATTTTTTTCTTAAAGAGGTAAGATCTGCAAGCTCTGTGCTCTGATAAAGGTAAGAATAGTGAAAAGTTTTAGAACTGGAAGATTTGTGCTCTGCTGAAGATAAGATTAGTGGAAATTTTTGTTTTTAAAGTACGGATCTAGGTATGTTTGATAAGATTTTTCCTAGCTTCAAAACTAGGGCACTGATAGATGAAAGAAGATTTGATAGAAATAATGAAAGATATGTTATACCTATGCATAGAGAGAATGTTTGGACCAACAAATGGATGCAGGATCCTAGAAAGAATTTTTTGCAGGTTAGCTACTATGATCCTAGTGTGAAGTACAGGAAAGGATGGGGATGATTTAAAAGAAAACAAGGATTAACCCTTTGTTACAGTTGCAGAAGACTGAGACATCTGGCTAAGGAATGCCCTGGTAGAAGACCTAATTGTCTTTGTTGTAGAGCTATGGACCATGAAGTATTGGATTTCCCTAGAATGATTGCTAAGGTTGAAAGAATGATTATGAACCAAGAAAACCCTAAGGCATATCCAGAAACTGAGATTATGGTAGAACCCCAGAAATAATCAGAGAAAGTATTGCTACAGATGAAAGAAACCTTGAATGACCACCGACATATCATCTTATCAGATATCTTCAAAGAAAAAGAGTGCATTGAGAAAGAATAGGAGACTTCAACATTGACTGTGTTTTGGATGAGGAAACACAGATGAATATCATGACAGAAAGAACTTGGGAACTTTTAGGGGAGCCTACTATGATTCCTTCATTGGGAGGAATAAGATTATTCAGAGGAAAACTGGTAACCCTATGTGGAAAGCTCACCCAGATATCGATGAATGCCAATGGAACTTTGACAGAGGAAGATTTTGATGTTGTTAAATTTATTGAGAACAACGCTCCATTTACTATGTTACTAGGAAAACCTTGGATCGAGAAGGACCAGACTAGAAGGAAAGAAGAAGAAGTCTTAGAGCAGAAAAAGAAAGAATTAAAATATTTCATGACTAGGAGGATCGTGCAGTTTATTGAAGAACAGGAGAACAAATTGAAGCTACTTAGGACCAGAGACTTGGATGTCGAAGTTGCAAGAACACAAGAATATTTACAGAAGATTGAAGTACCTATCTTAGATAGAGAAGAAGTATTACCCTTGGATCTTAGGAAATAATCTCAACAACGTGAAGTTACTATGCCAAAAGAAGATAAGAATCAGAATGGAAAGAGGAATAACGAGATGAAGCTCACTGGGAGAAAGGCTCGAAATCTCAGCAAGAAGAGAGAAAATATTGAAAAGTTACAGAAGGGTTCAGACGGAACTTCGCAAAGTGAAAATTTACAAAACTAGAACTTTGTCGAGATATTAGAACAGTGTCACATGGCACTTTTCCATGGCGAAGCAATATACCTGTTGGGAACAATATAACCATTAAACCGACACCCCGAATGGGTAGAAAGGAATTTATGGTCAGACAACTCTCCATCAGACCTTTGGGACCGCGTCGTAATGGACATAACTGAGTTAATGGAGGTTTCTCTCCCATTGGAGAGATTCGTTGCTTCGTTATCTATTTATTTCGTCGAACCTTGCACCGAGAACAATTTTTCAAACCGTCAATCTGAGCCCGCAGATTAGTTGATTCCGCATAGTGATCATTGCGCTATCACCATATGTCCCATTGCATTGACTAGTCACTCTTCAAACCTGAGAGATTCAACCACAAGCATGTATGTCTGAAGAACTTAGCATAATTGAAGAGTTTGTGAAGGAGGTACTCATTGATCCATAAGATCATAGGATTGAGTATGCAAGGACTTGATCTGTGGGACTTCTATCCAGGAAAATCCACAGATTGCACACTAGCACAAAAGATCAAGGATACATATGGAGATGTTGAGGAGGGGACGCAAGGCTACAAGGTAGCCTCCATCCAGAATGGTGCAGTGTGCCTATCATGTCAGTTAATTTCAAGGAAGCTAGTATGAAAGACCTGACCCACGCAGGAGACAGGCTTTGTCATTGACCTTGTAGGGAAGTGCGTGGAAGGTCTATAGATGAACTAGGTGAAGTACCTAGTTAATCAGCTTGAACCAGACTGTCGCGAAGCACAGGATCAGGGCTATGAATTCCATTTTAGTCGGCTCATGATCCTCATCGCGTTTGTTTCTTGGGAAATGCTGGAAGGTGTGACCTTCTCGGACATCAAGCCATTCGAACCGCTTGCTGTGAAGTTCACCACACTCTGGTACTCAAGCGATATGAGAAAACAGTGGCAGTCGAACGCTGTTTTTCACACATATTACCTCCATCTGAAGAGAGGCATCGAAACTTAACCTCACATGACTCTGAACACCCTACAGAGGTTCCGACCCCTGATGAATTTCTGTGCAGATCAACACTTCATCTACATTATGGCACGAGCAGACGAGCATAAGGAGGAGCTTCAATCATACTACAAGATCACAGAAGAGGACCTTGAGGAGATCACTAAGGACTGGTTGACATGTAACATCCCACTCTGGCACACTGAGCGAACTTATTCTTTGAGGACACTTGCTTGCAAGTGATCCAGATTATTATGATATTAAAACATTTGACTTTGATTATGATGTGTCATGGGTAGATGACATGTTGTTTTACTACATTGACATAGACAGGTGCTATTGACTCAGTTTTACTGACTGTGCAGGGTTTTGGACCTTGAGGATGCAGAGGCATCGATGGAACCCCTTGGACTCTGGATCGAGTCAGGGAGTGTGCTATTGGGGTTTGATTGATTTAATATGATATTAATACATTTGATTAAATGCTATGATGTGGACATGTTCTGACATGATTTGTTGATGATGCAGGATGACGATAGCTTGCTGACCAGACTCACATATGGAGTAAAGGGGCCACACACAACTACCAGAGAGGTTGAGGGAGAGGTGTGGTCAGCAGCCCTGCCACAACCTACTAGCACTTTCATCGTGGCTCGAACTATAGGTTAACGATTACCTAGTTCGAGAGGACTCACGATGTCATGAGGGTAGACTGTGACAGTCGCTCACGATGATTCTAAAGGGCGCACAATAAGGTGGGGGCCTTATTCCTTAGAAGCCCTTAGTCTCCCACAAGTTCACCTGGCAGAGTGTTGACTCCAGGGCTTATTGATGTCTACCAATCAGTCAAGAGGCGAGTGGCACCCTTGGAGCATGTGGTGCGTCCTGAAGGGCATGTTGCGCAAAAGAAAAAAAAAGAGGCGAGTGGCACCCTTGGAGCATGTGGTGTGTTCTGAAGGGCACATCGCGCAAAAGAAAAAAAAGAGGCGAGTGGCACCCTTGGAGCACGTGGTGCATCCTAAAGGGCACGTCGCGCCAAATAAACAAAAGAGGCGAGTGGCACCCTTGAAGCACGTAGTGCGTCCTAAAGGGCACGTCGCGTTGATGAGGATAAAGGAATGAACTTAGATGGCCCTAAGACAAATAGCTCATTAAAAAAAAAAAAAAAATTAAAAAACAACTCCCCTAATTAAATGTCGCCCAGTCTAGAATCTAAGTTCTAAGTCTAAAACTTCGCTAGGGGTAAAATTTTGTCTACCCTTAAGAAAATATCCATATAAAAATAAAATAATAAAAAGTTAAAATAAAAACCACATGAGTAATAATTTTGGTCTTCATAAATTTTTGGGTAAAGTGAAGAGAGTAAGAAATTAAATAAAATCAGTGGATATAAAATGTAAAGAAGAAATTAATTATTTTAACTTTTGATAGTTTAAAACAAAAGATACTAAATTCTAATAAAAGGAAGGAGAGGTTAACTTGCACAATTGTCATTTTTGACTCTAATAAAAGGGGAAAGAAGGAAATATAAAAATTAGGAAACTAGGAAATGAGGCATCATAAAAAGGGAAAGAGGGGAACTTGTGGTAAAAAGCGGGAGGTCAACTTAGTAAAGAATCTTCATTTAAAGAACCTTCTAAATTGAACTAAATTAGCAACTTCATTTTAGGGAAAGCCTTTAAAACCTGTGAGGGAATCTAGGGACACCTAGCAGTAAATTTAGGAGTAACTCTAGGTGGGTGAGGGAAATGAGACAATTAATAAATTAAAGAAAATAATTATTGGAGGATTGTGGGGGATGGGTGACACTTGTACGAAGGAGAAATTTTTAGGAATTTCTATTAAAACTTAAACTAAATGAGATTTAGGGAAAGCAGGGAAGTTCAAAAACTCTATAAAAAGAGGGAGGAGAAGGAAGACGGGGGATTGGCTGTTAGCGTAACGTTACATTGTTGGATTAGTGACTTGACTGATTTACTTGTGGGAGTTGGGATTTCCATCTTAGAGAGGAGTGGTAGCTTGTCCTTGCGAGGCGAGCTGGGAAGCTAGATGTACCATCTGGATAATGTGTGGCCCCTTTGTGGCTCAGGGGGCTAAGGGGGAAGCAGAGTACCCCTAGTGTTGGTTGGGAGATACTGGTGAGGTCTCAACGGTCGACAAGAGAGAGCAGCACGGAGCGCGGGATGTCATTCAAAGCGGGTGATAAGGCAACGGTATGATTTTTATTTTAGTAGAATAGAATGCATTATGACTTATGCTGGGATCGGAATATCAGGTGTAAATGGATTGATTGGCTGTTTTTATTTATTTACTCGGCGATTATAATTGTAACTGTTGTTTTTATTTAAAATTTCTCATGTGACACCGTATTATTTGTTGCAAATCATGTACAATTTTATATTCTATAGGTTCCGTTGGTATGAATTACAACTATTAAGCTATTGAAGAACCTCATAATAAAATATTGGTAAATAACCATATTTCTATATAATATCAAAGTCAGATGTAATACTTCCAATAGTAAGTAAATATTGCTATTATCTTATTGCCTGAGGAATGACAGTATCGATGAATGAATTTCTACGCTAACAAAGTATAACTCTGGTTATTAAACGCTTCTAACTATGTAAGATAGATATATAGATATCGCAACACAATTCAATATTAATATAAACAATCTTCATTCAGGTCAAAATATCTGGGAAGTTTGTCGCATGCGCTAATTAACTCAGTTGGTAGTGGTGAAGGGGTAATGAACCAGAGTTTTCTTCTCTGTTGTTTACATAGATAATAATAATAAATTTTACCTCTGTTACTTACACTGATAGTAAAGCTTACCTCTTTTAATTACACAGAAAAAAAAAATTGAACTCGCTCTGTAATGAAGTAATGGCGAGTTCATTCAAGAATGGCGAATTAGTTTGTAAGAGATAATTACCTATTACTTATGTTATTTAACTAGATGAGGAAAATTTTGAATTCATTCCGGATGGGTGTAAGGACATTTGTGAAATTTATTGATAGTCTGCAATCGCATTTCCTGGCAGTTGCATTCTGGTGTATTGACCCTTGCGAACTCATTAATAGCCTGCGACTGCATACCTAGCAGTGGAATTTGGTGTAATGACGTCACAAATTTAGTTACTGGCATGCAATTGCATTTCCCGACAAATCCATTTTGGTGCATTGACATTTTTACCCACAGTCATCGCCGAATCCTTCGATCAGTGTCTATTTCCAGTGTGCCTAGAAGGTGACTGTGTTCCTTTCACCTATAGCTAAATTCCTTGAGAGCCTTCTGTTGTGTTCCAGCATCCAACCTCAACTTTTGTCTAACAACGCCTCACGATTTGGTCTGTCCAATCCGCGACTTGGGCACTGTGTAACAGTCAACTCATTTTAATTCCATCCTTTAAATTGCTTTAAAGTCTGAAGGAACTTCAAGAGATCTTCTTAGACCCTATTTATGATTTATGCCCACAAAATTTTGGAGAGATTGAGTTAAAGGAATGTTTCTAAAGTTTTGTTTTTTTCTGAGAGTGTGGAACTCGACCTGTCAATGTTCATATCTTTATCGTATGAAGGGGCGCGTCTGGTGGAATTTTTATGGCCAATTTTTATGGCTAATCCTTTGGCATAGCAGTTATGTCGGCAGTTGGGTGGAAATCTTAGCTTCTACGTTATATCACTGACCTTGAAATCTGTGCATCAGTAACTTACCTCATTCATGCCTTTTATTATATTTCTGGTTATTGACACATCTCTTAGCTACTCGTTGTCTGTGTGTGATATTATTTTTATAAACACATGCTGGCCACTTGACCTGTAGATGATTAGCCAGCAAGTTAATTCATTGCCCTTATTTTTTTTATTGATTTATGTAAAGATGTAACCCCTTAACTAAGACCTTGTCTCAAATAGAGCCTGCAAGTCACCACTATTTACGTAAGATTAGTTGCTAGGAAAAAACATGTGGTGGTTAAGTAAATTTTTGATGATAATAATTGCCTTTAGTAAAGTTAATTGTTTGGATTAACAAGTATTTCATATATCTAATAATAATTCATTTTTAGAGGAGATGCTCTTGGAACTCTTGAGCTTATGTGTGTATTAACAATTTTCAATATTCAACCTTAAACCTTGAACTAATGAATGATTTGAAGAGATCCCTTTTTACAATGGATATTGGAAAATTTTACTTCATTTGGAGAACATCATTTTACATGCATTGATTTTAGTATATAGTTAACAAATTTAATTGACACATCCTTAACTGAATGTTACTTAATGGAGTTATTATATATAGACCTTAGCATCATTCTACATGCATTGATTTTAGTATATAGTTAACAAATTTAATTGACACATCCTTAATTAAATGTTACTTAATAGAGTTATTATATATATATTGACCTTAAGTTAATATAGATTTGATACTCACAAGACATTCATTGCATGTAGCATTAACTATAATATCGTCAAGAAATAAAAATAATTTGTCTAAATATTGATATTTAGGACTGCGATTATGATAATCTAGATTAATTAAACTTTTCCATCCTCAGTTGTAAACTTGATTACTCTATTATGAGATCGATGATCATAGACTCTATTAAATTAGCTAGATGCATGGATTGATTGTGTTTGGTTTTGAGAATCGGATTTCTTGCACCTTGTAGCTAGAATGATTGATTAAATTGTGTTCTAATGTGCTAATAAATATTGATGATGATGGATTGATTTAGAACTAGATTATTAATGCGTGGTTAATTAAAGTTAATACATGATGGTTAACAATAAAGATTACTCTCACCCATGGTTAATTGATATTATGTTTGATAGAACGAATCGTAGTTGATCATTGATGTTGGTGGATTTAGCATTTTTAGTTTCGGTCTTGATAGTGTTGGTGGGATGTAGACACCTCCATGTTCCTCAGAACAGTCGCTAGCCCTAAGACCTTAAATGGTTAAAATCAATGGGAACCTAGGCTTGAGCGTTGCTTATGTGTCGTGGAGGTCCTTACCATTGTAGGGTAGGACGGGCGGGTAGTCAGTCATATTTATTTGTCGATTGATTGTCATTCATTGCATGCAGATACTCGATGTGCATCTTAGGTCGTCATGTTGTGTTCGTCGTGGTATGCGTCTTGCACGTCGTCGTATGGAGACGCAGATTCGAATGTATTTATTATCCTTGTACACACATGCACACATAAAACAAAAATTTCACTTGTTATAACAGGTTGTCGTCAAATGGAGGAGGGATGTTACATCGACAGACCTCCTTATTCCCACAGACCCTGCAAAGATGTCTAAACTTGACAACCTAGAGACCACGCACAAAGAACATGATACACCCAAACCCAACAAAAGGAAGAAGACCGAAGAGGTCCAAGAATTAAGCAGTGCCTCAAGAAAGACTGCTTCAATATCACCTGATCGAGGGGGTGATGATGAAGTTGAAGCAATAAATGGCAAAGAAGTTGAATAGAAACAAGGTGAAGTAACATCGCCTATAGATGAGACCGATCCCCTGAAGAAGAGGAAGGTTTCTCCCCTGAAGCCTTCTTCCCAAAAGAAATCCATAGCCACCGTGACCAAGATGTAGACTGTACTCACTACCGATGATTTTGAATTCATCATAGCAGCCCTAAACAATGCCTTGCAGGAAATTGTGGAGAAACAAGAAGCCAAGCAGGAGGAAATGTACGAAAGAATTGAGGTCGAACTATGAGAGGTATAGTAGGCCCTTCAGTCCAGTCGCGCAGTGTCCACTGCACCCCTGCCATCAGGAGAACTAGAGTTGGGAGATGATCCATCCCAACTCCGTTGACTAGCAGATGCAACCGAAGCTCACCTTCATCGAGCACAAGAAGAAATAGAAAAAGCCACCCTGGCCTTGAAAAAAGTGTAAGGAGTACTCATAGAACAATGCCGACTTGCAGAGCAGGAGAAGGTTTCTCTCCAGATGAAGTTTGAAAAGGAGAAAGAACAGATTCAACAAGAAAAGGAATATTTGCTCGCAGAGCAACTCGAAGTGAAAGAAGCAGTCAACAGAGCACTTCTCTCTATGACAGGCTTAGAACCATAGGCAGAAGACCAAGTCACGCATCAAGTAGAGTAACTCATAGAAGTTATCCAGCATCTACAACAACGAATAAAAGACTAGAGTTCTGCACAGTGCCTGACACTCCATAGTATGTAAGGTATCAAAGAGAAGAAACTACCCAAAGCGCAGTTGAAAGAAAAAAGGGCCTTGCCATGGAATGTAAGAAATTGAGTGATTGTAATGCCTAGACATATGAGCGACTCACTGATAATCCATAACTGAAGAAACTAGAGTCACAACTCCAAGAGGTGAAGTATCAAGAAGAAACAATACAAAAACAGTTGAAGCCCTTGTCAGATTTTGAAAGGATGAAGCGATCCCAAGAGCAACGCACTACCCAGCAGCAGGTCCACACCATTTAGAGAAAAGTCATGGAAGTGACTCAGAGGCTCCAACTTGTACAGGATGAGGCTTACCAAATGTTCACGGAGATCGAAAGCTAAGGAGAAGGACTGGAGAAAGTCGTCACTGCAGTTGAACAACGCCTGGAGGGACCTGTCAACGAAGATGTTATCCAAGAGTTCATTGAACAGAAGGTCGTGGCACAACAACAAGTCGAAGCAGCTCGAGCCAAGCTCTAGGTTTTTGAGGCATAATTATCCATATCATAGTGACTCAGGACGAGTCACAGGTGAGTGTTGGGGGCATGTTGGCCCTTGACAAGTTTTGAGGATCCTTGGTCAGGTTTGACCTATTTTTGGGACTTTGACAGGCTGTCAAAGGAGGAGTGCAAGACAAAGTGAAGATCATGGGATCTCGTCCCCTTTTAGGGCCCTTTTTGGGATCCGGGATTATGTAATGGGTATCGGGATATCGGCCCATGGGTTTACCCATGTTTAGGTCCATTTTGTAATATATAAATAGGTAGCTAGGCGATGTAAGAAGAGGCCAATGTGTTAAGTGCTAAAGTTCGATCTATGTGATCGAAGGATTGTAAGAGCTCTGTCCATGCTATGTGAAACTTGCAAGGCTGAGTGCAAGGGAATGTAAGAGATTGTGAAGAGGATTTGTGATGTAACCCAGGGAAGGAGGATCTAGCGAAGAGTGCACAGATCTCTTGTCCTCTGCAAAGTTGATCTTAAGCATAGATGATTTTAGGGGCTAAATTTCGCAAATGGGCTAAATTTCCATGGTTTCTCCCAAAAACAATTCGCTAATTTCCAATTTTTCTAAAAACAATTCGCCCAAATTCCATAGAATAAAACTATTTTACCTTAAAAATCACCAAAAATTTATAGAAACTATATAAAATCCTTATAAATTTGAATATTTTTACAAAACTATAGCCAAACATTTTACATTTTTCATATTAAGGACTAGTAAGATTAGCCCATGTTTCTACATTTTAATATAAATTTCCATCCTTAAAATCATCCTTGATCTTAAGGCTCTGTGCATGTAACTGATTGAAGAAGCTAATAAAGAAGACGAAGAGTTGGTGGATGTAGCCCCAGGGTGGGGGTGAACCACATACATGTCGTGTTGCTCTTCTTTATGCGATGTACTAATGTGTTTATATGTTAACTTGCTTAGTGCTTCGATATTGACTAATGGTAGATAGATATGTTAATGATATGTGCTTAATAGCATGGATGTATACTATATTTAGCCTATGTGGATGTGCTTAGTGCGTGAATATAGTAGATCTGGTTAAATACTACAATGCTCTATACTTAGGGTTTAACTACGCTATAAACTAAGACTGGATATTGATGAACTATAACTGCTAAGTGCCCTGTTAAGGTGTTACAGTCATTGATCTGTGTCCCAGCTAAGGTTGCAGACACTGGAGTCCTGTAACCGCCCCTACCTCTACCTTGGGTGAGACTTCATCTTCTTCGCAGGTGTTGCCGAAAGGGCCAGTAGTTAGGGTTTTGTTGGTGCGTTGTTGTAGCATTGAACCCTTGTTCTACCCTTGTGCCAACAAATGGTTCCGTTGCCAGGGCTGAAACTGTGATTGCTGGGAACTGAGGAAAAAGAATCTTTGTCCGAAGATCCAACCTGAAACTGTGAAAGATCTGTGCATAGATCTGTTTCCCTAGTGTGCAGCATTCCACTTGACCCATGAAGCTATGTGCCAAGAATAAGGGTAAGATATGAAGAAAAGAGGTAAGATCTGAAAGCTTTTTGCTCTGAGAAAGGTAAAAGTGAGAATTTTTTCTTAAAGAGGTAAGATCTACAAGCTTTGTGCTCTGATAAAGGTAAGAATAGTGAAAAGTTTTAGATATGGAAGCTTTGTGCTCTGCTGAAGATAAGATTAGTAGAAATTTTTGTTTCTAAAGTATGGATCTAGGTATGTTTGATAAGATTTGTCCTAGCTTGAAAACTAGGGCACTGATAGATGAAAGAAGATTTGATATGAGTAGATCTGATAGAAATAATGAAACATATGTTATACCTATGCATAGAGAGAATGTTTGGACTAGCAAATGGATGCAGGATCCTAGAAATAATTTTTTGCAAGTTAGCTACTATGATCCTAGTGTGCTATACATGAAAGGTTGGGGATCATTTAAAAGAAAACGAGGATTAACCCTTTGTTACAGTTGCAGAAGACCGGGACATCTAGCTAAGGAATGCCCTGGTAGAATATCTCGTTGTCTTTGTTGTAGATCTATGGACCATGAAGTATTGGATTGCCCTATAATGATTTCTAAGGTTAAAATAATGAATATGAACAAAGAAAACCCTAAAGCAGATCCAGAAACTGAGATTATGGAAGAACCCCAGAAAGAATCAGAGAAAGTATTGCTACAGATGAAAGAAACCCTGAATGACCACCGAAATATCATCTTATCAGAGATCTTCAAAGAAAAAGAGTGCATTGAAGCAATAATAGGAGAATTCAAAATTGACTGTGTTCTGGATGAGGAAACATGGGTGAATATCATGATAGAAAGAACTTGGGAACTTTTAGGGGAGCATGCTGTGATTCCTTCATTGGGAGGAATAGGATTATTCAGAGGAAAATTGATAACCCTATGTGGAAAGCTCACCCAGATATCGATGAATTCCAATGGAACTTTGACAAAGGAATATTTTGAGGTTGTTAAATTTATTGAGAACAATGCTCCATTTACTATGTTACTAGGAAAACCTTGGATCGAGAAGGACCAGACTAGAAGGAAAGAAGAAGAAGTCTTAGAGAAGAAAAAACAAGAATTAAAAGATTTCATGACTAGGAGGATCGCGCAGTTGATTGAAGAACAAAAGAACAAGTCAAAGCTACTTAGGACCAGAGACTTGGAAGTTGAAGTTGCAAGAACACAAGAAGATTTGCAGAAGACTGAAGTACCTATCCTAGATAGAGAAGAAGTATTACCCAGCTTGGATCTTAGGAAAGAATCTCAACAGTGCAAAGTTAATATGCCAAAATAAGACAAGAATCATAATGGAAAGAGGAATAACAATATGAATCTCACTGGGAGAAAGGCTCGAAAGCTTAGCAAGAAGAGAGAAAATATAAAAAAAGTTACAGAAGGGTCCAGAGGGAACTTTGCAAAGGGAAAATTTACAAAACTAGAAATTTGTCGGGATATCAAAACAACGTCACATGGCACTTCTCCACGGCGAAGAAATATAGTTTTTGGGAATAGTATAACCGTTAGACTGAAACCTCGAATGGGTAGAAAGGAATTTATGGTCAGACAACTCAACATCAGACTGTTTGGACCACGCCGTAATAGACAGAACTTAGTTAATGGAGGTTTCTTGCCCGTTGGAGAGATTTGTTTCTTCGTTATCTATTTATTCTGTCAGACCTTGCACCGAGAACACCTTTTCTAACTGTGAATCTGACCCCGCAGATTAGTTGATTCCGCACAATAATCATTGCGCTATCACCATATGTCCCATTACATTGACTAGTCACTCTTCAAACTTGAGAGATTCAACCACGAGCACGTACATCCGAAGAACTTAGCGCAATCGAAGAGTCTGTGAAGGAGGTACTCATTGATCCATAGGATCATAGGATTGAGTATGCAAGGACCTGATCCACAAGACTTCTATCCAGGAAAAGCCACAGATCACGCACTAGCATAGAAGATCAAGGATACATACGGCGATGTTGAGAAGGGGATGCGAGGCTACAAGGTACTTGCCTAACCTTCTATAACCGGAGTCATTGATCTTCCAGCCTGATGTGATCAACGACATTAGTGAATTGTGGGTTGCAAACTAGCACGTCCGCTACTTTCACCTTTGCGCTCCGCAATGATTCCCAACTGTCGATTAAATCGAGCGGCTAGAGTTTGATTCGGTAACTTAAGTGAGTATTTGAATCAATATGATGACCCTGATGGACTCTCCCCCCTTTAAACATCTTGCATCCATCTCTACTATCATATTATTAAGTCATCGGTAGTTCGGGTAACTTGACTATCGTCTACTTCCTAGATCTGACGGTCGGGATGTTTCCTGGGCATCCTCAGATCTAAGGCTCAAATTTAACTTCGGGACTTCAGAACATTGAAAATTTTACCTCCCTTACAATGAACTCGTTCAATTCTCCCAACTCGCAAAGTTTGAATGGCTCCAAGGGTTAACTCCCACACTTGTTCCCGTATCCAACGGTCATAACAGAACGTGGCTCTTTTGGAACAGATTTTCGTCCGTTCTCCTTTCAAAAAAAGGGACCTACCCTTTTGATACTTCAACCTCACTACTCTTCCTGAACATTGAAAGATCTGAAAGAATTAAGAACTTTGTTCTCTTTCCCCTAAATTCAACATTTAGAAGGGTCTTCTGCACACTCTCCAAATCTGACGGTCGTAAGGGTTTTCCATTTTCTTCCCAAAAGATCCTACGGTTCCCATTACTCTGTCGTCCAACACCACTTATGTCATGTTTTTATGACACCACTACTCCTTCTGAGCTTCTTAACATGGCCAAGGTAATCCTCTTGGCACTCAGGGATGTTTCTGAGCTCCAAAATTGGTTCCTCTTAACACAATTTCCTCTTGAAACCTTTAGTCCAATGACCACTTATCCAGACCATCCATACTCAGTGTTGAAACCATGCTTTGATACCATATTGTAACATCCCCATCCCTCCACTAGGCTGGGCAATGCTACCAACACAACCTTAACTTAGTCTTTAAATCTCTGATACCATATTGTAACATCCCTAGCCCTCCACCAGGTCGGGAAACACTACCAACACAACCTTAAATTAGACTTTTAATCTTTGATACCAATTTGTAACATCCTCAACCACCAACAGGACGAAGAATGCCACTCCTGTAGCTCTGTTGCAATACTCTAATCTGTGACAGCTCCAGCCTTAACTACTAGCTATGCCACATAGTGATACTTGCAGAAAAACATGCACATCCATATGAACATAGAATGTATATTCTACACACACACACACACACACACACACACACACATATAACATATTAATGTGGAAGTAACAGTAAGCCTACACATGCAACATATACAACATACACAGGCAATACTCATCAATTACAACATAAGTACCATTATACATCATGTAAAGGAACATAAAAGTAGTACTTATCTTTTCAACTAGAGTAAATCCACCAACTATGTGCAAACCTTCCATGAACCTCCCAGTCTTAGACTGCGTTGCTCATCACTCTCACCAATAGGTCTCCCCCAAGCTGGGACTAAACTCCATTAGACAAGGGAATTCTAGGCTTGGCAAGGACAATAAGGAAGTTGCACAAAGAAACAGGAAGGATATTTTATCCTAGGAGCCACGTACGCCCACAACCTACAGACCCTCATTCCCCACACGCCTGCTCCACCCCAGGAGAATACACCTTCACTAATACAAGTCCATAGGCTAGTACACCTGCCTTACCTTGGGCTTCAACAACAGTCTAGACCAGAAGTCTCAAAGTATTGTAGCTGCTACAGGAATCCCTTCCAGGAGAACTCACTTCCCAACAAACTCTTTCACCTAGGAGAGTTTCTCATGGGCCTAACAACATGCCTCTTCAACCAATATTTGACTCAGCTACAACCAGGTGCGGGTGACAGCAGCAACAACAAGGAAAACGGTATGGACACCCCAAACGGTAACAGTCGAACACTAGGATATATCAAGGCTCAGTAAGAAACAATTGACAACAACAAGCCACACTCCGTCAAGAGATTGCATGGCCGCAAGAGCCAACGATTATGACACAACACGGCTCAGAAAACAGAAAGCAACCACCCAAAAATGGATAAGGTATGAACTCAGCTCTGCAGGTTTGGGTAGACTGGTTTCCCGAATCCCACAGGTCATCTTCCCTTTCTGGTTTTCAGAGATGTGGCTTTATGCAGAGGTTAGATGCAGAGGAAAAAATGGGTTCACGTGTCGAATGGAAGACCTCCCCCAACACGAGTTGACGCTTCAGCTTTAACTGCATGCGCCCAGGTCAACACTTGTCTTCCTAGAGATGCATGCATTCCATTTAATCTACGTCCCCTTTCCCGAAACTTAGGATAATCCTAATCATGCTCACCTTAGTCTAAAGGAAATAACAATAAAATATTATCCTTTTAGAGGTAAGGCCCCTCACTTAGCCCCCTCCCTTGCGCTACCTAGTGGAGCTTAGTCCCCCATCACTCTTTCTTCGTGGTCGATCTACATGCAACGATGTTTATATTTTTATTAATGATTTTTCATAATTACATATACAAAACAGGCTCATGGCCTTAGCATCCTAGGCTCTTGGCCTAATCATCACGTAAGCCTCCTAGCTTATTATAACTTGGCTCACCAGCCTAACAATCATGTTTACAGTTCATAATTACAACTGGGGCTCTACCGGGGGATATTACAAAACACCTTATATCCAACAAACATAGGTCGTCGAAGAGAAAGAAGATATTGTTTCTTCACCTATAATGGTGCCTACACAATGCCTCGTCAAGCCCAGAGAAAACAGTTTGGTGGAATAGATTCAACCCCACCAGCAACAAGTTCATGACAATCTTCCATAGAGCAAGCAATGCAACTTCTCCAACAAGGCACGCAACTCACCAAGATTTAGATTCAAAAAAAAAAATCCCCTCTTCCCCGTGAAGTCAACACAATGGAGACCATTACTTCCTAAGGGGGAGGATTGATCCAGGTGGATATTGGTGGCCACCCACATGTTCTAAATTCCAACTGGCTCATCTTGATAGTTTTCAGTTCAACACGTTTATCTCTAATGGGGACATTTCTTTGTAATTATGGATTCTAGAGTTACAAAGCTATCCTAAAGCCCTACACGACATCTAGGTGGATATTGGTGGCTTCCCACCTATTCCAACTGGCTTATTTTGGAAGTTTTCATGTCAATACATCTTTTTGTACTTTCAGGGTCATTTTGGGGCTCTAAAAAGTGTTTCCTTATCTTTACACAATCAAACTATAGACATGGTCAAATTTTGATACATAATGCATAGTTCTCGAAATGACCTTTCCAATGGGCTATCACACGCCTAAAACAAATATCGTATGCAAAAGGTACGACCCTGGGAATTTGATGTACTAACTTAGACCCCAACGGGACCAACATGACTTTAGGCGCTTCATCTCCTAGGGTTAGTTTTTTGGATGTCTAGGGTTTTGGCATTCATGTTTATCATAAAAATGCCTTTAGAGCCTCATTGTAATCATCTTCTCGTGAATTAGCGTAGCCATCACATTTATTCTCAAAGATAAAGATGCCACCATTCTAGCGAGTCTTGCACTATGTATTTTTACAGTCTCTATACATTTCCTTCATTAATATAAATCATGTATTATTGTATCTCTCTGTTTCTGACAATTTTTATGAGTATTTCAATGTAATATCTTTTCTTTCATTTTGTTCCAAAAATAATCCAAATCAATTCCAGTAACTAAATGGATAAAAACGAACTATAATGGTGAAACCCCATTTTTTTAAAAGACTCAGGTTAAACCACAGTAGATGGCCTAGTCAACCTTGAAGATGGAAGTTAACTCGAAGAAATGAAAAGAGTAAATAGCAGTAATCAACCTCTTGACTGATAAGGAAATGAGTGTGATCATACAAATGATCTTGACCCTTGCCACAGAAAACAAAACAAATAATGACAAATTGCCATGAAACTTATACAGATTTAACTTTCATGTTCGTTTAAAAGATTAAATCAAGTTGTTTCTGTGATGGTGAATTATCCTTACATGGAAATATTTCTAAGTGTGGAATTTCTCTCTCTAAGCTTGCCCCCATTTCTTTCTATTACAAAACAATGGTATTTTTGTTTTACTAGCCAAAGGAAAACTCTCGGTGACAAGTGACAAAGGTGAAGGCCTCACATTCAATCAGTGTCAAGCCTTGATCCATTCGCTCATTTTTTATACAGACCTCCTTAATACCAATCCATGTGAAACTCATGAAAGAAAGTGATGGTATCGGTTCAAGGATTGGTTGGACAAGCCAGTATGCACTCAAGTTATGAAACAAAGACACGTCCTTTCACTAACAAACATTTGTTGTCCAAGTTGACAAGGATTGAATTTAATGTTCTCACCAAATCTTGGTTTAGACCAAAGTTACCACTCACTATAGCCTATATGTTTTCAATATTTATATGAAACCCCCTTACATTAGTTTCTCCTATACACAATCTACACTTACCTGTAACAACCTGTTTCCCCCAGCTTGTAAATATAATTGGACTAGCCAAGAACTATGGCAAACTCATAAATGTGAATATGTGATGTAAATGGACCTTGAGGAAGAGGTCAATGAATGTGAATAACATTTTGAATTTATTGAAGGACTGCTGAGAGGGGATGTGCAGAAAAGAGATCACGATGGCGGTGGAAGGCACCTGAAAAGGTGGCGTTAACTTCCACCGAGAATTAATACCGTATTTGGACTCCACTGGCCCAGAGAACCAAAAGCGGCTTGTTGGCCCCGAATTTAATGTCTCTCAGGATGGTAGGCGGATGGCTTAATGAGGAATGGGATGATGAACCACCCATCCGTAGAGCCGTCAGGCCTGATCAGCGCGAGGGTAATCGTGCCACACGCAACCTCGCAAGAGGATAAGGCATGGGGTAGAAGCGATTGGGGGGGCAGACGTGAGGGGAACTCTGGCATTACGCAGAGTGAGTGATAGTAGAGAGGAAGGATTGAAACCTTCGCTCCTGGTCACTGGCAGACAAAGAGAGACGCAGTCTCACAGCATCGTGGTCTCAGCTCGGGGGTGGCTAGTGGTAAATCCACTGGGAGTCGCTAAGCCTACGGTTGGGTGGAAACGAGCATCCCTCTCAGCAGTTGCTTAACCCTGGCGTTATTTCTGATAAGTGTTTTTCCTCTGGCATCTGGAAATATATGTATTCTGATAATTATGCTCATAAGCTGTGAAACTGTGAATGTTTTCATTATAAGAAGGTTTGTGTGGTATTTTGATCAGTACTAGTAGTTGTATATGCTTATAATAGATAAACTATGCATGGCTTATGTTGATAAATGAATCTAATTATGCATAAGTTGAACCAAGTCATACCTCCAGTTCGTTCTCGGAAATTTGTTTCCCCTTATCTGTATCCAGGAATGCCCTGGAATAGACCTCTTCACAGAGATTCCCTCCTTGGAAAGGTTTACCAAGAACCTGGAAAAAGGACTTGAATGTGCAAGTCTTGATAACCCTGTATGAAGAGGAATGACCCTCTTAAAATCTCGAAGTAGCAGCGTAGGGATAAGTATTGATCAACGGATGAGATCCTGTCAGGGGATTTGCGATCACTCACGACCGTTAAATCGAAGGAATAAACGAGGGCGTGATTTGCCTTAACCCTTTTTCCTCTATCTTCGTGAATAGCGAGGAAATAGGAATCGTAGACCCCCAGGTTCCATGAGAACATCTGGACCGTTGGGTTTTCCACGTCCAAGGAGCAGTGGGAAAGGGCGCGGCATCAAGACCGATCTGAACCATCAGATCTTAGCTAGAAAACCCAACAGTTGTTAGATCTATAGGGAGATAGATGAGGGTTGAGCCCTCGTGAATAGGGGCAAAAGAATCTGAGACGTCCATCCGAGGAGGACAGGTGGCAGAGATCCAGGGATCTCACGAACTCGGAGGTTCACAAGGTAAGATCCCAAAGGTTGGATGCTCCAAGTCGCGAGTGGCGAAGCCACGAGAGGATTAGGATTGTCCATCCAAGGAGGACAGGTGGCAGAGATCCAGGGATCTCGCGAACTCGAAGGTTCGCAAGGTAAGAGCCCAAAGGTTGGATGCTCCAAGTCATGAGTGGCAAAGCCACGAGAGGATCGGGATCATCCATCCAAGGAGGACAGGTGGCAGAGATCCAGGGATCTCGCGAACTCGAAGGTTCGCAAGGTAAGAGCCCAAAGGTTGGATGCTCTAAGTCGCGAGTGGTGAAGCCACGAGAGGATCAGGATCGTCCACCCAAGGAGGACATGTGGCAGAGATCCAGGGATCTCGTGAACTCGGAGGTTCGCAAGGTAAGAGCCCAAAGGTTGGGTGCTCCAAGTCGCGAGAAGCGAAGTGCCGAGAGCCGAGCACGAGAGAACACATGGCAAAACTTCGAGGTGGGGCCCGCGTGATTGACAGGTGGACACGCATCGCTTAGAGAAAGGAGTCAATGCTCCGTTGACTTCTCGTGTCTCGGGGATTCGTAGGAGAAGGGCATGAGAGCTCAACACTTGGACTTACGAAGTCGCGAGTAGCGAGAACGCGAGAGGGAAAATTAAATATCACTTCTCGAGGGTTCGTGCAGGGAAGGTTCCAAGATTTGACGCTACAACTCGCAAAGGAGCGAGTTGTGAGAAGTGCTAAGGGAAGGTCAACCTTCGCTGACTTCCAAGTCTCGGAGGATCGCATAAGGGAGGAATGAGAGTTCAACCATTGAACTCACGAAGCGGTGAATAGTGAGAGGAGCTAGAGTTTATCCTAGTCGGTGGTCATGCGCAGAGGACGCTGACAGAAGGAAGCTATACCCATTTCATGATCTCGGGTATTGGTGATTCGTGAAAAAAATTCGAGGGTCTTCGACTCACGACTCGCGAGGTCACGAGTTGTGAAAGGCACCTGCATTTAGGCGCGTATGTGGTCCTATCAAACTAGGGACTAAAGAGAGGGAGCTAGTGCTTTGTCGTTAAGCGGTGGGTAGATCTGGACGACCAAAATCTATGTGCCCAGATCTACGCCCAGGGTTTCATTCCGAAGCCCCCTCGCCATTCTACCTTTAAGATTGGACTCAAGTGTATTGTTGAGTCGCGAAACATGAAAAGGCGCCTGGTTTGTTTTGCCTGTGGTCCTAACCCACGATCACAGGGAGGTGAATAGGGAAGAACTAGCCTGCACTAGACCCCCGTAGGACTTCGGGGATTCTGTCCTTTAAGGAAATTTATTACGTTGTAGTGGGTATGTGACAAATTGGTATCAGAGCATGGTTACAACACTCGGCCTGATTGGGCTCATGAACGAGTTGCGCAAAAGCTCTTTTCGAAGCACCCCTACAAGGAGTAACCCCCTAACTTAACTCTCTTGTCCAGGATTAAAAACCTGGAAAATGAGAACCCGACTGTGTATGCATGTGAAAGAGTTATAAATTATGCGCAAATTATAAAAATGTATTTAACTCTTGACTAATAACCAGCATTTGTCTTTTCACTCAAGCGGACGATCAGCCGTGGGAATCTACAGACGCAGAGTATGGTGACTCACCAAGAGGTGGGAGAAGGCTCCCACAACAGAGACGGAGATTCTGACGAAAGAAGAGAAATAGGAACCCCTCCAGACCTAGCCGAGACTGTGAGGAGTCTCATGGTTTAATTGCAAAGCTGCAAGGCCGACAATGAAAGGATGATGAAAGAACAAGAAAAGCAAACCAAAATTAATGCAGTTTTACTGCAGAGCTTATCCGACCTACAGCGACAAATGCAGCATGAAACTAAGATGCATAATCATGGTTGTATCAGTCGCCATACTAAGAGAAGTGCATCAAGAAAGGTCCACCCCAGAGGTAAAGGACCAGTGCCAGACGACTCCACTGAGAAGGAAGCTAGCGATTCAAAAGGCTCTTCCAGCAGCAGGACCAGTTCCTATTCTCGAAGAAAACAAAAGAAACAAAAGACTTCCAAGGGTCATAAATTTGAGGAATTCAGAAAGGCCAAACCGCCCTCCTTCAACGGTGAGATAAAGAAGGGAGAGGAAGCCGAGGCCTGGCTATTGGGATTGAAGAAATATTTCAGAGTCCATGATTTTTCAGAAAATTTGAAGGCCCGAGTGGCCACTTTCAATCTGAGCGGAAAAGCTTCCATCTAGTGGGAAGATCTTAAGAACATGAAAGGGGTCCACGAGGAGGACCTGTCTTGGAAACGGTTTGAAAAGTACTTTCGGAAGAAGTATTTGTCGGAAAGGTATTTCAACGAGAAGGCTAAAGAGTTTTATGAACTCAAACTGGGACAACTCACTATAGAGGAATATGTCAACAAATTCCTCGACTTATTGAGATATGTACCCTACATCAAAGCAGAGAAGGCGAAGGCGAACCGCTTCATCAGTGGGCTACCCAAGGAATACCGGAACCGAATCGAATTCGATGAGACAAAGACCTTAGAAGACACTATTCGAAAAGCAACATATTTTCATGAACAATATGGACATTGGGCAGAGTCTCGTGAAAACTGGAAACAAAAGAGTGGTTCAAGATTTCAGAAAAAGGGGATCAAATCCTCGGGATTTAAAAACTACAAGAAGAACCCCATAATGAACTATCCAGCCCGGAGTGTAATCCAACAGAACTTTCCATCATCAGAAGAAAATAAAACTTCTGGACCTATACCAATGAAGATTGATAACCCAAAGAGAGAACCTCTGAAATGATGGGGTTGCGGAGAAGAGCATCTCCTGAGAGACTGTCCACACCGACAACAGAACAGTCAAAAAATTTATAACATTCAGGAAGCTACCACAGTCAATGATGTTGCAAGGAGTGTGCCACAGATCTATGCAGCCTTGGATGATAACCAAGCTGACCACCAAGCTTCAGTGGTGGAAATAGAAGGTATGATTTTCAACCATCTGGTGTCTGTTTTGATTGACCCTGGTTCAAATTTGAGTTATATAGCCCCTAGAGATGTTGATAAGTGTAAACTACAGCCACATAAGCAAACCAAGATATGGCTGGTACAGTTAGCCACTGGCACCAAAAGAAAGGTAGTAGAGGTCATACAAGCCTTCCATTTAATGTTGGGTGAATTCCCCACCCAAGCAACCCTTAATGTATTACCCCTGGGATCATACGACCTGTTGATTGGTATGGACTGGCTGGCCACCCATAAAGCCAAACTGGACTATTACCACAAAACCTTAGAATGTGTGAGCAAAGAAGGAAAGAGGATAACCCTCCAAGGGATCTGAAAACATGTCTCGGTGAGACAAATATCAGCCCTGCAAATGAGAAAGTATTGCCGAAAGGGATGTCCCCTATATGCGATACAGGTGTTGAAAACAATTGAAGGTGCTAAACCAAGCCCTGACGATCACCCTATCCTGAGAGAATACAAAGATGTGTTTCCGGAAGAGGTACCAGGTCTACCTCCGAGAAGAGACATTGACTTTTCGATAGAGCTCGCACCAGGAGTGGTGCCGGTGTCTAGGACACCCTATCAAATGAGCACACCTGAGTTAGTGGAACTCAAATTTCAATTGAAAGAAATGATGGATAAGGGTTATATTCGACCCAGCATGTCCCCATGGGGAGCACAAGTCATGTTTGTGAAAAAGAAGGATGGCACCCTTAGATTGTGTATAGATTATAGACAACTCAATAAAGTAACCATAAAGAACAAGTACCCCTTGCCCAGGATCGATAATCTATTCGATCAGTTGGGAGGTGCGTCTATTTTCTCAAAGATTGACTTGAGGTCGGGGTACCATCAAGTCTGAATCAAAGGTGAAGACATCCATAAAACCGCTTTCCGTACACGGTATGGTCACTATGAGTTTATGGTAGTGCCAATTGGGTTAACCAATGCCCCTGCCACTTTCATGTGCTTAATGAACAATGTACTTAGTAAATTTCTAGATAAATTTGTACTAGTTTTCATTGATGACATATTAATCTACTCTAAGAATAAAAAGAACATGAAGAGCATCTTAGACTTGTGCTGCAAGTGCTAAGAGAGCATCAGCTCTATGCTAAATTCAACAAATGTGACTTCTTTCAGAAGAAAATACATTACTTGGGACATGTTCTGTCCGAGGAAGGGGTAGCAGTAGATCCTGATAAGATCACGTCTATCATGGAATGGCCTACCCCAAAGGATGTTTCAGACATCAGATCCTTTATGGGATTAGCAGGATACTATAGGAGATTTATAAAAGGATTCTCCAAGATTGGTTGTCCAATCACTACCCTCCAGAAGAAGGGGACACAACAATGTAAAGAAAGATTTCAAACCTTGAAACATCTGCTAACCCATGCACCCGTGTTGAAAATCGTTGACCCAAAAGATGACTTCCTTGTGTGCACAGATGCCTGTAAGGAAGGGCTCGGAGGAGTCCTTATGCAGGAAGGAAATGTGATCTGCTATGAATCCCGAAAATTGAATGAACATGAGGTCAACTATGTGACCCATGATCTAGAACTGGCTGACATATTGCATGCCTTAAAAATGTGGAGGCATTACCTATTGGGAAGAAAATTTGTACTTATGACGGATCATTGTGGATTGCGATATTTGTTTGACCAACCAAAGCTCAATGCTAGACAAGCTAGATGGATGGCCCTCCTTAGCGAATTTGATTTTGAAATCAAACACATCAAAGGGAGGGAAAATAGGGTGGCCGATGCCCTCAGCAAAAGCATGAAAAAAATTCACCTGGCAGCAGTGAGTACCTGCGAGATAGATGTCAAGAGCAGAGTCAGAAAGGCACAAGAAACATATCCCTTCATTCACATTGTGACCATGTACCTACAACAAGAACCCTCTGAAGTAAAGTATGAAGGCTACCAGATGAACGAAGGAGGTCTTCTCACCTAAAGAGATAGAATGTACATTCCAAATCGTGATGACTTGAAGAAGTTCATCATGGAGGAACTACATAAAAGACCCTACATTGGTCACCCAGGATACCAGAAAATGATCACTGCCACCCAGAAACAATTTTATCGGCCTGGATTGAAGAAAGACATAGCCAAATATTTGGCCCAATGCATAGAGTGCCAACAGGTTAAAGCAGAACATCGACATCCAACAGGACTATTACATCCTTTACCCATCCCAGAATGAAAATGGGAAACCATCTCCATGGATTTTATCACTGGATTACCAACTTCAACCAAACAGAATGATGCCATTATGGTGGTGGTGGATAAATTGAGCAAGTCTTCTCATTTCATCCCCGTCAAATCGACCTGCAAGGTGATAGATATCGCCTAGGTATTCATGAAAGAGGTATTTCGACTGCACGGTATGTCGAAAGAGATCATATCTGACCGAGACACAAAATTTACTTCAACTTTTTGGAAATCACTGATGATGGGTTTAGAGACCAAATTGTTTTTTAGTACCGCCTACCACCCTCAAACCTATGGACAGACAGAAAGAGTAAATCAGATATTAGAGGATATGTTAAGGATGCATGTAATGCATCAACCCAGGAAATGGGAAGACTACCTGCCATTGGTAGAATTTTCCTACAACAACGGCTACCAAGCATCCTTAAAGATGAGTCCCTTCGCGGTCCTCTATGGTAGACAGTGTAATACTCCAGTCAACTAGAGTAATCCTGTAAATAGGATTTTTTTTGGACCCAACATGTTGAAAGAAATGGAACAACAAGTGACTCATATAAAACAAAATCTGAAGGTCGCTCAGAACCGACAGAAAAGTTATGCTGATCAAAAGAGAACTCCAAGAGAGTTCAAAATGGGAGACCATGTATATCTCAGAAGTAAGCCCAAAAGGAGTTCCCTGAAAATGGGAGCTTGTGCCAAATTGGCACCCCGGTATTGTGGACCCTTTGAATTTCTAGATAGAGTTGGGCCTGTAGCCTATCGGCTAGCACTTCCTCCCACAGTAAAAGCACATAATGTTTTCCATGTTTCATTATTGAAGAAATATGTACATGATGCTAATCATATAATTGACTGGTCTGTGATCCAGGTGGAACCAGAGGGAGAATTTCTACCAGAACCCCAATGCATACTGGATAGAAAGGAAACCCGGCTTCGAAACAAAACCATTGCACAGGTCAAGGTGCAGTGGAAACATTTTGGCCCAGATGAGGCTACATGGGAAATGGAGAATGCCATGAGACAGGCATATCCGATTTTGTTTACTTCTGTACATGCAATTCATGTTAGTAGATAAGAACATCGAGGATGATGTTCCTTTTTAAGGGGGAGGGAATTGTAACACCCTGTTTCCCCCAGCTTGTAAATACAACTGGACTGGCCAAGAACTATGGAAAACTCATAAATGTGAATATGTGATGTAAATGGACCTTGAGGAAGAGGTCAATGAATGTGAATAACATTTTGAATTTATTGAAGGACTGCTGAGAGGGGATGTGCAGAAAAGAGATCATGATGGCGGTGGAAGGCACCTGAAAAGGTGGTGTTAACTTCCACCGAGAATTAATACCGTATTTGGACTCCACTGGCCCAGAGAACCAAAATCGGCTTGCTGGCCCCGAATTTAATGTCTCACAGGCTAGTAGGCGGATGGCTTAGTGAGGGATGGGATGATGAACTGCCCATTTGTAGAGTCGTCAGGCCTGATCAGCGCAAGGGTAATCGCGCCACATGCAACTTCGCAAGAGGATAAGGCATGGGGTAGAAGCGATTGGGGGGGCAGACGAGAGGGGAACTCTGGAATTACGCAGAGTGAGTGATAGCAGAGAGGAAGGATTGCAACCTTCGCTCCTGGTCACTGGCAGACAAAGAGAGACGCAGTCTCACAACATCGTGGTCTCAACTCGGGGGTGGCTAGTGGTAAATCCGTTGGGAGTCGCTAAGCCTACGGTTGGGTGGAAATGAGCATCCCTCTCAGCAGTTGCTTAACCCTGGCATTATTTCTGATAAGTGTTTTGCCTCTGGCATCTGGAAATATATGTATTCTGATAATTATGCTCATAAGCTGTGAAACTGTGAATGTTTTCATTATAAGAAGGTCTGTGTGGTATTTTTATCAGTACTAGTAGTTGTATATGCTTATAACAGATAAACTACACATGGCTTATGTTGATAAATGAATCTAATTATGCATAAGTTGAACCAAGTCATACCTCCAGTCTATTCTCGGAAATTTGTTTCCCCTTATCTGTATCCAGGAATGCCCCGGAATAGACCTCTTCATAGAGATTCCCTCCTTGGAAAGGTTTACCAAGAACGTGGAAAAAGGACTTGAATGTGCAAGTCTTGACAACCCTGTATGAAGAGGAATGACCCTCTTAAAATCCTGAAGTAGCAACATAGGGATAAGTATTGATCAACGGATGAGATCCTGTCAAGGGATCTGCGGTCATTCACGGCCGTTAAATCGAAGGTTTAAATGAGGGCGTGATTTTCTTTAACCCTTTTTCCTCTATCTTCGTGAATAGCGAGGAAATCAGAATCGTAGACCCCCAGGGTCCATGAGAACATCTGGACCGTTGGTTTTTCCACATCCAAGGAGCAGTGGGAAAGGGCGCGGCTTCGACACCGATCTGAACCGTCAGATCTTAGCTAGAAAACCCGACAGTCGTTAGATCTATAGGGAGATAGATGAGGGTTAAGCCCTCGTGAATAGGGGCAAAAGAATCTGAGTTGTCCATCCAAGGAGGACAGGTGGAAGAGATCCAGGGATCTCGTGAACTCGGAGGTTCGCAAGGTAAGAGCCCAAAGTTTGGATGCTCCAAGTCGCGAGTGGTGAAGCCACGAGAGGATCAGGATTGTCCATCCAAGGAGGAAAGGTGGCAGAGATCCAAGGATCTTGCGAACTCGGAGGTTCGCAAGGTAAGAGCCCAAAGGTTGGATGCTCCAAGTAGCGAGTGGCGAAGCCACGAGAGGATCAAGATCGTCCATCCAAGGAGGACAGGTGGCAAAGATCCATGGATCTCACGAACTCGGAGGTTCGCAAGGTAAGAGCCCAAAGGTTGGATGCTCCAAGTCGCGAGTGGCGAAGCCACAAGAGGATCAGGATCGTCCATCCAAGGAGGACATGTGGCAGAGATCCAAGGATCTCGTGAACTCGGAGGTTCGCAAGGTAAGAGCCCAAAGGTTGGGTACTCCAAGTCACAAGAAGCGAAGTGCCGAGAGCCGAGCACGAGAGAACACATGGAAAAACTTCGAGGTGGATCCCACGTGATTGACGGGTGGACATGCATCGCCTAGAGAAGGGACTCAATGCTCCGTTGACTTATCGTGTCTTGGGGATTCACGGGAGAAGGGCATGAGAGCTCAACACTTAGACTTACGAAGTCGCGAGTAGCGAGAACGCGAGAGGGAAAATTAAATATCGCTTCTTGAGGGTTCGTGAAGGGAAGGTGCCAAGATTTGACGCTACAACTCGCGAAGGAGCGAGTTGTGAGCAGTGCGAAGGGAAGGTCAACCTTCGCTGACTTCCAAGTCTCGGAGGATCACATAAGGGAGGAATGAGAGTTCAACCGTTGAACTCACGAAGAGGCAAATAGTGAGAGGAGATAGAGTTTAGCCTAGCTGGCGATCATGCACAGAGGACGCTGACAGAAGGAAGCTATACCCATTTTGTGATCTCGGGTATTGGTGATTCGTGAAAAAAATTCGAGGGTCTTCGACTCACGACTCGCGAGGTCGCGAGTTTTGAAAGGCGCCTGCATTTAGGCGCGTATGTGGTCCTATCAAACTAGGGACTAAAGAGAGGGAGCTAGTGCTTTGTCGTTAAGCGGCGGGTAGATCTGGACGGCCAAAATCTGCGCGCCCAAATCTACGCCCAGGGTTTCATTCCGAAGCCCCCTCACCATTCTACCTTCAAGATTGGACTCAAGTGTATCACTGAGTCGGGAAACATGAAAAGGCACCTGGTTTGTTTTGCCTGTGGTCCTAACCCACGATCACAGGGAGGTGAACAAGGAAGAACTAGCCTGCACTAGACCCCTGTAGGACTTCGGGGATTCTGTCCTTTAAGGAAATTTATTACGTTGTAATGGGTATGTGAAATTACCCCAAAGTTGCAACGCCTCAAGGATTAGTAGGTTTGTATCTATTTGAATGGACACGCGCGTGGTTCCCTTTTATAATCTTAAAAGGAAACCCTTATTTTGATAGCCAATTCTCTTGTGGTACCAACACTTTAGTGAATTAAAAAGAGACAATAGTAAGTTATGAGAATTTTGTAGCTCACCTTTTAAGAACATATCTAATTAGGTACTGTAAAGGTAAGGATTGACGAAGAACAAATCCATATTTTCAACCTAAAAAAAAAATTATATGGAAATTTGGGTATGTTACATGTGGTATCGGAGTTGTAGGTTACAACACCTAGGCCCAAGGATGACACTAGAAAATTATTATATTAAATAAAAAATCTAACAAACAATTTTTTTTTTTTACTGTTATAAATAGACTGTGTCAAAATTGTTTTGCAACTATGTCAACGCAAAATGGAGAAGAAGACAGACATAAAAGAAATAATAATCAAGAGCTCCCTATAAACCCAGAACACTACAACAAAGGAAGTTCAACAACATAGGTGTTGGAAACAATGAGGAATCTTATCGTGGAATTATAGATATTCAAAGTTGATAATGAAAAATTAAGAAAGCACAAGAAGCTCAACAAGAAATTGATGAGATGTTGTTACGAAGTATAGCAACAAAGAAGAGCCTAAAGAATAAGGAAGTGGATGAGGAAGTTAGTAAAAAGTCCTCAAAGGATTTTAGCCATGGAACAAAAAAAGAAAGCAACGCTTCTAATGACACACACATGACATAAAACAGAGAATCTACAAGAAGGAAAATAAAACAGATGGACCATTTAGATGGAGAGTTCAAGAAAATCAAACCTGCAACATTTGATGGTGAGTCACACACATGACATAAAACAAAGAATCTACAATAAGGAAAATAAAACAGATGGACCATTTAGATGGAGAGTTCAAGAAAATCAAACCTGCAACATTTGATGGTGGGTCAAGAACCGGTGAAGAGGTAGAAGCTTGGTTACTTGACATAAAAAAATACTTTCATATTTACAATCACTCTAGTAATATGAAATTGAGAATGACTATTTACAATCTGAAAGGAAAAGCCAATATATGATGGCAAGACTTAAAATTAGCCAAAGGACTAAAACAAAAGAAGATGGAATGGGCAGATTTTAAGAAATACTTTAAGAAACAATATGTATCTATCAGTTATTATGAGAGAAAAACTAAAGAGTTCTATGAACTAAAATTAGGACAAATGTCCATAGAGGATCTAATTACTAAGTTTATGGAATTATTGAGATTTGTGTCTTATATAAAATATGAAAAGGTAAGAGTTCAAAAATTTTTGAGCTGCTTACCTCAATCATACAAGGACATAATAGAGTTTGATAACCCAAAAACTTTGAATGAAGTACTGTGAAAAGCAAGGATATGTTATGATCAATACAAACAACAATCTGGAAATCCAAAAGCATGGAGAGAAAAGAAGCAAGAGAAACTAAATCAAAGGGAAAAGTGTTTAAAACCTTCACCATCCTGAAACATGACCAAAGGATATCACGAAAAAAACTCTCATAGAAATGCGCCACAAGTAAAGGGAAGTAAGTCGGTTAACTTGGGATTCAAGAAAGAAAATGATAATCCTAGAGAACCATTGAAATGTTGGAGATGTGGTGAGCCCCATTTATTGAGAAATTGTTCCTATAGGAATGCTACAAATAAAACTATTCAGAACATACAAGAAGCTTCGACAGTTGGAGATATTGACAAAAGTATTCATAGAATCAACACAGTTTGGATGGCATGCAAGTAGATCATCAATCCACTATTGTGGAGATTGAATGTAAAATTCATAACAACAAAATATATATTTTAATAGACCCGGAAGCTAGTTTAAGTTATGTTACCCCAACTATAGTAGATTCAAACAAGCTAAAGAAAGTAAAACATACTATATCTTGGTTAATACAATTAACGAGATGCACAAAAAGAAAGGTAACAAAATTGATTCTTGATTGTGAGCTAAATATAAATATAAGTGGTCAGGATACAAATATAAATTTGAATGTATTACCTTTAAGATTGTATGGCATACTTATCGAAATGTACTCGTTAGAGAAGCACAAATTTATACTGAATTATTATGAAAAATCATTTATATACAATGATGAAAACATAATATCAAGAATAATACAAGGAATTAGAAAACTAATTTGTATTAGACAAATATCAACAATCCAATTTAAAAATACAAATTTCTTATTAAATATACATATAAATATTAGAAAAAAAGCATTATACAAAACAAAAAATAGGACATAAAAAGAACAATCCATAAGCAAAGCAAAGTTGTACAATTCAAAATAAAAATTGATATCATGATGTATTGATGAGATTAAAAAAAAAGGAGAATGAAGAAAAAAATTTAACTTGAAGAGTTATATGGTCCTTCCAAATTTAATATAGTGGCAAATTTAATAAAGTGGAAAGTAATAAATAAACTATGACAACAAATTCTTATCACCTATCAATGAAAAAAACATATTTTGAATATAAAAATTAACTTTATTTCATATTTAATGATTTTATAACTAAAATCAAAATTATAAATACATACCTATCAATGAAAAAACATATTTTGAATATAAAAATTAACTTTATTTCATATTTAATGATTTTATAACTAAAATCAAAATTATAAATACATTTTTTTTAATTCTTTATTATACATTGACAATTAGTTAAGAATAAAATTTAAAGAGGTATTCAAACAATTTTGAGTGTAAATGTGTTTACAATGAAGATGTTGTAATTCTTTATTATAGGTAAGAATAAAATTTAAAAGAGGTATTCAAATAATTTTGAATGTGTAAATGTGTTGACAATGAAGTTTTAGTAGTTTTAACATATGTTTAATAAAATATAATAAAAAATTATATATATATATATATAATATAAAAGTATAAAATGTAAATCGAGATAAGAATTGAACTTGAAATTTTATTTTTATATTTTTTTCCATTTACATAGCACATGCCAATCAATATACATTTTTATAGGCTTAAATAGATCTATATTATTATTATTATTATAGAAAAATATTATATATCATATTTATATAAAAATACTAAAAAAATATTATAATATTTACAAATAAATATTATTATAATACACTACTAGCAGTAATAATTAAAATTTTATTTTAATATATATTTACAAACAAATATTATTATAATACACTACTAGTAGTAATAATTAAAATTTTATTTTAATATATAGTTTTAAGATTCGGATTTATTTTAAATTTAATTATGTGAGTTCTATTATTATATTTTTAAAAATAATATTTTTATAATAATAATAATAATAATTTATTTTTAAGGTCACGACCAAGCCAGCACACCAAATTGGTGTATGAGACCCCCTTGTTTGTGGGACAAGGGACCCCCCTCCGCCTAACGATTTGACTGGTAAAATCTATGTTCTTAACCATTAGGCCCACCTCTTCATAGTTTTAAGATTATGTGATTTATTTTAAATTCAGTGAGTTCTATTATTACATAGTAATAATTAAAATTTTATTTGAGTTATATTACTATATAATAATAATTAAAATTTTATTTTTATATATTCATCTTTTTATGAATTTTAGGATTTTGGGATTTATTGGAAAAATGTTAATTATTTTTTCATGCTATAGCATGTACATTAGCAAAATTTAGAATGTGCATGAATACACTCTTCAATGAATAAGTCATGCAACTATGTGATATATTTATGATCAGTTCGTGTGAGTGTGTGATAAATGTTATATATAAAAGCACACTCATAGAGGTGAATGGGAAGTATAATGTGTGTGAGATAAATGTTATATACGATCATACCCGTAGAGGTGAATGGGCAGTGTAGTGTATGCGAACAAGGCACAATACTCTGGAGTGTGGTGTGTGAGTAGAGAGGAGAGGATGGTTGTATGCTTGGGTTGATTATTGTAATTCTCCCTTGAATAATATAAATATCGATTATCATTGGACCGTGGTTTTTTCCGATATTGAATTTCCACATAACTCATTGTATCAATTGTGTGATTGTTGTTCTCGATTCAATCTTGGTTTTATACACTTTATTATTAAAATTTTGTTACGTTTATTCTTTAACTGCCTAACAAGTAGTATCAAAGCACAGAATTGAAGGATCATAAAACAAAGGAGAAAGATCTATAAAGATGATTGTCGACCACACACAGAGGTAATAAAAGATAGTTGGATCAAACTAAATTTGTTCATTGAAAACACAAACAACAGAATTAGAGAAAATATATGATACTCGTAAATCATCCAAAAGGTGTGATAAGAACGATACTCAAGAGTATCATCACGTGTGACTCCTAGCAGGAGGAGCGATAACATGTAATCATTTGTAATCACCTTTTACAAAGGAAGTGATAACCATGGCAGGAAATACATATTGAAGTTTCTATGCACAAAAATCAAAGTATTTGCTCAGAGCTATAGGTTTGAAGTTAAGTTTTTTTTTTTTAATTATTATTATGGATATAATATATATATGTGTGTGTGTGTGTGTGTGTGTGTGTGTGTGAAGGATCGCATGGGGCATGAAAGATCATTTTTTATAGCCTTGGAAATTAAATGGGAGGATCATTATTGGAGGTGGATGTTTTAAAGGTGAATGTTTTTTAAAAGGGTTATATATAACCTTTTTTAAAAACATTCACCTCTAATGATCATATATATATTGGAGGTTAAACCTTTTTAAATTCAACCTTGAACTTTAAGATTGGTTTTTCCATTTTGAAAGAGTTCGGTTTTGTATAAGTTATGGGTTGGGAGGTTTTTTGTGTTAATGGTGAAAGTCCAGAGTTCTAAGTTTGAAGTGGAGAAAGCTCAGTTTAGTATAAGCTACGGTTTGGGAAGTTTTTTGTGCTAATGGAGAAAGTGCAGAGTTCTAAGTTTGAAGTGGAGAAATTAAGTGGCAAGAATAGCTTTGAGCTATGGAAGCGCATGATATGCTTGTACAACATGACAACAATAAGAGCGGTGATGGTTGAGTCACTGTGAAAGAAACAAATATGTATTTACTTTGGATTTGTAAAACTGATTCATTACATGTAAATGGGCATACCTCTCTAAGACCTGGATAGGCATGCATACCCCTCGTTTATGAGGTCATCTATGAAAAGTTTAGACATGGATTTAGGTAGATTGTATATATAGGGGGCATGTATGTTGAGTTAACCTTGACTCGGTGAAAGAGTTAATGAGTTAAACCTGGTTTTTAGGTCAAAACACGTGGTTTTTCAGGTCTATGTTTTTGGGTAGCCCATGGTATTATGTCCATGGACTGCATGTAATGAAGTCTATAAAAGGCTTGGTGAACTCCATTGTAAATGGGCCTGGAGATAAGCAATGAAGGCTTACTTGGACAACTTGGGTGGATTTGGTCAAGGGATTGTTCATGTTAAAGTAGAGCATTGGGACTCTAGTGTAAAGTACCTGGAGTGCATGACAAAGGTTCACTTGGGTTGGTTTTTCCGAATTTAGTCAAAGTTGTTCGAATGCAAAGTTTGAGGTGGAGCAGTGTGTCCAAGCTAGAAAGGTGGGTCAATAGAAAGATTGATGTGTTGGCAAGTCAATCAAGTGTTTCAGAATATATGATGAAGGTAGGTTCATATCCATGGAACTTGGAAAGTATTGCAAGGAAGTTGGGATTGAATAGGCATGTTCAGTACTGCCAAGTTGCAACAATAGTTGTCAAGAAAATCGATTGTTTTATCTAGTACTCGATCTCCATCGATTGCAAAAGACTTGAAGATTATGGAAGAGGTATGAACATGTCATCTCGTGATAACTCAAATGTGAAATTATTTGGTTGTGATGCTTATGTTTTTATCAACATTCTATGTAAGACCCGAATCAAATAGGTAAATCTTTGATATGGTGATGATGTTAAGGGATGTAGAATGTGGGATCCTATTACCCATAGAATCATCATGGACAGAAATGCAGTGTTTGATGAATCTTCTTTTATAAAATCAAATATAGTAAAAGTTGAAAGGTTCAAAGCATGACTGGTAACAAAAGGGTATTTGGAAGCTATTGATTTCCATGAAAGTTTATCACGAGTTGTTAAAAACTTGCTTCTATTTATGTTGTGTTAGAACTAGTCATGTTTTTTTTTTTTTTTTTTCTATGTTTGGTGGAATCAACAACTAGTTGGGCACGTGCTCGCGTTACACGTGGCCGTGTTATCCAACTNTTTTTTTTTTTTTTTTTTTCTATGTTTGGCGGAATCAACAACTAGTTGGGCACGTGCTCGCGTTACACGTGGCCGTGTTATCCAACTGCTACCACTATAACCTCCAGATGTGCCCACGATGCCCCTTACGCAGCACACATCGTAAGTCGGAGGGAGTTGAACTCGAAACCTCATGGAACTTCATTTTCATGGCACTTACCAATTGAGTTGCCCCCCCGGGGGCTAGAACTAGTCATGTTAGTACAACTAAATGTTAAAATTGTTTTACATGGAGTTTTTTGGATAAGAGGATGTATATGGAACAACTAGAACGATTAGTTAAGAATTGCAACAGAGGTACAAGATATTTGATTCCTTCATGGTGAGCCAAATTTTACAAGAGGTGAGTATAACCATTTTATTTAGGGAATATTTATTATCTTGGCATTAAATGTTATGCTTGTAGCAAGCAAAAACATGTTTGATATCAACAGGTTGGCTCAGTTGGTTAGGATGTTTGTTATGAAGGATCTGAGAGCAGCAAAAAAAACCTTGGGCATGAAAATACACAGACACATGAAGGACACTAAGCTTGGTTATCACAACAAAAGTATGTGGTGAAGATACTCAGGAAATTTGGTATGAATAATGTGAAACCGGTAAAATCCCTTTGTCTTTCCATTGTATTTTTTTCTTCAAGTTGATGTCCTAACTGATGAACAAGATAAGGGTTATATGTCTCAAGTATTATATGTTAGTAGGAATTTTGATGATTGTTGTAGTGTCCCCAAGGCCGAGCCCCGTTGTAAACCATGTTCTGAAAGGAATTGTAATTATGATTCATAGGCTGGTGAGCCAAGTTTTTATAAGCTGGAGGCTTATGTGTTTGTTAGGCCAGGGAGCCTGAGTGTTGAAGGCCAAGAGCCTGTTGTTGTATATGTAATCAAGCAGAACAATTAATAAAATATAAACACTGCCATGTGCATACCAACCATGATGAATGAGTGAAGGGGGACTAAGCATCCATAAGGTGGGCAAGGAATTAGGGGCTGGAAGGTGGGAAAAGGGGCTAAGTGTTGAGCCTAGGGGCTAAGCCTAGGGGGCTTAAGCCTGGGAATATTATTTTAATATTTTCCCAAAAGACATGTGTATTTTATGTTTTATCCTAAGTTTCTAGCAAAGGGAGAACATGCAAGGGAGATGTGTGCTGGTGGAACGCATGCAGTTTCATGGGTGACAAGTGTCAACCCTGACGCATGTGAATAAAACGGCCAGGGTGAGCTGTGAGAAGGGTTCCTCCTCCATTCCACCCGGCTACCTGAGCGTGTAGGGAGCACTGAACAGTACAACCAACCCAACCTCTGCAAGAATACCGCGAGCGTTTCTGAGAGTTGAGAACCCCGTATTGTCTTTGATAGTCCGTGCACATCCTCTATCCGACTGATCGAACCTATGCGTGGAGGCTCTATTTCGAAGCTGAGACCCTAAACCATTCCACCATTGTTGAACTAGTGGGAAAGCCTGTGTTGTTCTGAAGAGCCGATCTCACCCTCTGTTCTGAGTCATGGATTCTATGTCGACCCTTGTAGGAGTCACTCATCACGCATTCCTGTGAACCATCACTGTGAGGCCTCGAGCCATTGTTGATCCTGTTTGAGAGGTTGTGTTTGTATTTCCAGTTGGCTATGGAAACCAAGCAGAGCTAGATTGTGCGTGGCTTGATGGCCAATGCGAGTTATGCCTGAGCCTGTGTGTGATCTATCTCTAGGTGAGGGAGGTGGATGTTGTTGGAAGAGGTTTCTTCCAGAGAGTGTCCATCACTAGCTTCAGGCTCTGAGACTTCCTGATCCGGCCTGTTGTCGAGACCTAAAGAGGGAGGTTAGCACCGATGGACTGTGCTTGTGAAGGTGTATACTCCCGGGCAGAACAGGCATGTGGGGAATGAGATTCTGATAGTAGTGGGCGTAAGATGGCATCCTGGGAAGAATCCTTCCAGATTTTATGTGTTGTTTTCCCTGTAACCTCAGCCTAGCCTAGATTTCCTTTCCTTGGAGTGGAGCTTAGTCCCAGCTCGGGGGTGACCCATTGCTGAGTTGATGAGCAGTGCGGTCTAAGGCTGGGAGGTTCGTGGAAGGCCTGCACTTGGTTGGTGGATTCTACCACTGTTAAAAGATAAGTATATGATTATGTTTTTATCACGTTTTGCATGACTCTACTGTTCATGTTATCATGATTTCCGCTGTGTATACGAATTAATATGGAATGCTATGGATTGTTAATTATAACAGTAAATAATATGTTTTACTCTGTGCTTAAATGAGTTATGTATAGAGTGGTGTTATAACCTTCTCTTAATAGCGGTTAAACCTTGGTAGCCAGAAAAAGGGTGCGCTACAGTTGTGATGGGAAATGGTCAACATTTCACATGCAGTTGGTGTTGTTAGTAGACACATAGAAAAACCGAGTGAAAAGCATGGAAATGGGTGCTTCAAACATAGAAGCACAAGTATCACCTACAGTGGTTGTAGTGATTTAGTCTGTGGTTATGATTAATGAGATTTGGATAAGAGGAGACCTACCTCAGGTTATGTCTTTTAGGAATGCAAGGATCTATTGGGTAAGTTTGGACATGTATAGGATGTGGTGTTCCATGGTTGTCAAAGTGTTGTGCATTTGACTAACAGTCCAACGTATCAAAATGGGACAAATGCATCGATTTATTAGAGAGGTTATTGATAGAGGTAGTATGGCCCATACTTGAATCGTGCAAGAATGTTAAGGTAACAATATTGTTAGAGAAGTTGTGGAGTTGTGATGGTGTTTGGCTTCTCTTGGCTTTTAGGAAAGGTGATAAATAAATTTGAGAATGATATATTAGGTAAATTGTTGTAGAGGTGGAGATCGTTGGAAAAGTACCAACTAATTTCCCATGTTGTAGCATGCGCATTAGATAAATATAAAATGTGCATGCATGCACTCTTGAATGAAGAGGTTCTGTAACTATGTGATCTATTTATGATGAGTTTGTGTGCTTAGAGAGGAGAGGATGGTTGTATGCCTGGATCACCTATTGTAATTCTCCTCTGTCCCATGGTTTTTTCCTATATTAAGTTTCCACATAAATCATTGTGTCAATTGTGTGATTATATTACGGTTACATTTATGTTATGTTTATGTTACATTTACAGTTACGTACATCTATAGATCTATTAATAAAGATCATGTGGCTATTATTTGGATAACATCTTATGATTTGTTTTTCTCGGAAAAGTAATTTTATAAATTTTGAATTATATAATATACCCCAAACAATGAGTTTGTGGTCACTCAAGGGTGAGGACCAGTCACTCCCAATTACAGCTCTGGTGGTCATTCAAATGGCAGCAATCCAAATTGGATCCCTGACGAATCCCATCATGGATCATGGAATGGATGTCCACATATAAATATATACAACAAACTTTGTATAGAAGCCTTTGGTGTTATTTACTAGTGGAAAGTAAGGCTTTGTAGGGAGCAATAATAAGCCAACTACTCAGCATGCTATGGCTACTAGTATATATAGTTTTGGATCATCTTACTATATATATTAAGATATATTCTATAGTGTATACATTACAAGCAATAATCAGTCTACTACTCATCATTCAATGCTATGGTTGTTGGTATATATACCCTTTGATCATCTTACTATATACATTAAGATATATTCCATAGTGTATATACTACGAGCAATATCCAACCTGCTATCCAACATTGAATGCTGCTACAGGGGGATTATAAATCATCAAATCTAAATTGCTTTCAAATTCGACTATCTATAATCCACATTGTTGATTAAGGTTGGTTGTCATTGATGTCAACCCTTGAAGAAAGCCCCATAGTACAAAGGTTTAGGTAATGGACACAATATTGTTTGATGTAAATATGACTCATTATTTTTTTTTCATGGTTGATAAGAAGTAAATATGGATGAACTCGAAAGTGGTCCCCTTATGGTGAAAGCCCTCACGGGAAGATGCTTTGTGGAGTAAGAGAACCCATGATTAATTGTGGAATAATGAGATGAAGGAAAGTGAATTTGTCAGGGAAAATATCCTAGATGGATAGTGCTTGTCATGTCATTTACGCTGGTATGTGGAACATCACATAATTCCTCATGGTTAGAGAGTTATGGCCATGAGAAGTTGGAGACCCTAGGTTTGGGTAATGGACACAATTTTGTTTGAAGGGTAACAGTATGAGTTAGGATATATTTTCAAATAATACTATTCTATATGTATAGTACATGTCATGCCATTTCTGGTGGTATGTAGAACGTCACATAACTCCTCACGGTTTGAGAGTTATGGATTTACAAAGTTTGAGGACCCTCATATGTCATCTAGAAGCCCCAAAATGTCAAAGTAGTCAAAGTGGTTTAAGAGATTTTAAAAGGTAAATAATAAAGTGAAGTGATGAGTGTATTATAATTCAAAGTGAATACAAAATAAATTATTTCAATAATAAATTTAATGGAGAAATTAGAAGTGGACCCAACCCTAAAATAAGGAAAGTGGGCCAAGTGACCTAGAAGATGTTTTTAAGGAAGCTACTTGGAGAGTATAAATAAGAGGAAAGGCTCTCTCATTTGAATCACACTTGGGCATATTGAATATCTATACGTGTCTAAGGTAACCAAGGATATCTAAACTGAAATTCTGAGTGAAGGTGAAGAAAAGAAGGCTGAAATGCAAGGAAGGATAAATTCTTTTGATGGTGCTTTCTAAGGTATGTTATTTACAGGTCATCTCACCATTTTTTCTATAACTTGTTTTCTATAATGATTCAGACCATGAAATTGCTACACAAGTGATAAAACATATCCAAGTATTTTTGGTAAAAAATGCAGCTTGTGGGTAGTTGAATTTTTGGAGTTACACTCCGTGGAAAATAGGGTTTGTGGTCAGTCCTGAAACTAGTCAAAATCAGGTGTTTCGGGTAAAAATGTCATAACTTCTTCATAACAGATCCAAATTAAGTGATACAAAATGTTTTGATTAGGGTACAACATGTAATATGCTGTGTAATATTTTCAAATCAATTCATCAAATATTTGGTGCGGGGAACTCTCTACAAGGTCGCTCTCTAGAATAAGCCAGAATTCAGCAAGGTATGTCATTTTTGCTATAACTCTTTTTCTGAGAGGTTCCAAGTAGTGACACTTGGAGGAATTGCATAAAACACACTGAAGAACATTTTTTATCAGTTTTAGATCTTTATACATTACAGATTCAAAGTTATGATTACTTCAAGTTAGGGTTGTTGACTAATCCAAAACTAGACATGTGAGACTAAAGAAAAGTTTGATGAAATTCTAGTCTCTTGTTTTTAAAGTTAAGGAAGGTTTGCAGGAATGTGATAATATACACTAGGTCTATTACAGAGCTACAAATCAGATTTGGATGATGAAATTGATGAGGGATTTTGGTTGTGGTACATGTTGAGTACATGGTTGAGACAAGTAGTTGATGAGTTGTCGCACATACATGAGGTGTATAGTTGATGATGTTGGTACATATTGATGAGTCATATTTGATGAGTAGTTGACACATGATTGGTACATACTTGGTACATAGTTGTATGCACTTGTTTATGGTACATGTTTAGAGGTTGGTGCATGGTTGATACACTTGTATATGGTACAGGTTGATTACAGGTTGGTGCATGGTTGATGCACTTGTTTATGGTATAGGTTGATTACAGGTTGAGGTACAGGTTGATGCATGGTTCAGATTTATTGGTACAATTTTATAGTGGTATATATCAAACTGATAGTGTGACAGTGGTTCCATCATTCTACTTCTACTTCAGGGTGGCAGGATGGGGCAAGGACAGGTGATTGTAGCCACCTTCAGGTTGTAGCCGGAGAACATTGGGGGTTGTAGCCTCCTTCTGGTTGTAGCCAGAGAATTAGGGAGTTGGAGCTTCCCTTAGGTTGTAGCCTGAGAAACTAGGGGGTTGGAGCCTCCTTCCGGTTGCAACTGGAAAACAAAGGAAGTTGGTGCTTCCAATGAATGTAATTCTTCGAGACATATAAGAAAAAACATTTTGTGGTTTTCTCCCAATTTGGGTTTCCACGTAAAACACTGGTGTACTATGTATGTGTGTGATTGTTTATTTCTTACTACTCATTATTGGATAATAATTCTACATTGATATAACATTTGAAGAAAAATTATTATAATTACACTATTACTGATTCACCCCCCCTCTCAGTAATCCAACAATTGGTATCAGAGCAGGTTCCTTCATAAATCAGTTTAACCATTGAAAGGTAGATCATGGAGAGTACCAACTCGTATAAAAATGGAATACCACAG
>ML785122.1:122748-137075 GCA_009831015.1 Picea engelmannii | reverse complement strand
AATTAGAAGTGGACCCAACCCTAAAATAAGGAAAGTGGGCCAAGTGACCTAGAAGATGTTTTTAAGGAAGCTACTTGGAGAGTATAAATAAGAGGCAAGGCTCTCTCATTTGAATCACACTTGAGTATATTGAATATATATATATGTGTCTGAGGTAACCAAGGATATCTAAACCAAAATTCTGAGTGAAGGTAAAGAAAACAAGGCCGAAATGCAAGGAAGGATAAATTCTTTTGATGTTGTTTTCTAAGGTATGTTATTTACAGGTCATCTCACCATTTTTTCTATAACATTTTTTATATAATGATTCAGACCATGAAATTGCTATGAAAGTGATAAAACATATCCAAGTATCTGTGGTAAAAAATTCATCTTTTGGGTCGTTGTATTTTGGGAGTTACACTCCGTGGAAAATAGGGTTTTTGGTCAGTCCTAAAACTAGTCAAAATTAGGTGTTTCGGGTAAAAAAATTATAACTTCTTCATAACAGATCCAAATTCAGTGAGACCAAATGTGTTTGTTAGGGTACAGTATGTAGTAGGCTGTGTAATATTTTCAGATCAATTCATCAAATATTTTGTGCGGGGCACGCTCTACAAGGACGCTCTCTAGAATAAGCCAGAATTCAGCAAGGTATGTCATTTTTTCTATAACTCATTTTCTGAGAGGTTCCAAGTAGTAAAACTTGGAGGAATTGCATAAAACACATTGAATAAAATTGTGTATCAGTTTCAGATCTTTATACATTACAGGTTCAAAGTTATGATTACTTCAAGTTAGGGTTGTTGACTAATCTAAAACTAGGCATGTGAGACTAAAGAAAAGTTTGATGAAAACGCTAGTCTCTTGTTTTTAAAGTTAATGAAGGTTTGCAGGAATGTGATAATATACACCAAGTCTATTACAAATCTACAAATCAGATTTGGATGATGAAATTGATGAGGTCTTTTGGTTGTGGTACATGTTGAGTACATGGTTGAGACATGTAGTTGATGAGTTGGCGCACATACATGAGGTGTATAGTTGATGATGTTGGTACATATTGATGAGTAATAGTTGATGAGTAGTTGACACAAGATTGGTACATACTTGGTACATGGTTGGATGCACTTTCTTATGGTATAGATTGATTACAGATTGGTGCATGGTTGATGCACTTGTTTATGGTACAGGTTGATTACAGGTTGAGGTACAGGTTGATGCATGGTTGATGCATAGTTCAGATTTATTGGTACAGGTTTACAGCAGTATATCTCACAGTGATAGTGTGACAGTGGTTCCATCATTCTACTTCTACTTCAGGGTGGCAGGACGGGGCAAGGACAGGTGGTTGTAGCCACCTTTCGGTTGTAGCGAGAGAACATTGAGGGTTGTAGCCTCCTTCTGATTGTAGCTAGAGAATTGGGGAGTTGGAGCTTCCCTTAGGTTGTATCCTGAGAAACTAGGGGGTTGGAGCCTCCTTCCAGTTCCAGCTGGAAAACAAAGGAAGTTGGTGCTTCCAATGAATGTAATTCTTCAAGACATATAAGAAAAAACATTCCGTGGTTTTCTCCCGATTTGGGTTTCCACATAAAACACTGGTGTACTGTGTATGTGTGTGATTGTATATTTTTTACTGCTCATTATTGGATAATAATTCTACATTGATATAACATTTGAAGAAAAATGATTATAATTACGCTATTACTGATTCACCCCCCCTCTCAGTAATCCAACACACCTGCCACAACATTCAATGGACAACAAACTTATTATTACTAACAACATTCAACTGCAGCTGATATATACATAGTCTGATCATCTTACTAAAATATATCCAATAATATATATACCACCTACCAGTAAATACTACACAACATGCCCAACAAATTGGTTATTACTCACGGCTATATACAAGTCAGAAGCATTTTCATTGCCAGCTACCAATGCCCCTCCATAATCATTCTAGGTGTAATGACAAGCCACTATTTCAATGCAGAATCTTGAGGGTTTACATCTCCCCCGCTCCAGATGCGTACATCATTCTTTTGCGATAGCTTACATTTGACATGACGCGTCCTTCATAGTAGAATAATAAATAATGAATGTAGATTCAGCGTACATAGAGACTTGGAATAAATAAATGTAGTGGCAGAGTATATAGAGGTGTGGTAGTTTAAACGTTTTACGAAATGATTTTTTTTAGGGGACTTTTGTTTGAAATTCGATAAGAAATTGTTAGATTTATAGATTTGAGTGATTATTTTTGTATATTCCTAGTGTCTCACTAATGTGCTCAATCCATTTGTGCATTCATAAATGAATTTTAAACATTAAAAAATAGTGATTTTGTGCAGATTTACGTGAAATTTAGAATAATAAATGTAATAATAAAGTATCTAGAGGTTGTTCTAACTTTTGGGTTTTTGGACAGAATCTGAATTCCTTAATACATCCTCTTTTTTAGATTAATTCCAAACACTTTATGGTAAAGTAATAAATATAATTTATAAAGTATATAGAAATTGTTCCATCAAAAATATTTTTAAAATTAATAATTTTTATGCATGATTACACATTTATTACTTTTTTAAAAAGTACTCAAAGCTCATAATTTCAAAAAAAAACACATAGAAGTTTTTCCCACTTCTAAGTAGAATAATAATTGTAATGACAAAATATACATAGGTTGTTGCATCTATAATATATTTAAATTTAATAATACATTTTTTTTTTGCAGGCTAGCTTTAAACACTTCTTATAAAGGTTGTTTCACTTCTCCCTATAATAATAAATGTAATGGAAAAGTATCCAAATGATGTTCCATATGTAATATATTAAAATTTAATAATACATATTTTTTTGGTACATTTACTCTAAGTACTTCTTAGTATAATATTAATTGTTGTGACAAAGTATATAGAGTACACTCTTTTATTTTTTCATACTAACCTATACTTTTCATAGTAAAATAATATATTTAAATTTAATTGTATATCTCTCTTTTGCAGGATAGCTTTAAACAATGAGGAGAATGATAATGGACAAACACATAAAATTTTGGACAAAGAATTAAGGAAGAAAAATGATAAAATAGATATAATTTTTATTAAAACAAGGGGAGATTAGAAATAAGGGGAATTAATTAGTAGGGGAAGATTCAAAGATAGATTTCAGAAAAATAAAAAAATTTAAACAACAGTTGTGAAACAAAGTAGAGGATCAAAAGAGACTTAAGATAAGAAATTTGGAAAATAAGAGAAGGTTGAATGGTGAGACGAGAGGCAAGGAAATATGGAGCAGAAGAGAGAGAGGAAGGGAGAGGAGAAGATGAGAAGATTGAATGACCCATTGTAAGGCGGAGAGAAAGGGGGGGAGAGGATTAAAGCTTAACAACTGAAATAGAGGGTGTAAGTCTAATGATCAAGATGGTGAATAGTGGGTTTCCAAGAATGGCTAAGCTTGTAATCATCTTCCCGATTAAAGTTATTAGGATGTTTTTGGATTTCAAGGGCCTTTACAATGAGACGGGAGACATCATGAGAGGTAGAGGCTAAAATTTTTGTTTGGTCAAAGAAAATAAGGTGCTTTTAAAATTTCTTTCAATTTAATGTATACTTTTTTTTTTTTGAGATTAGACTAAACACTTAACACTAAATGGTAAAATAATAAATGTTCCATCTAAAATATCTTTAAATTTTAATATTTTTTTTGCATTATATTTAAAGATTCATTATTTCAAAAGTACTTAGAATTCATATTTAAAAAAACATTAACCTCAAATCAAGATGTTTGGAAAATTTTCTATATCATATTTAATAATATATGATGATGATGATGATGATTAACGTCCACTAAGACTGATTGGTCTATCGGATCTTAAGAGGGTAAATGATTACTTGTGATTCTTTATGTATAGCTATAGAACTAGAGATTACCCCAAACTTTAAAGTTTTATCAAAATTCAAAATAATTCAAAATGGATTTCAAAATATATTAATAAACTTTAATTACAATAAAAAGAAATTTAACTACTTTTAATTTATGTATAGAAATAGAACTCTAGATCACCCCAAAAATTGAAATAGATTATACAATATTAATATTTAAAGTTTAAAGTTTTATTAAAATTCAAAATGGATTTCAAAATATATTAATAAAATTTAATTACAATAAAAATAAATATTAATAAACTTTAATTACAATAAAAAGAAATTGAACCACTTTTTCTTTAGGTATAGCCATAGAACTCTAAATCACCCAAAAAAATTGAAATAGATTATACAATATTAATATTTAAACTTTAAAGTTTTATCAAAATTCAAAACAATTCAAAATGGATTTCAAAATATATTAATTGTAGGACCTTTAAAAGGATCCCGAGTGTCCCAAATTCCTATTTATTATTATCCTTTTGGTCTCTATCCCTAACAATAGCTTTTTGATTTCTAATTATTGCCCATTTTCCTTCTTTCCTGGCTTCTCTTACCTTTTGAACTTCCTTCCTTAATTCAGTTTGGTCTTAGGGAATGAGGTCTTCATTTATAAATATTCGTGACCCTTTTAAGCTCGGAGATTTACTAAGTATGCTATATTTATGGTCATTACAACTTACTTTGACACGGATCAACCTATTTTTATGATCAATTATTTTTCCTAGTCTCTTCTATGATGTAAGTTGTATCAATTTGTGATTTATTTTTTAATTCTTCTTTTACTATTGCTAGTGTATCCTCATCTTGTTGTTCTTTTATACCAAAAATTATGAGGTTCAAGGCTTTTTTGCTACGCATTTCCTCTTTGATGGGTTTGATATCCAATTTGTTTTCCATATTACTGAAGGTCAAATTGTTGGTTAGTTTCTCTTCTAGCTCTTTAATCCTATCTCTCAAGTTGTAATTTTCTTCAACGCCTCATTCTTAGGTTGATTGTTTATGTTTTTCCATTTCTTGAATTCTATCCTTCATTGTCTGCAATTCACTCTTGAACCCCAAGAATCTATCCTCTATTTGAGTTTGAATGGTATCTTTAATTTTTTTATTAATCATTGTCTCTAGCTCTATTTGAGTTTTACGTCTCTTTCTTCACTCATTTTTTCTAATGTTTCTAACTCTATTTAGATTTTGGCATCTCTCTCTTCTCTTCTTTTTTCTACTGATTCCATATAATCGTAAAGGATCTCTAGGGTGATTTTGGGGGGGCTCCCCTTGTTAGGTTGAGCTTTTGGAATAGGTGGTGGAGTGCTCATATTGAAAAGAAGAGAACAAAAAATGTAACAATTAATATTATGGATTGACTTTGTCTCTCAAATCAACTTTTACTTATGAAATTTAAAATAAATAATAAATAAAATATATTTAAATTTCTTTATGTAAAATTAAAATTGAATCAAAGTAAAAAATGATTCACCTCATTTCAGATGTCCAATTGCTCAACCCGTTGAAGAAACCAAAAATAATTTCCTAAAACCCCAGTTCAAAACCCTAGAAAAATATGGAGAAACCTGGGTATATAATTATATTAATTATCATAATAAATTTATTTATAAATACTTATTTATATTAATTAGTGTATAATTATTTAATGAAAAACATTTTCTCTTAAATTGTCCAACCTATACTCATATTAAATATCATTTTCAAAATATTTATATATAATTATTAATTAGTATATAATTATTTAATTAGTATACTATTTTGTACTAAAGTTTAAACAATATTGCCTTGCTTATCCGAGGTGAATAATCTCTTGAGCACTTGTTGAGATTTGAACTAGGATTATCACCTATAAGTTCTTATTTTCTCATATACATTTGAGGGTTTCAAGGGTATTTTATATATCGTTTTAGGGTTTTTAATTCACTTGGACGGGAACTCGATGTTTATTAAAATAACTCAAAGCCTGTTTTCATGTTTCTAGGTATTATTCTTACATTTGTAGTTAAGGGTTTTATGGGTATTTACTTATTTTATTCCCGTCAAGATTTGTTGTTTATGGGGATTGGTTGCTTTAGAGGAGTTTTGAGAAAATGACCACCCCTTCGACGGATTTGAGGAATCGCCCTTTGGAGTAGTGGAAGGTTACGGAATTGAAAGACGAACTCAAGAGGCAGGCGAAGCATCAGCCATTAAAATACATTTGAGGAAGTTAACCAGGTTTCTATGGAGCCTAAACAACAATAGGATTTATCTAGCTTCCAATATAGAGGTGAATGTAACTCAGATGGACATATGTAAATGTTTATGAATTTATGTCTATATGTACAGGTCACGAGTAACGTTTTCACAACTTGATAGTGTAGATAAACATTGTAAGAAGATAAAATATTAACTGCTATCTTACATGTTGTGACTAATATGCTACATTGGATTAGGCATTAAATCTAGGCAATCTAAACATGACAGAACTTTGGAGGTGATCAAAAATTGAATTTTTTTTATTTATAATTTATAAAAATTATAAAAAATTTGTCGGGTGGTGATCTAAAAATTGATGTTTTTGATTTATAATTTATAAAATTTATAAAAAATTTGTCAAAATTGATGTTTTTGATTTACAATTTATAAAATTTATAAAAGTTTTGTCTTAAACATAACATAACAATTTGGAGGTGATCTAAATTTTTATATATAGGTAGTGTAGAATATGGATTAATTTTTATTGTTTATATATGGATTAATATTTTATATAAGTAGTTGAAAAATGTTGCACAAGAATGAAAAGAAATACAAAGCTTAAGATAACTCAACTAAATCTAATACTAATGACTAATATAGTATGCCTTTTGAACTTAGTTCAGAATCTTGAATGGACATTGAAAATGATTTTCTTAATGGCCACAAGGCTTTCTAATAAAGGAAAAAGAACATATGGTTTGTGTGTTGGTAAAACTACATTATGGCTTGAAGTAGGCCCCTAAAGCATGAGATTTTCATGATTGACAAGCATCCAATAGGTTTGAAGTAGGTCTCTAAAGTATGAGATTTTCATGATTGACAAGTATCCAATAGGTACAAGTTTGAAGGAGAGTTACTATCTAAACTTGTATGTGAATATTAAAGGTGATGATCTTATCATCTTATTTTGATGGTTTTATGTGAATATTAAAGGTGATGATCTTATAATCTTAGTTTGATGGTTTTCTAATTATAAGTAGCAAAAATGAATTGATAAAAGAGGTTAAAACACATCTAGTAGAGCATTTAATAATATTAACCTTGGGCTTTTGCACTATTGTATTGGCATCGAAGTTTGATGAAAAGACAATTTGGATGGACTTAAGTTGATTGTAGGGAAGTGTCTAGATTAACTTTGTATAGATGATTAATAGGTAACTTTATTTATTCAAAAACTACAATAAGAGACTTAAGCTATCCCGAGAGTATTGTTTCTTGGATTACCACTTACCCAAAACTTGAGAAAAGTTGCGAAGAGGATCCTCATAACAACCTTAAGCTATCTTGAGAATATTGTTTCTTGGCTTACCACTTATCCAAAACTTGAGTAAAGATGCAAATAGGATCCTCATATATGTTAAATCCACTTATCCAAAACTTGAGCAAAGATGTGAAGAGTGTCCTCATATATGTTAAAGGAACTTTGTACTTTGGTCTAGATTTTGTATGGAATGATAGTTTAAGGCACTGACTAGGGTAGAAAAAAAACACTATGGCTTTGTCTTATATATAAGCATATTACACAACAATAATTCATGGTGTAAGTGAATCCATATGGATTACAAGGATTGTTGGTAAGCTCAAGTTGGAGCAGAAACAAACAACTCCCATACTTTGTAACAATCAAAAAGTAATTAAATCAACCCAGAATTGGGTTTTTCATGTTGAACGAATCATATTTAAGTTAATCAACATCACATCAGAGAGTTGGTGCAAGATGAGGATGATGAGGATATCTAGCTAATCTATTGTGCCACTTAGAATTGAGTGACTAATATTCTCCACAAATATTTGAGTAGAGACAAATTTGAAAAACTTAAAAACATGATTGGTGTAGTTGTCTTGTTCCAGTATAGTTGCTTCTCTTGCTATGAATGAATGATACATGAAATATTCAATTGAGATTTCATTTCATTTATGAGAAAATAACAAGTTGTCTATTGTTGCTCCCTTTAATAGACTAATGAGTCATGTGAATGGATGATTTTGGATTTTTATGATTCAAATATTTCAATACTCTCACAGAATCCCCAAATAATTATGAAAGGATAGTAGAATGGTGTACATCGATTAAATTAGTGTTTCGAGAGAAACTATCAATTAACAAGCAATCCCTTAATATTGAAAGGTAGAGAAATAGAACAAAGATCTCTCTTATCCAGATATTTATAAATAATTTAGTAAGATTAACATGAATATATGTAATGTTTATCTCATTCAAATAGGTTCTATGGGATCTTCAATAGTCTCTCATATGGTTAATTACATCAAGGAGTTTTTAAGAGAAGTAACTTCCTCCACCTTCGTTGTTGCTTGTCATTGTCTCTTCATCCTCTTTCATTTCTCTGTCATTGTCTCTTCGTCCTTTTTCATTTCTCTCTTGAAAATTCATGATCACATATCTGAGATTATTGTAGTGGGGCATGCTTGGAGTTACAGTATAGTTGAAAATATGTTTCGATATGTGGGATGAAAATGGACCTTTTGAAGTATCGTCCAAAAACAAAATTCCACTGTCTACAACTTAACCACCCATTTCACTTTGGTGTTTCCTTTCCCTGAGTCACGGGTATGCTAGTTATTTTTATCTCTTAAATTTAGTAAGATTAACATGAATATATGTAATTTTTATCGCATTCAGATAGCCTCTCATATGGTACCTTTGTTGTTGTCTATCATTGTCTCTTTGTCTTCTTTCATTTCTCTCTTGAAAAGTCATGATCACATATCCTAGATTATTGTAGTGGGGCATGCTTGGAGTTACAGCGTAATTGAAAATATTTTGGTATATGTGGGATGAAAATTAACCTTTTGAAGTATCATCCCAAAAAAAATTCCAAGACCTACAACTTAACCACCCATTTCACTTCAGTGTTTCCTTTCCCTTGGATCACATATATGCTAGTTATTTTTATAAATATAAAATATTTTTACAATTTATTTAATAGAATGTAATAAAAAAAAATAGAAAAAAAAAATTAACTCTTCATAATTTACCATATATTTATTAGATTTTCCAAGTTAATTCTAGAAACACGTTCATTGTATACTTTCATATCATCATAGTTGTATACTTTCAAATCACCATAAAGTTAGTCGTTATATATATTCAAACGTTTTACTATAAATTGTTTACTCGTAGGCTCTTTATGTATATGTATTTTAGTAATTGTTTTGAATTATTTACTTGTAGTGTCTTTATGTGTAGGTATATGTATTTTAATGTATTTTAGTAATTGTTTTGAATTATTTACTTGTAGTGTCTTTATGTGTAGGTATATGTATTTTAGTATTTTATTTGGATATTATTGAAATTTATTGTAGCTTTAATATATTTTTCTTTTTATTAGTATAGTTGTATTGGAATTGATATTTTTATCATGTTTGAAACTTGTTCCCTAAGTTTTAGGAGTTTGGGAATTAGTAGGGAACATTCTCAATTTGTTGGGAACTCTTTTGAGAACTTGGAAGATTTTTGGGAGCTTTAACATGAAGGAAATAGAAGCTTGGGAACTAGTTTCCTAAAAAAACTTTAAATTAGAATTATATTAAATTAAAATGTAAATATTTGTATTCCATTATTACAAATACATAATTTATTACAAATATTTGCATTATATTTATTCAAAATATCAATATAAAATTAAGACTAAACTACAAGTAAATATTATTTTAAAAATTAGTTAAGTAAAAAAACCTAATAATACTACTCACTTTATGGTTGTGGATATGAAAAACTTTTAATACATGTATGTTTCCCTTCAAACCCAAATAAACATGAAAGTCAAATAAATAAAACCTATCCATGGCAAGCATTTGCTCCACTTTGTAGTTGATATCAACCAATCATATTATTGACTTTTTTAATATTTTCATATTAGAAGAGTAGTACAATTTTGTTTATTCCAATCAAAAAAGAATAATGCTTCAAATTTACAAAGATGTTTGAAGTTTGCAAATATGTAAAATTTAATTTTAAAATGATGTTAAAATTGTATATATGTATTTTTAATTTTTTTTTTTCATTTTTAATGGAATATTTATGGATATTAAAGTTTCAGTATTGTGTTTAATATATTCATATAATTATTAACACAAATTAAATTAGTAATTTCAATATTTTAGTTGTTGCAATAGGAAAAACATTGTCCTCCATTGACTTTTAATTTTATTGAAATAATATTTAAAATGTATCAATATCTCTATACATTATAATGGAAAGTATCATTATAATCTAATTATATATATATATATATATATATATATATATATATATATAGTTTGGGGAAAACTTCTACTAGTTAAGTTCCCAACATAGTTTAATAGTTAATATATTTTTTTAAATATTATGTGCAAATTATAAGTTTAACATAAAATTAAATTTTTTTTTAAATTAATTTTTTTACATTTAAAAAAGTTTGTAAAATTATAGTTTAATTAAATTTATGATATATCTTTTAAATAAAATAAACAAATTATTGTTCAACATTTCAATATGTGTATATGAATTTTTGATACTTTGTTAATTTAGAAGGATGATTTTGAGGTAATTCAGTTTTCTAAAAACATAATTATTTTTATTTATAAAATTTACTTATGATTATATGAAATTTTTGAGTTTTTCTATGTTATTTTTCATATAAAATATAATGCATATGTTTCGGCTCGTGTAGGTGTTGAGCATCTAAATGATGAAATTTCCTTTAAAAAAAAATAGAATTATAGAGTACACATTGTTAATTTTATATATTTTCTAAATTATGAAAGTCATTATATTCTTGAAATTACAAGGCTTGGTCTTCAAGTAGGATAAGAGAGTCTTAAAATAATCAAATATTTTTTTTATTTGTTATTATTATAAATTGTAGATCTCTCTTTGTACTAGTGCAATTTATAACTTGTTTAAAAAATGGTTAAAGCTACAGCAAGAATAAAAAATGTATGTATTTTAAGATTTTGATATATATGTCAAGATTATATATATATAATGTATGTATTTTAAGATTTTGATATATATGTGAAGATTATATATATATATATATATATATATATATATATATATATATATAAGTTTCTCAAAGGGATTGGATCCAATAGTTTTTTATAGTTGGGTAAGGTTCAATTTCCATGAGGGCTTAATTTAGAGTCATGGATGCACCTTGAGGTAGTGGTATTTAAGTCAATTCCAGCTAACCATCTAAATGACTAACATTAACAAAAATAAATAAATAAAAAATTACACTTTCACAAAATTTGAAAAATAAAGATATTTTTAAATATTAAAGAAATAAGTTTTAATATATTTGTTACCCAAATCACTAACTTTATCATTCCAAACCTAAATCCAAAACAATCAATTAAACAAACATGATTTATCACTATCGCAAAAAATAATAATAAAAGAATTAGGCACACTATCTCTAGATTGCATGCATGTTTTTATAAGGGGCAGACACTTTTTTGACTGATCACTAACAAAAAAAAATTCTTTGGATTCACACCCCCTTGTTGCTTATCTCCATTACACACGGCGGGATCCTCTTTTGCTAGGGTCGTCTGCTTTATTAATCTCAAGTGGAGGTGGATGCAGATCACAAAGGACACACACTTTGCACTAGAGTACTTACTTAGTTAAAATTAGGTAGTTTGATCCGTTGATATGTTAACCAGTATCACGTTGGCTATTCTTTGGACAATATCTTGTGATTTTTTTCTCTCAGAAGCCGACTTCCCGGAGCGTATAGTGTGGCGGGCGAGGCAAGGAGCCGACTTCCCGTTGATGCTGAGAGCCACACATCGTGGGTGAGAGCCGATTTTCACAGTATTCTATTTGCTTTATTAAGGTGTTAAATATTTTATTTTTTGGATTTTTTATTTAAATTTTAACAAAATTTTTATTTTTATTTTTTAAATTAAATTTCTAAATATATAAATAATTTTTATTGTTTTTGTTGTTTAAATTAAATTTCTAAATATATAAATAAATTCAGCATACTAAAAAAACCTCTAAAACATCATATACTGAAAAACCCTAAAACATCATAAAAAAACAAAAAATAAAACGTTTAAACTAAGTTACACCACGCTTACGCGACCTAGATTTCTCCATTAATCTCAGCGCAGAATCCGACCCAGAGCTACCAGTGGAGGTGGATGCAAATCACAAAGGACACACTTTCCACTCGAGTACTTAGTTACATTAGGTATATTGATCCGCAGATATGTTAACCAGTATCATGTTGGCTATTCTTTGGACAACATATGAGTTTTTTTATTAGAAGAGTAATATTATAATTTGGGAATTATATAATCCATCTCAAACAATGAGTTGGTGGCAGGTTGGAATTTCAAAATCATGAAGTTTGTTAATTTTAACGGTTTCAAACACAGTAGTTCTATTTTACTTTGTTTTAATGAAGATGGTTGATTATTATATAGAAATTTGAACTATATTTAAAGGGCAAATTGACCCATGACAAACAATTTGCCTGTCAAATTCCATCCCTATTGAAGATGGGCATAATTAATGATCTTTTAATCTTAAATTCTAATCTGATGGTTATGCATTGAAGATGCTGGCATATTCTTAGTCGTCCTCCAAAATCAATGAGTCAGATTTATTGTTGATAACTTTTTTGCACTTATAAAAGCATCTGTTAACCTCTTTACTTTTTAACATTTACCTAATCATATTAAGAAATTACTGTAACATCATATGATTGCCACGTTTAAATAATTAACTTTTAGAATTCTTCAACTGTTCAGTTTGTTCATGCATGAGCCTAACATTTTTATTGAGTTTTATTTAACCTGACATTTTTACTGAGTTTTTTTATGGGCCATAAGTCTTGCGGCGTTTGCCAGAGTTAGCGGCTGTGCTAGTTGATAGTCATTCAAGGGCAAGGACCACGAACCCCACAACCACAGCTCTGCAAATGGCAGCAAACCGAACTGACGAATCATTTTTCAGTGCCAACTACCGAGGCCCCTCCTTAATCATTCTAGCTGTAAGATGTAATGACAGGATACTATTTCAACGGAGAATATCTGAGGGTTTACATCTGACATGACTATGTAGATTTCGCCCCACGCTCCAGATGCGTACATCACTTTTTAGCGGGCTAGCTCTTCCAGATGCGTACATCTCTTTTTTGCGGGCTACCTCTAAACACTTCAGAGTAGAGTAATTAATTGTACTGGCGGATCATATCGAGGTTGTTCCATCAATATCAATATGAATATAATTAATGTAGTGTCAGTGTATGGTTGTTCCATCAATATGAATAGAATTTAGAATAATGAATGTGAGGCGAGCAATATCCAGCCTGCTGCAGAGTCTTTAAGACTAAGGAGATTAAGGAAGTAAAAGGCTTGAACGTTTTCTCTACAAGGAGATTATACAAGGAGATTAAGGAAGGTTGCAAAAGAATATCTCTTTATGGCAATATTATTACATCTCTACCCTCAACGAAATTGAGGTGTCCAAATTTGGTGACTCTAATCTTAACTGGAAATAGAGACCCGAAAGAGGTTACAAAGGTCTTTTTGCTCAAACTCATTTATTTGAAAGTGTTGGGTCTATCTCAAACAGAAATAGAATCATTGCCACGATCTTTGTAGCAGCTCTCACAACTTTGATTTTTAAATTTAAATTATCCTAAAATTGAAGAGACGCCTCAAAGCGTAGGTAATCTGAATCGCCTCCAATTCTTATATCTTGTAAGTTGTATAAATTTAAAATCCTTGCCCTCTCAAATATCTTCTAAATTGTATAAATTTAAAATCTTTGCCATCTCAAATAGGACATTTAAAGATCTCACGTGTCTGGATTTGTGGGACTCTCATAACCTGTGTCATAACCTGAAGATGATTCCATCTGAGATTACAACACTTTATGAGAAATCAGTTTAGATTTATGAAAAATCAGTTTATGAGAAATTAGTTTAGATTTATGGGGGCCTAAAGGTGATTCCCCTCGATATACCAACACTTATAGTTTGAGCACATATACTTTAAAAATGAGTAAATTAGTAATGGTAGTTAATCTACAAAGTTTTTTGTTATTACATGTAAAATTATTTGGAAATATAAAAATTATTTAAAATCTATTTTTTATTGTATTTGTTTATTATATTAAAAGATACATTCAAAAATATGTTTATATATATATAT